>VXAV01002249.1:111402-132923 GCA_013399715.1 Alectura lathami | reverse complement strand
GAGGCAGCAGTCTGCGGCAGGCAGGGGTCGGTGGGCACGGGGGGAGTGCTGGGGGTGGCCCTGAGCAGGCTGGCGGGGTCGGGGGACGCTGCGTGTCGGGGTCACGGGGCAGCACGCGTGGGTGGTGCCGAGGGAGCCGGTAAATGGGGCGAGCTGGCTGCAGCGACCCCAAAACCCTGGCGTAGGTCACCCTGAAGGGCAGCGGCAGGGGATTCGAAGCCCTGGACTCTTGCTGACAGGGTGCCTTGGAGGTTTGGCTGGGAGCAGCCTGGGGACAGGCCCCCCTGCTGAGCGCACCCCTGTCACCTGTCATCCCTGAAGGCCTTCGCCACGGAGCTCCCCAGGTGTCCCGCTGCTGCGTGCGGGTGCATCCTAGGGGGTGCAGACGTCCCCTTCCCCTGGGGACATCTCTGCAGGGGGCCGTGGCAGCACCCGACCCGTGCAGGGGCTGCTGGCAGTCGCCTGCCCTCGGGCCCCTCTCCTTGCCCGGGCTGGTGCTGCGCACAGGGAGCAGGGGTCCCGTGCTGTTTATCCGGGCTGTGGACATAGCCTGGAGGAAGGAGCAGAGGAATGTGGAGCTGGGATCTGCCTCTTCCTGGGGAGGCTCAGCACATCTCGTTCTCTGGGCTTGGTTTGTCCTTTTTATTGCTGTCGCCTTCCATGAAGCTGAGAAGTGAACAGTGTGAGGGTGTGAGCAAGCCATTAATCCTGAAGCATCCTGCGGGGCTGAAATACGTGTTGTAAAACCAAATTACCTGTGTGCCAGGAATCAATCCGGTGTCCTCGGAGGCAAGGTTTGCCTGTACCTGGGGAAGTACAGGATGTTTTATTACCTTGAATCTGCTGCTGTGCACGGTGCGAAGAGCAACCCATCAGACTCTGCGGCTGCCGCAGCCTCTCCCGGCTGGGCGGTGATGTTCAAGGTGCCCAGAGCGACGCGAGGCTTTTGAGGCTGATAACATCAGCAGGCAGCGAGATCCTGGGGAGCGCGCAACGCAGCCAAGGTCGAGGAACAGAATGCTTCGGGCCACTGTTCTCCTTGCCTGGCTAGCTCCTGCGAGTGGAGCTCGGTAATGGTGGAAGCGTTGGCAGAGGGATGAAAGGAGGAGGACTGCCCTCCTGAGACCAGCACCGAGTGCCCCCAGCTTGAGGCGTTTTCAGATGCCTCCGGAGCGGGATGGCAATTAAACCATGGAAACGCCTTTTGGTGTGAATGCAACTCAAAGCTGCTTGCTGCAGTTCTCTGCAGGGCCTGCGAAGAAGATGGCTGATTTACCCGTGTCGAGCTGGGGGACGCCGTGCACGCTCTCTCCAGGTTTTTTGGGCTCCTGGAGCTTTGGGATGGAGCTGGCGTCCCGCGCCCGGAGGTGGGGAGGGTGGGACGGTGCCGAGCTGAGCGCAGGCTCGGTCTCCTCTGCCTGACCTGCCGCCAAAGAGATCATCAAAGAGGAGCCTTGTGCTGGTGCTCGGGGTTGGCACAAGCCTGCCAACGTCGCTGTCCCCAGCTCGGGGCCCCACTGGGACCCAGGGACACAGCTTGGGGCGCGTTGGTCCTGGGGAGTGGAGGAGGTGGAGGAGTCAGCGTCCCCCCCTGCGTTACCCCTGTTGGTGACACTGTGCCGGGGGCATCTGCATGAGCCTGAGCAGCACAGCACACCGGTGTGGTGGTTTTTTTTCCCCCCCCCCCTCTTGTCATTGACTTGTTTGAGGTGAAAAAGTGAAACAGCAGGAGGTAAGAGATTAAAAGATTAAATCTGATCAACTCCGGATTTAAGTCGGAGCCGCAGCCGTCGAGGTGAACAGAGCTGGAGCCTTCCTGCAGAAATGCGGCCGGCTTTCCTCCGAGAGCTGGAGTTGCCTGGCTCTGCTGAAGCTCCTTTTTTTGTTAGAGTTAACGGGAAATTGGTCTGTCAGCGAAATAACACCAGCTTTGGTCAGAGCGAGGCGGTTCCTCGGCGGGGAGTGGTTTAAAGGCAGAGGTGAGCGATGCTGAGCCCTGAGCTCTCTCCAGTGTGCGCCTTGGTGTTGTGGGGGGATCAGGGGGACACTGAGGCTTCTGTGAAGTGACCAGGGTGGGGGGTGTGGGGATGAAGGAAAGCCGAAGGGCAGGGTGTGCTCTTCCAGAGAGCCCCGTGTGCCCTCACCGCTGCGTCTGGGCATCTGCTCTGCACCCTGGGGACCCGCAGGTGCCCTTGGCAGCGTTTTTTCCCAGCCTGCATCGGCTGGTTGGTGCAGCCCGAAACTCCTGCCTGCGCTGTGCCCTTGAGCCGGAGGGGGACGTGACGCTGTCCTCGCAGACCGGCGGCAGAGCAGGGGGGCAGCTCTGCAAACCCCGTCCCTGTTCGCCACCCATGCCGCGTCCCCGCTGCGTGGGTTTGGGCAGCCCACGGGTGTCTGCGTGCCCCCCTCCCGTGCCAGGCACCTTCCCACCGGGGTGCTGGCGGACAGACAGACGCTCTCCTGCTCCGCAGACGGATCTGCTTATTCACGCAGCTGGAGCGTGAAGCCGGCTACGGCCTCGGCTCTGCCCTCGGGGAGGTGGGAGCCCGAGGAGGAGGCGGCGGGGAGNGCCGGAGGGATCCTGCGGAGGCTGCGCGGGCGGCGGGGCCACGAGCGCTGGGGCTTTGCGGCGGTGCTGAGCCAGAGCTGGGAGCGGGGGACCCCGAGCGTCCTCTGCTGCGGCTTTCCGAGGCCGCGCCTGACCTTGCTGCAGTCTGTTCTGCACGGCCCCTTCCCGGCGCCGGGGTTTGGGCCCCGTTTCTCTCGGCGCTGAGCTGTCTCTGGTCCCTGCCGTTGGGCCAGGCTGGGCGCTGAGGAATCCACCTTCCCCCTCGGTGCGTCGGGGGCATGAGGCTGCCCTCGCTCGCGCTGATGCGGCTCCTGGAGCCGCTCGTTTTCCCTCTTCTTTTAATTTCATCCCTTAGCCTGGCTGTCTGTAAATCCTGTCTGCCTGTGTGTGCGTGCCCACCACCTCCTGTGCTGGTTCTTTAACCAGATGCTGCGTGCTCCGCTGTGTTTGCTGCCTTTCCCAAGCCATCCATTCTTCAGGTTCCCATTGCCATCTCCCGGCAGTTCTCCCTTCCCATGCCCAGACACCCAGGTGGGGTGCTGGGGGGGGCTCCTCGTGCTCTGCATGGTCCCCTGGGGTGCATTTGGCTGTGGCTCCATGGCTTGGGGCTGAGCTGGGCCCCGACCCATGAGGGTGAGGGCAAACCATGCGGCGTACTGAACCGAGGTGATTTGCCTGGGGCTGGGAGGAGGGAGGTCACTGGTGGGGCTTTAGCCAGCGGCAGCATCTTTAATTAGTTCAGTGAAAAGTTGCTCTTGGAAAGAGCAGGGAGAAAGGAGATTTTCTGGGCTCTGCCTGACACGAGCCATCTTCAAAATGATGCGCCAGGGTGCGGGAGTTCTGCTTCTCCGTTCTCCCCCTCCTGCAGCACGTGAGGGAGGCTGTTGCCACAGTGATTTCTGCTCTCTGGAGGTAGGCTGAGCCGTCTCCAGAAGCAGCTCCTGCCTTCTGATGGTGCAGGCTGCGAATGTTTGACACCGGGACCGCGCACCCAGATGGCCCTGGGGCTCCTGGCCCTGGTGGGAGCCTCGCTGGGAGCCCCCTTCCCTGGAGAGCAGCCAGCTCTGGGGCGCGGGAGGTGCGCTGGCAGCAGAGCGCTGTTTTCCTTAGGTCTCTCCCAAAATGCACGATCGCTGCAGGACTGGCCTACCCCAATTCTCTCTTTGGGACCCTGACAGTTCTCCCCGCGCGTGATTCCCAGCCCAGGCGGATGCAGGAGGAGCCTGTTTGTGCGCTCCCTGCTAGAAGCCGGGCGTCTTGCTCTAATCACCGGCTCTTTGGAGGTTCCCCTTGCAGACCAGCAGCTGGCTCAACGCGGGGCTTTGCAGGTGAGGGCCCTGTCCCTGCCAGGAGTCGGCGAGCGCCGTGGCCTGGCTGTTTGAGCAGCGCTTAGTCGCGGGGATCTGCCCGTACCTGGCCGGGCCTCTTATCACCAGGAGCTTCCTGCGGGCAGCGCTGCCGTTTGCAGAGGGCTTTGCGGCGCTTCCTGCCGAGCCCTTTGATCGAGGCTGCTTATCTGGGGGCTCTGCCTCGCAGGTCGCGGTGACGTCGGAGGTGACTGTCCCCGAGCCCGCTGCCGGCCCCATGGAGCGGTGGCCGCGGAGGACGTTGTGCCGGCGCCTCGACACCGCGTGCCCGCCCCTGTTCTCGATGAGTTTAGGACTGTGAGTTGGTTCCAGGGGGTGCAGGGCCACCGTAGGAGGCTCAGGGAGCCCTGTGGGGTGAGGTGGTGAGGGCCCCCCCCCCCTCAAAGCAGGAGGCGGAGCACCCCGGTTGCCCCTTCGCATCGGGCTGCTTGAACTGTGCATTTTAATTACACGTCGGGATCAATGCGGTGGCCTTGGTAACGAGCTTATTGCTGCTGCAGAATCTGTTTACTTCAGGTTGGTGGCAGCCAAAGAACCTGGGTGGCCGAGGACGTGATGTTCCAGCTAGTCGAACAGGCTGCGCTGTGCTGCGGGGGAGGCCTTCGGAGGTGGGCACGGCTTCTCCTCGGCTGCTCCTGCAGGCCTGGAGCCTGCTGCTGCTGCTGCCCCTGCGTGCCAGCCAGGGTCTGGGTGGGGAGCAGGAGCCTGGTTTGTAGGCAGGGTGTGGGGAAGGGCTCCTTCCAGCCTCTGCGGGGAGAGGGGAGGTGGGTGACGTGGAAAGAAGACTCCTCAGGGCTTGGCCTTGCTGAAATTTCACGGTTGCTTCCTGTCTTCCAGACGGCCTGGGGTGGGAGATTCCACCTGTGCCTGCTGCTTTCTGTCTCTTCTCCTTCATTTCCTGGGGAGCAGCTTGCATCCAACCTGGGCGTGCTTTGCAGCGAGAACATCCAGCTGATCACTGCTCCCCTGGGAGCTGCCTGCTCAGCCCACGTCTCCCTGTAGGACCAGCTCCTTCTCCAAATATTCCCCGATATTCACACACAAACCAATTTCTGTGGGCTTCAAGCTCCAAAGTGGCCAGGTGCCCGCCTGGGGCTGCTGGCTCTCCGTCTGCCCTCTGAGCACCTAATCCAGCTTGGTAACTCCACTTAATACCGATTACCTTGCTGCTCACATGTGCCTTGCCGTGCGTAGAGCTGGGTGGCTGCTGCAGGTGAGCCTGCGACGCCTTCAAACCCGTCACAGCCAGCTCGGGGTGAGCAGCCCGTCGGTGGCTTCTCCCAGGCTGCGCTTTCCCTGTTTCCAAGCCTTATCTGTCCTCCTCATGCCTCGCCATCTCTGCCGGCGGAGGTGTCAGCTAATCAGTTGACCCAGCAGGCGGAGCAGCTCGCTGTTTGCGCTGCGGGGGGCGTGCAGGTAGCCGCAGCCCTGTGCTGCACCGTGCTGGTTTTGGGTGTTCGCTGGCCTCACAGCAATCCTCTGCCTCGATGCCTCGAGTCCAAGGACCAGGGCCTTATCTGCTGGGGGAGAGCTTTCCTCTGCTGCTGCTGGAGGGAGCACACCTTTGACCTCGAGGTGTTTATACGGCAGTAATTATTCCCAGTTACTCTTTAACACTTGGACACTTAAAATCACATTTATTTTATTTAATCCTGTGTCCTGTTTATTTTTCCCTTAACTAGCATTCACGGTGAGTCCTGGGGTGACTAAAATCTTGCGGCACTTTCCAGCCTATTAACCCTTGGAACAGGCCCATTTCTTTCCTGGTGTTTCTTCTCCTCTACCAACCTTTAGGAGTCGTGTGAAAGTCCTTAATTATCCTCTTGTGCTCATGGAAACTTGTTTTTTTTCCAGTTCTTTACCCAGCCAGCCCTCCTCTGCCAGTGGAGGATGGAGGCTGGTAATAGGGCTTGGCCAGTTTACTTTGCCAGGACCTCAGTGCCCTTTATTTCCTTGTTGGGAACAGCGTGAAGCTTTCCAGACAGAGGTCTGGCTGCGGTTCCTGCTTGGGGAGTTGGCTCTGGGAGAAAAACCTGCCCCGTGAGCCTGCCCGGAGCCAAAGGTACGGATCGAAGCGGCACTGGACGCGGCGACGATCCCGCTTTGATCTGCGGAGCCGAGCGGGCAAATCCTCCCCACGGAGTGCTTTGAGATAGCTTCTAGAGGTTAGGGATCTGTCCTGTCGCTGAGGAGTCACGGGAGAAAGTCCTCGAACTGTGACGGCCACGCCTGGAGCAGAAGCAGGCCCTGCTCCTCGTTCACGCGACGGCCGCGGCCGGCACCGTGCCCTGCTTGCTCTGCCTTGGTGCCCTGCCAGGGGTGGGGAGGGTCGGAAGGTGCTGGTGCGGATGCCGGGCTCTTCACCTCCTGTGTACCCAGTGTGCCAGCAGCAGGTGGTGGCTGGAAGTGCTTTCTGGAGTTAGGTGACCTCACAGGGCAGGAACCTGAAGAACATCCATAGCTGCCTTGAGGATTTCCACCCCAAAACCACAGATCTTGTTGGGTCCTGAGCGGGATCCGTGTCCCCGGCATGCAGGGGACTGTGGCTGGCCCGCGGTGGGTCCCTACCCCCTGTCTAGACGCTGCTGTCCTCAGGGAGGCTGCGGGCACGGGGCTTGGCCAGCCCAGCCTGCAAGTAGGGCAGAGTGGGGCTGAGGACAGCAGCGGGGCCGCTGCCAGCGATTGTGGCAGGAGGCAGTGGGTCGCCTCGGGGCTGCGTGCTCCCCATCAGGATGTTTGGGGCCTCTCTGGGACGGGGTGGTTGCGGGAGCAGAGCCCAGAAGGAGCCGTTCCCTCTCTGGGGAGCTTGCCCAAGCAAACCTGCTGCTCTGCTCTTCTTTTTGACCTAGAAAAGAAGAAAAGCCTCACGCTGATTTTCTTTTTTTTTTTTTTTCTTTTTTTCTTTTTTTTTTTTTTTTCCTATTGGCTGCTCTGTGGCTGAAGAGACCTCAGCCCCTGCAGTGCCTTTTTCCCTTTCCTTCCTGCTGCCTTGACTGAATGCGATGACTTGCTTCTGACCATAAGTGAATTCAAACAATTGTCGTTCAGAAATGCCCAGGCTCACCAGCGCGGCAGGACCTGGCTCTGCGTGAGAAAACAGCCACAGAAAACTTCCTTCCCCGGAGGAAACAGCGGTGGGGGAAGACCGGCTGGCTGGAGGGGGTTAGGTGGGTCGCCGCTTCCTTCTCACCTCATGCAGAGTTCGGAGTCTGCTCCTGTCCCCATCAAAACACTGTGGCGTGGGAGCACCTTGTCCCTACGGGGCTGGCAGGCTGCTGGCTGGTGCTTTTCCAAACCCACATTCCCCTTGTGCAGCCTGAGGCCGTGCAAGGTGCAGCTGGGGCTGCCGGAGTCCTCGTGGGCATGGAGAGAGTTTTAAAATTAAAAGTGAGGTTGTCCTCTGTGATAGGGATGTGCCTGGATCATCTGTGCCCACGGTAAATCCATCTGGATTTACAGACTGCTCGGAGGCACGGGGGCACTTTTCTGAGTCACTGGGCACTAGAAGCTGCTCTCTTGCCTGGCTGGTGGGGGAAGATGCAGGCTGAGGGTGGCACATGGAGGTGCTGGTTCGTTTTGCTCTTGGCAATCCAGATCCTGAATCCCTTTGCTCACAAATGAGCATCGGGTGCTGGGCAGCGGCGTGGGGCTGGGTACGGTCACGCCGTGTTTCGCAAGGGGAGAAAATGTTCTCCTGCTTTGGCAGGTGTGATTGAGAGCAGGCAGCATTCAGTATTGCTGTGCTAAAACTTGGCAAGCAGAGTTCGGATCCTGGTGTTTTCTTCCAGGGCATCTCCCCAGAACCCTGCGGTACCGAGCAGGGAGCTTGGCACAGGGCTTGGTGCCCACCAGGACCCCACTGCCCAGTCTGAACGGGGAAGCGATGCCAACCTGCCCTCTGGGGCATCCCATGCAGAGAAAGCAGTGCTGTGTTTTTGTTTTTTTTTTCTTTGCTCCTTGATCGCAAATTGCTGGGACGAAAAATATTTTCCTTGCTCTTCCCCAGCATGCTCCACCCGCTTCCAGCAGGATGAATTTGGGGTGAAGTTTGCGAAGCCGGGCACGGAGCCCCTCGCTCCGCTCTCACCCCGGCCAGCCAGCTCCGTCCAGCCCCGGCCCCAGGACGTGCAAACCGCCTTGGATTCGGAAGCTGCTTGCAGCACTGGGTGATAATTTTAGACGGGGCAGATTTTGCTAAGCTGCGCGGTTCAGATGAGCTCTGGTAAAGCCGTGGCGGGGATTACCGTGGGCAATTTAGCACTTGGTTTCCTTAGCGGTGATTTTTATTTTTTCCTGGGGCTCAAACCCTCTTTACCTGGAACTGTTTAGCCGAGCAGCGGGGCTGTGCCCTGGAGCTGGCTCGGTGCCTGTGGCCAAGTCCCACGGGAGGGGACCAACATCTGGAGGGGACAGCGGTGTGTGATGGCAGGGGGTTGCCAGCTGTCCTGGTGGTGTGGAGCCAAGGGGAGCACAGCAGCCCCCTCCCCACCTTCATTCCCATCTCATCCCAAAGGATCTTTCCCCCGAGGAGCCACCCAGGCCCTGCACAAGCTGCAGGGAAGCATCCTGGGTGGCATCAGCAGGGACAGACGTGCACCTGCCACCCGGGCTGCAGCACCGCAGCCTGGGTTCTCTGGTTTATTTTTCTGCCTCCTGGGTTCACCTCTTTCCTGGAAACCTTTCCTTGAGCTGGAGAAAATTCCTCGGCTAACGCTAAGCTGTTTTAATGCCAGCAGCTGTTTTATGGGGCGTGTTTACACCCTCTGGTGTGATCAGCTCCCTGAGGAAGAGCTGGGAGGAGCAGGGTGGAAGTCTTGCTGTGCCCATGTTGCCTTCCCCCTGGAAGTGCCCACCAGCAGCGTGCTGGTGCAGGGGTGGCAGGAGCCTTTTTCAGGCTCTCTGGGGGAAGATGGAGCCAAGCAGCAGACCTTGGAGAGAGTCCAGCAGCGTCGTTCTTTGGTTGGGAAACCATCGTGCTCCAGTCCTGAGGGCACTGCTGGAAGTGGTTCTGCACCTCTGCCCTCCCAGTGTCCTGCGGGCGAGGATGCCCTCGGGTTCCTCCCTCTGCACCAAGCAGCCTGAAAGGATGGCCAAACCAAACCTGCACCCTGCAGTTAGCGTTCCCTGGTGCAAATTGGTGCGATTTGCGCTGAATCACGCGGCGTCTGCTGGGAAGGCTGCTCTGGGCAGCAGATCCCAGGCTGTCACGTACCCAGGAGCTGGCTGAAAACCTCGGAGCAGCAGCACCCACAGAAAGCCTGGGATGCTTGCCTGGAAGCGCAGATGGGCTGGGTGCACGGAGGAGATGTGGAGTTGTCCATCACCCGCCTGTCCTGCAGCTTGCAGGCTTGGTGTCCCTGCTTCCCCTGCTTTTGTCCCTGCAGCTGGCTTTCTCCAGAAGCAGTGGCCCCGTTTTACAGCCCCCTAATAGTGCAGCACCCGCCCAGGTCTCGGGCTATGCGGGTTCCTCGTTTCTGGGCTGGGTGTCTCAACTCAATAGCTTCATTCTTCTCCCACTGAAAGCTGTTTGCCACATCAAGGCTTTCGGGGAGCTTTTTGGGATTGTTGTGGCACGGAATACCCCTCCTCGAGGCCGCTGTGGCTCGTCTCTTTCCGTCATCTTGATCTCTTCGGGTCTCTCCTCGAGCTCTCCTGGGTGCTGTGTTAATCCTGCTCCCCTCAACGACGTCTCACCCCTGTTCAGTAGCAAAATGAAATCCTGCAGCAACGTGTGGAGGGGCGTGAGAGCTGGGAGTTGGCAGGGTGGGGGTCTCCCGCCTGGCAGTGTGCCGGGCAGGGCCATCAGGCTCTTTTCCTAATTCCCTTTAATCTCTGCTGCCTTTCTCTTGCAGAAGCAGCCACGGGGCTTTTGCTGGCTGATCACATGGGATGTCTGCAGCAGCAGAGCACTTTGGGGCCATTTTTCCCCTTTTTGTTTTGAGCCTGGTGGTAGGTGATGGAGCCTCGAGTTGCCTCTGGCCGAGCTATGAAGGAGGGGCGGCTGTTTTAGGGCTTCTTTTACAATGGAAACATCTGTAACACAGAGGAGATTAGAAGTTAACGCAATGTCAACTGGTTTTTGTTGAAATGTTCTCTTGCTGAGTTCTTCCCCTGCTTTTAGTGTCTGTTTTGGAAGGATGGGCTGTGTTTTTAACCTGCAGGATGCCCTGCTCCTGGGAAAGAGCCTGAGAGCGCCAGGGATCCGAGTTTCTGCTGGGACCACCCCAGCTTTCTTGGGCAGAAAGCAGCAGGATGGGCTGGGGCTGCGCAGGGACCTCTGCCTGCCCGGGGAGGGTTGCGCAGTGTTCGCTTTGGAGGAGCAGCCTGACTTTCTTGGAGCCAGGGAGGGGCTGAAGGGGGTGTTTCAATGCTCGCTGGGTGCTTCTTTTTGACCTCAGGTGTTAGGTGACAAATCTGCTTTAATCTTCTGGTGGCAGAGGTGATTAGGCAGAGGAGGAGGTGCAATCTGGGGCATCTATAGGCACGGATCTGTTCCTTGATACGTTCGGTAACGCTCATTTCTGTGGCTGCAGCAGCCAGTGTGCGCTGAAGGCAGCTCCAGGCCCTTATAGCCGGAACAGATGTCGTGCCATAAGGAGCACCTGCTGATGTAGCGCTTCTCTTCCTTTCTCAGCAAATCCAGTTTGCAGATGACATGCAGGAGTTCACCAAGTTCCCAACCAAGACCGGCCGTCGGTCCCTGTCCCGCTCCATCTCGCAATCTTCCACCGACAGCTACAGCTCTGGTAGGTGCAGGGCTCCTCGGGCCTGACACCAAACCCAGTGTCAGTGCCATTGCGAACGTGCACTTGTACGAGGTGTCAGGATGCTTTGTGCTGCTGGGGTGTGCTCTGACATGTAGGGGAGAATTCTGATGTTTCCTGAAGCTCAGGCATTGATTTTTATTTTATTTCATTTCCTTTTCTTGACCTTTCTTTGGCAAAAGCATCTTTTCCCCACTTGCTGAGCACTGGGTTTTGTGGAAATCCAGCCTGGAGCAGGGCTGTCCCTGCGGCAGCGTCCTGTGCTCTGAGCAGATCTCCCAGGGCAGGGGGACTGCTTGCATGCGGCGTAAGGACGTGAGCGCCAGAAGGTGTTGGGGTTGGGGAGCAGAAACCTGGGTAGGAGTCCCCAGACCACCAGAACTGGGTGTGATATACGTTCCTCTGCTGGCTTTAGCTGCCTCCTACACAGACAGCTCTGACGATGAGGTGTCTCCCCGTGAGAAGCAGCAAACCAACTCCAAAGGCAGCAGCAATTTCTGTGTGAAGAACATCAAGCAGGCAGAGTTTGGGCGCCGGGAGATCGAGATCGCTGAGCAAGGTGAGGGAGCGCGGGGTGTGAGGAGTTTGTGGGGCTTGTGGCGAGGTGCTGTACCCTGTGGGGGTGAGAGCTGAGCTGAGGTGGTCCCCAAAATTCTCACTGTGGCCTTGGATGCCTCCTTGTCTGCCCCCTGTAGGTCAGCAGGTGATGTGGGGAAGAGCTAGACACCACAGCAAATGTTAATGATGTTCTGCATCCATTTTCTAACGACAGCAGGGCTTTCACGGAGTTTAATGTTCTTTGGATGGGAAACCTCAGAGGGCAAGGATCTTGCAACTCCTTCAGAGTTGCTAAAACTGACTGTCCCGGCCCCTTCCCTTGGGGCTTGTGGAAAGCTGAGTTGCCCAATCAGCCCCGCTCCAAGTGGTAACTTTGCTTTCAGGCTTCTTTCAGACACATGCTGCCAAAGCCAGAGAAGGGGAAACAGTGCAGACACATTTAGAGCAGCTCTTTGGAGATGTGGCAGCGCTGCTTCCATCTGTAGGCATCTCTCCTTGATGCAATTCTCCTGCAAGGCTGGTGGCTGTCCTGAGAGGGGGGCACGTTGTTTGCCTGCCCCGCGTGGCTGGGAGGATCCTGAGTGGCTCTGTCAGGCAATGGATGCTGCTGGTGTCTCGACCCCAGTTTGGACAGAGCTGCCAGACCAGGGGTGGGGAGACTTCAGCAAGAACTGTGGGGCTGAAGGTGTCCTGTGAGGCCCTTGAGAGGGGGAGCAGGTCTGGCAGAGAGAGGCCCCTCCTGCGCTAAGCCATCATTAAATCCCCTCCGTTCCTTTTGCAGACATGTCTGCTCTGATTTCACTCAGGAAGCGAGCTCAAGGGGAGAAGCCTTTGGCAGGAGCTAAAATCATTGGCTGTACACACATTACAGCACAGACCGCGGTGAGTGGCTTCGTGTTTGGGCACCCAGGGTGGGACAGACCAGCTTCTCCCGAGGGAGGAGAGCCTTTACGTGTCTCCTGGCTTGGGGGAATTGGTGGAGACCCCTTCGCTCTTCTGGAAACCTCTCAGAAAGGTTCTGCTCCTTGCGTTTTCCCAGGGTGACGTTTGGTGGAGCTGATCCCTGCTTGGCTCCTGTGCAGGGGGCACAGGGCCATGCCTGGGGCCGTGCCTGGTGCCGTGCCACCGCTCACCCCCCTGTCCCACAGGTGCTGATCGAGACGCTGTGCGCGCTGGGAGCGCAGTGCCGCTGGTCTGCCTGCAACATCTATTCCACCCAGAACGAGGTGGCAGCTGCCTTGGCAGAAGCAGGTGAGTGCCTGGGGGAGCAGCATCCTTTCAGTCCCTCTCCCAGCTCTTTAGCCTTGTTTTAGGGAAAGGTTGGGGCAAATATCTTTTAGGGTGGGATAAGCAGGTCCGATCCCCTTGTGGGCTGGGGTCTGAGCCCTGCGTGGCCCTCCTGGCTGTGGTTTTCCCAAGCTGGCCAAGCAGAAGAGAGTTCTGCTGAACTTGGCGGGTGCCAAGGATGCTCCTCTTCTCCTTCTAGGTGTTGCTGTGTTTGCCTGGAAGGGGGAGTCAGAGGATGACTTCTGGTGGTGCATTGACCGCTGTGTTAACATAGATGGCTGGCAGGCTAACATGGTAATGAGCCTTCTTCCAGCCCTTCCTCTTCCTCTGTGGAGGGCTCCTCACCCTTCCCTTCCTGGGGCTGCTCCTAGGAGCCTGCTGGGGGTGCCCAGGCACCTGCTGGTGTTGCAAAGGCCTCTGAGTCCCGGCCAAAGTGGGGGCCTTGGAGAACAGCAGCTGGAGCTGGGCTGGGGGCCACCGTGTGGGAGCTGCAGAGACGGCATCCTGAGCTCTACAGAGCATCTGCTGGAGCCTGCCAATGAGTCAAAAAACTGCAGGACCTCTTTCCCCCAAGGGTCAGCCCCTGGGAGCTGCCCTGACTGCTCCTCTCTTGACACAGATCCCATCTGCAGGGTCTTCTGAGGGGATGTTTCCCTTGCTGAGGGCAGATGATGCCTCTCACTGCCTTGGCCTGGGGTCTGTGCTCACTGGTGATGTGAGAGCACGTGGCACACGACTGACAGCTCCCAAAGCCCTTTCCTCTCAGCTGTTTGCTTTTGTGGCGTGACTGCTGTGGCTTCCTTCTGCTCTCAGGCTGTTGAGTTAGTGCTGGCTGTGGTCATGCTTCCAGGCTGCAGAGCAATAGCAGGGGTAGAAAACCCTGTTAGGATCCATTACCTCCACACAGTGGGTAAGAAATTCTCTCTTTCAGAGGAGGCTCTGACTCACTGGCAACTAAAAGAAGCCAGGAGTCGTGCCCTGCAGACAGCCCTCCATCAATGCCTGCAGATGCTCTCCTCCATCACTTTGTCCCCACCCTGTCCCCTGTGAGTGCTTTTCCTGGAGGAAAGCCTGACCGCCCCACGCTCTTACTTGCTGTCCTCTAGATCCTGGATGATGGTGGGGACCTGACCCATTGGGTTTATAAGAAGTACCCCAACATCTTCAAGAAGATCCGAGGGATTGTGGAGGAGAGCGTGACTGGCGTGCACAGGTAGGAGGTTTGGGAGTGCCGATCTGAAGATCTCTTAGCAGGTTGCTGCTCACTGCTCTGACCTGCCTCTGTCCTATTCCAGGCTGTACCAGCTCTCCAAGGCCGGGAAGCTCTGTGTGCCAGCCATGAACGTGAATGACTCTGTCACCAAACAGAAATTTGACAACCTGTATTGCTGCCGGGAGTCCATCCTGGATGGGTGAGTGCAGCTCTTCCCCCCGACCCCGGGGCTGCTTCTCCCTCACTGTGTGTTTGCAGGACCTGGTTGCGGGGCCCTTTGCCGTCAGCGGTGTGCGCCTGACTAATCCCAACACAGGTCTCTCTCTGTCCCCCAGCCTGAAGAGGACCACAGATGTGATGTTTGGAGGGAAGCAGGTGGTGGTTTGTGGCTATGGGGAGGTGAGTTTTGTAAGCTGTAAGTCAGCCTTCCCCCCCAGCCATCCTTTCCTGAGCTCAGTGTCCTGCCCCTTCCCTGCTCGAAGGCCACTCGCCTTTGATTGATGCAGGAGATCAGATCCAGTGAGCCATTTTGAGAGACGTCTTGCTAGAGCCTGCTGGGAGGCGGGAGAGCAAGCATCAGATTTCCCAGTTTGCCTGCAGGTTAGCTGGGCTGCAGACGCGACAGTTGCTGAGAACACTGCCCTGAATTATAACTACCCATGGGTGCTCCCATCTGCTGTCCCTGGACCAAGTTCAGCATCCAGCCCGGCTGTCGCTGAGCCTGTGGCAGAGGAGGCGGACGGGCAGGCTGCATCCTGCTGGTGGATAACGTTCTGGCAGGGGGGAATCATACCACAAACTTGTAAATGAGTCTGCCCTGGAAGAGCGCAGAGCCGGGAGCTGACACCTTCCCTCCATCTGTGCGCTGTCTGTGTGGGTGTTTATCTTCCCGCGCTGCGAAGGGCCTGGCAGTAGCTGCAAATGCTCTTCCCAGCAGGAACATGCTTACTAATTTATTTAGACACCAGTGGAGCCCAGCTCTGCTCGACCGAGAGGCTGCGCTGGCTCTCGCCCAGGCGCTCTGGGGTGCTGTGTGCCTCTCCAGCCGTGAGTTGTGCTGGGAGCTGTTGTCACAGGGGACTGTCCTGAGTTTTACTGGATTTCTGCAGACCAAGGGAGCACTCCTTCCACTCTCAGTGGTTCGCTCTTTGGATGGAGATTGGAGCCCCTCTTTGACCTTCCTGGCTGTTTCCAGTCATTGAGGTTGGAGCTGGATGATGAGGGAAGGTCTCTCTAGAGATGGTTCTTACCTGGCAGCACGTGGCTGGCCCAAAAACGTGTCTGTGCGTGGGCACACGGAGACTAGGCAGGTGTTAGCGTGGCACTGCCCAGCAGGGCTTTGCTGGAGTGCTTCTGTGTGATTTTATAGCAGGGAGAGAGGGCTCGAGGCAGAGGCGCTGTTAGAGGAGTTCTGCTTTCCCACATGCTGATGCAGGGAGCGTGGGTTGGAGGATCTGTCCCCCAGCAGTGCGGGACATCTCTGAATGTCAAGGAAACCCTTTGGTTTAAAGGCAGCTTGGGGAGGTACACGCTTATCCAGGCGGTGAGTGGGGTGGTGTTGGAAGCGTCCTGCTACCCAGCAAACAGACTTCTGCCTTGCTGAGCTGCTCCTGGCCTCGATGAGCAGCATTGCCCAGCCTGGGGCACGCTGGGGATGTTTTGGGGAAGGGATTTTAGTGCTCAGTGCATCCTGTGTTCAGCTTCACACCAGTGCTTTGCCTTGGCAGGTCGGCAAGGGATGCTGTGCTGCTCTGAAAGCCCTGGGAGCGATCGTCTACGTCACGGAGATCGACCCCATCTGTGCTCTCCAAGCCTGGTGAGATGTTACATGCTGCTTGTGAGCATCTTTTCCTCTGCTCTCTGGCCTCCTGTAAACCTGACAGAGCCTGAAACAGAGCCAGGAGGATCTGTGGCTAATCTTCATCTTTTTAGGGTGTGATGGGGAAGGAGCGGGGCAGTTTCAGGGCTGGGATATGAGGCAGCAGGCGCCCGCAGCCAGCTGGCTTGGGAAGACTGCTTTAAGTGTTCCTGCAGAGCTGGCAGGGTGCTTCATACATCCCCCAGCTCCTGCAGCATTTGTGAGAGCAGGTTTGGTGCCGGATCCTTTGCACAGCCCTTCCCCTTGCATCTGGCGTGTCTGGGGGCGTGGAAGGAGCCTGGCTGCTGCCGGGAGTGACTCAGAGCTGCTCCAGCAATATAGCACTGAGATCCCTTATGGCCTAAGGCAGAGAGGGACCAGGCTTCTCCTCCTTGCTGTGGTTCTTATCTCCCTTTTTTTTTTTTCTTTTTTTTTTTTTTAACCAGCATGGATGGGTTTCGGGTGGTGAAGCTGAGCGAAGTAATCCGTCAGGTTGACGTCGTCATCACCTGCACAGGTAGGGACAGAGGAGGTCGTGGGCGAGCCCTGAAGCAGGCTGAGGAGCAGTTGCTCCCCAGTGGGTGTCTCGAGGACTCTGGGGCCACTGGGGACGGAGGACAGTTTGCTGCTGTGCGTTGCTGACTTGACACCAGCAACAGCTGCTCTCTGGGAAGAGCTTTTCCTCTTCACTCCCAGTATTTGTTTGACTACAGTCTTCCTCAGCCCCAGGGAAAAGGGACTTCAAAGCTCTATGTCCTCAGCTGTATGTCCTCAAAAGGTTTTTGGGCTCTCCTGGCAGCTGGTGAATTCATGTGACCAAAGGCCACGTGTTTTTCTGTTGCCAGCCAGGAGGATGCTCATCCTGGTTGAGGTTCACTTGATGTTGCCCCAGGCTGAGCTTTCCTGACCCAAGTGCAGGGAAGGTGAAATTCGAGGGTTTGCACTGCCATTGCCTTGGGTTCCTCTGTGCCCTGCCTGCAGGAAACAAGAATGTCGTGACCAGAGAGCACCTGGACCGGATGAAGAACAGCTGCATTGTGTGCAACATGGGCCACTCCAACACCGAGATCGACGTGGTGAGTGTGCCTACTGACAGCACCCGCCCCGGGGTCCTCCTGCGACCACTCCAACCTCTTCCTCCTGCCTGCAGACCAGCCTCCGGACCCCCGAGCTGACCTGGGAGCGGGTGCGCTCCCAAGTGGACCACGTCATCTGGCCGGACGGGAAGCGTGTGGTGCTGCTGGCTGAGGTGCGCTGGGCATCTACCAGGAGACCTCTGCGGGTCAGAGTTTCAAACAGAGATTTAACTGGGTGGAAAGGTGCTGGGACACTTTGTACCTAGCAGGAGGTTCAGAGCTCAGGAAAGGGTTGCTTGATTTTTATTTTTTTATTTTGTTTGTTTCTTTTCCTTGAGGCAGGGGGAGGTATCATGTACCACGTGCAGCTGTAGAGGTGCCATCTGGTTCATTCTTTCGAGCCAGCAGCCATCCCTGTCAGCCGAACGCCGTCTGCAGCTGGCTTTGACAGGGTTTCCCAACCCAGGGTTGGTTGTCTCCACTTCCCACTCGAGCTCTCCTGGCAGTAGGAGAGGCTCCCTGTTCCTAGCGACCACCAAACCTCCCCGCCCCAAAGCTGAGGGCTAGGGTGGAAACTTAAGACAGAGTCTTGGACGCTCTGGTCCCGTGGGTGGCTTTTGAATCACTGCCCTGTGCTTGTCCCCTGCCCCAGAGAGGGAGTAGAGGTGAGTCCTATCTTGAGATTTGGTTCAGGTTGCCTCGGAGGCACGCTCAGCTCTCAGCACCCCCCTCCTGCTGTCTCCTAGGGCCGTCTCCTCAACCTGAGCTGTTCCACGGTTCCCACCTTTGTCCTCTCAATCACAGCCACCACTCAGGTCCGTACGCTGCGGGGCTGTTGGGGCGAGGGTTGGGGGTGCTGGGGGCTCTTGCACAAGCCTTGGGGTGGGGACAGTTTGGAAAAAGCTGGGAGCACGCAGTTGGATGGGTGCTTGGGGTCATGCTGGTGCCAGAGATGCTGCAGCCGCCACCTCTTGGCTGGGTTGAGGTTAGCGATGGCGCGGACTTGGTGCTGTGGTTACAGCTTTTTAATGAGGCAGGCCTCCTCTGGCAGAGTTCCTGCTGTGCAGCGAGCAACTGGAGGGCTCCCTGAGCACAGGTTTAAGCCTACTTCAAAGCAAAGCTTTGTTTTCTTTTTGGACTTTTGATTTTTATATAACCCCATCACCAACAAACGAGGTTTGGGGAACTGGAAGTCAGTGGTTAAAATGCTATCAAGCACCAGCACTGCCCCAGCTGGGTGGACACGGCTTGTGTCCTGCGCTGTTTGCCCTGACTCCACCTTTCCAAAGAAAACAATGATTAAATCTGGCTCTGCTCAGCTGGAGCAGCCCTTGGGTGAGAGAGCACTGCTGGGCTGCAGGCACGGAGGGGGCCAGAACCCACCTCTGTGATGGACGGGAGGGGGATTTTCTTGAGCTCATCTCTACAAACTGACGGGGACCTGGCTGCCGGCTGCGTGACCTGGTGCTCGGGGGAGATGCAGTTTTATTTCTGCTGAGGGAGTGGCTGTGGTTTTTGGAGCGATGCCGCCGGCTTAAAAGCAGCAATCCCTTCGTTTCCACGTGACGCCGCAGCCTTACGGTTTAAGGGAATTAGAGCTGCTCCCCTTCCCTTCATCCTCATGTTCTGGTTTTCCCTGATGCAGCCCAGATGCAGAAAAGAGGCTGGGTGGCATCTCACCTCCCACCTCTGTGGTCCTCCCCTGACGGCAGCCGGAGAGGGATGGGAGTAATGCCTTCAGGGCATTCTGGAAACGGTCGCCCCCTCCCTCAGGCTTCCAGCCCCTTATCCCCACCTCCGGAGCTCTGTGCCGCGCGTGCGGGTGTTTGGTGCTGCGCTGACTGTCCCCGGGCTGTCCCCTGTCATCTCCGCAGGCTCTGGCTCTGATTGAGCTGTACAACGCTCCTGAGGGCCGTTACAAACAGGACGTGTACCTGCTGCCGAAGAAGATGGGTAAGTGAGAAGCTGCCCCCCGGCGCTGCTTTCCACACCCGGCTGGTGTGGGGTGGCGATTTCGGACGTAAGGAGAAATTCAGATTTGGGCTGGACAGAACTTCCAGCGAGAGCCTGAGTTCAGGGAAGCAGCAGAATCAACCAGCTTAGAACACCCGCAGCGTGGCAGGCCTCCCTCATCCTACAGGCCCAGAGGTTTCCACGTGCCTTCTGGGGCACATCCTGCCCCGCCCAGCGCAGGGCTGCGGCTCTGTGCGGTGAATCGGGGGGCGCTGGATGGCAAGGGCAGCCCCGCCGGACCCTCGCGTGCCCCCCAGCCCTTCTCCGGCTGCGTGGTGAGTCCCCTTCCCTCTCTCCCTTCCCAGACGAGTACGTTGCCAGCTTGCACCTGCCTTCGTTTGACGCCCACCTGACGGAGCTGACGGACGATCAGGCGAAGTACCTGGGACTCAACAAAAACGGGCCTTTCAAACCCAACTACTACAGGTCAGCGCTGCCTGGGGACGGACGTCACCTTCAGCGGGGGCTCGGTGACCCCTCTGCGGGTGGGAGCTGTGTCCCCAAGCCTCAGTGTCCCCTCCCCTCCCTTCTCTTCTAGATACTGATGGACCATACCTATGAAGGACCAGACCACACAAGGCAACATTAGAGATTATTTTTAAAGATCATTTTATTTTGGTTTACTTTTTTTTTTTTTTAACCAACAAGGAAACTTGTTTTTACATTTATCAGTGTGATTTTAAGGTCACTTTTTTTTTTTTTTTCCTCATTTTCACCCTCTTATGTGATCACATCTCTGATCTTGGCAGACAACCTGGGATTTGCTTTGTGCTTTGATGTGGCTGAAGCCGCTGGTGGCTCAGTCTTGTTCCCTCTCCTGCTGTGTGAAGGGCAATTCATTCCTGCAGCCACGTGTTTTTTTTTTTTTTTTTTTAAACCTTTCCGGCCCGCATTGGGATATCTGCAGATCCGGAGATGCTGTTCTACCTAATGTTACTTTTTCTTTCTTTGTGTGGATTATCTGCAACTTCTAAATTGCCTTAAAGAGCCCAGTTTTAGCTGCTAGATCAATGCTCCTAGCTCTGCTCGGGAGCAGAGTGGCACCTGCTGGCCACCTCGCGAATAGGTGACTGTCCCCTCCTGGCCGGGGTCCCTGCGTGGAGGTGGCCGCTGGCCCGTGTTCGGTGGCCGGCCGGGTACGGGGAGTTCACTGTTTCAGGGTGCTAATCTGAATGCAGACAGGGGTCACTTACCCAGCATTATCCTCATCTCTCCTACTTTGTTTGTTTGTTTTTAGCCAAACTGCACCTTAATTGAGTTTTAAAACATTTTTTTTTTGTTTGTTTGTTTTCCTCTTTTTCCTTTTTGATCCTTGAAGAGATGTTTAAAGAGGGTTGACTGTGGCTGGCTGCGGAGTTTGAGCAGCCCCATCTCCTGGCAGGAAGCATGGGTGGGTTTAAAGGCTGTCTGTGTTTTTCTGGGGGATATTTCACTTTTGTTCCGAGGCGGATGCACAGAAGAGCCTTCCCTGTGCCGCAGCCTGGGCCCTTTGCACCCTGGGCCCTTGCCCAAAGCCCTGGGCTCCCCTTGCTGTCCACCCCTTGAGCTGGGCTTCCCCAGCTGCCTCCCTGCCCTCTCGCAGTGTCTCAGCTGCTCCTATCGCCTCATTCTTCCCTTCCCCATCCTCGCTGGTGACAAATATTTCTCTTGCAGCTTGTCGCAGGATGGGGGAAGGTCCTTGCAACCCAGTGAGGTTTCTCCTGGCTTTTTCTCCTCCCCTCAATGCCTCTTTCTTCCCCTGGCAAAGGGGAACCCCCGCCCCGGGTTTGCTTCTTCCCTGCTGCCTGTCCCGCTGCATCACCTGTTGGATAACGGGGCCGTGGTACCCACCAGAGGGCTGCTCGGTCACCTCCATCCCACACAGGAGATGCTCTTGTAGTGCTGGGTGTGGGTGCAAAGCTCCTTTTCTCTTGGGGGGGACCGGAGGAAGACGTAAGGATGGATGGCGTGGCTTTGGTCACCCTCTTGTGTCCTCTGGCTCCTGCTCTGATTATCCCTGCGCTTGCCTGGCAGGTACGTGCGGACCCCTCTGCCATCCCTCAGCCTCCCCGGGGGCCGTGGGGGCCAGGTGGCCCCAGAGACCTGGGCTGGGGCCCTCTGCCACCCATGTTGGTCGCTGAACCTGAGCTGAGGGCTCCAGCTCTGTATTAAGCCATGTTGCGACGGGCAGCCGGGATGGCAGTGGCAGTGTTGGGCCAGGAGGGAGAGGTTTATTTTGTATATGACTGATTTTTAAATGAATGCAATATTAATCCTTGCAGATGAGCAATAAATCATTAAAGTCTAATTAAACTATTAGGAAAAACCAAGCGCTTTCGCTGTGGGCAGTTTGTTTGCAGAGCCAGCGGATGCAAGCCCTTAGGGGGCCGCTGGGTTGTGGCTGAGCCCGGTGCTGGGGTCTGCCTGTGGCCACCTCTGGAGGCTGTTCGGGCCCTGGCAGCCCCCTCCCAGCTCCTCCTGGGCCCTGGAGTTGGGGTCTGAGCCTCTCGGTGCCCCCTCAGTCGGCGCTGATCCCCTCCACGCCCCTCTGGTGTGGGCTGCGAGCTCCGCAAGGCCTCTCTGTTGGCCCCTTTGATTTGGGGCCAGAGACCCCCCCAGCCCCTTGATTTGGGGGTTCGCTTGGTCTAGGCCTGTATAATATCGTCCTGCTCCCTCGTTTTGGGGGCTGAACCGTTCCTTTACCCTCCGGAGCGCCCGTCTGACTGCCGTAAGCGGGCCCCTTCGTGCCACTCCCAACATGGCGGCTCCGAGCGGCCGAGCCGCCTGAGGCCGGAAGTGCCGCTCCCAGCATGGCTGCGGCCCGGGGCGGGGCGGCG
>VXAV01002249.1:99215-110924 GCA_013399715.1 Alectura lathami | reverse complement strand
GGGCCCGGGGCTGAGCCGTGCGGCGCCCGGCGCGGTCCCGTTCCGATCCCCACCTGGGCTGGCCCCGGCCACCGCGCTTCGGTGTTCCCAGCCCGGTTCCCGTTCCTCCGCAGCTCCACAGCGGCACCGGTTCGGTACCGGCTCCCCATGGGCTTGATGTGCCGCCTCCGGGGCTGCTCTGGGCTCCGGGCCCCGCTCGGTGCTTGGTCCGCGGGTGGCCCGGGCAGGCGGGAGGTGGCAGAGCTCGGTGGGACCCCGTGGGCAGGGCTGGGGGTGCCCCCCGCGTTGTGTCCCCGAATGTTCCCGAGCCGCCCTCCGAGGGGGCCCCGAGGCTGGGCAGGGTCTGCTGTGGGTTGCCTCGAGCAAGAGGGTGTTTCTTCACCCTCTGAGGCTTCTCCTGGGTGCGTCCCAGCCTCTGGAAAGCCCCTTGGGGTTGTTTCACGCTCTGTCACCCAGGTCCCTGAGATCTGCGCCAAGCGGGTGAGCCAGCCGCTCCCGCCGGGAGCTCCCCTCCCGGGGTTGGCCGCCCCGCATCGCCCCGGTGTTTTGGGGCTCCCGGGGTGTTGCTGAGGTGCTGCGGCGTCGGGGCTGCCCGGCAGCCAGGCGCAGCCCGGCTCAATGCGGCAGCAGCAGCGCTGGGAGAGCTGGGCCGGTGGTTGCCTTGGTAACGTTGGTGCTGCTGCGGGCGAATTTATGGTCTCCTAAAGGGAAGACGCAGTCCTGGATCCGTAGGAGCGGATGAGGTGGAGTGTGGATGTCCTGAGGATTTTGGTTCTCCTGCAAAATGCTGTCATTGACCTGAATTATTCTGCTTTCAGGGCTACTCGGAGTCCCCGGACCTGGAGTTTGAATATGCAGACACTGATAAGTGGGCAGCAGAGCTCTCTGGTAAGGGGCTGGTCCTGACGGACCAATTAGTCAGCAAGCAGTTCTGTTGGCTGCAGCATGGCTTTGTTGTTGTCCTTAAGTACTTCACTCATGTTAAAAACGATGTGATATCACGGAATGATTTTTTTTTTTGGCGGATGCTGGTTGTATCTTTTGCATTTCTCTCATCTGGGATTAAACAGCAATTGGCTTGGCTGGCCCTCGCCTTAGCAGTGAGCTGCTCTGGGCTGCAGCTTTCTCTGGTGGCTCGGTGCAGGAGGCTGGAGGCTCCTCTCTGTGCTCTCTCGGCAGAGCTGTACAGCTACACAGAAGGGCCGGAGTTCTTGCTCAACCGCAAGTGCTTCGAGGAGGACTTCAGGATCCACGGTGAGCCCCTTCCCTCGGAACAGCCGCCCCTCTGGGGCTGGGATCTCCCGGAGCAGACCCCAGGGGCTGATGCAGTAATGCTGTGTCACGCAGCTTGAGCAGGCAGTGACAGCGTCAGCGTGGTTTGTACCGGAGAACTCGTTAGCGCGCGTGGGCTGGCCCCGGGGTGCAGCTTTCTGTGCCCAGCGTGATCAGCACCTGCTGATGTTAGCGCCTGAGGGGGTTCGTTGGTGCCGGAACGTACTGGCAGCAGCGAGAGTGTCCAGCTCGCTTCCCAGTGCCAGTGTGGATGGATGGAGGGGACGGTCCCTCTGCCCCGATCTCACGCACCTGGGCACCGTTCCCAGCCTCCCAGCACCGCCTTGCTTGCTGGGGCAGCCCTATTTGCCATCGTACCAAACTCCTGGGAGCTTTCCCTTTTGACACCTGTGCCCAGCGCAGACGGAGGTGCTGCATGCCCTCAGCCTGGCTGCTTTGGCTTTCCAGTGCGGGACAAGAAGTGGACGGAGCTGGACAAGAACCAGCATCGCACCCACGCCATGCGGCTGCTCGATGGGCTGGAGGTCACCGCGCGGGAGAAGCGGCTCAGGGTTGCCCGTGCGATCCTTTACGTTGCCCAAGGTACATCCTGACGCTGAAAACCTCAAATTATTTTGATTGAAAACTATTTAAAAGCGTTTCTTTTTCGTTGCGTCTTTGACTTCACCTGGGGTGGCTGGAATCGAGCTCATTGTCAGGGGAGCTGGGTGCTTTTGTAGGAGCTTGGTCCAAAACTCAGCAGCCTTGCATGCGCTGTCCTGGCTCAGCGTTACCCACCAGAGGGCAGTTCTGTCCTCTGCCCTAAAATTAAGGATATTTTTCTTTCCCTCTGCAATGCGTGCTGCCTGCATGGGAGGGCTCTGGGCTCCAGTGAGGGTGTTGTTGCAGGCACGTTCGGGGAGTGCGGCTCCGAGGCCGAGGTGCAGGCCTGGATGAGGTACAACATCTTCCTGTTGCTGGAGGTGGGGACCTTCAACGCCCTGGTGGAGCTGCTGAACATGGAGATTGAGTGAGTACTGCGGGCAGGCGCCCTGGAAGCGGCTCAGTTGGTGGCAGCTGCGTTGTCCCCAGCCCCACTCCTGGCCCATTCCTGTTCTGATTCCTGCAGCCACCTGAATGACTTGCGCCGTGGCTGGATACAGCCTGTACGTGATCTGTGCAGTTACTCACCAGCAGCTGTGCTGTCTGGCAGCAAAAAACACAGCTGTGCTCCTCCCCTCTTGTTGGAGGACTTGTTGCAGCAGCGCTTGTTCCAGGGTTTGGTTCTGGCGTGTGGATTGCTGGTGGCAGAGTTTAAATGTCTCAAAAGCTCCCCCTGAGGCTGTTCTCCCTCCGCAGCAACAGCGCAGCCTGCAGCAGTGCCGTGAGGAAGCCTGCCATCTCCCTGGCTGACAGCACGGACCTGAGGTGCGGGGCAGGGACTGAGGAGAGGGGGGACAAGAGTTTGCCAGCTTGCTTTTTCCCGGTGCCTGAGCCCCTAGTTTCCTGCTGTGGAAATTGGGATGGAGGCAGGCTGCGCTCGTGGCAAACTGAGTGCTGGCTGCTGGCGTTGCTCTGTGACTCGTCACAGCCTCTGTTAGCTGGCCTGAGCCTCCACTCGTTGCAGGGTGCTGCTGAACATCATGTACCTGATTGTGGAGACGGTCCGGCAGGAGGCTGAGGGGGACAAGGCCGAGTGGAAGAGCATGCGGCAGACCTTCCGAGCAGAGCTAGGTGAGGACCTCAGGCTCCTGCGGGAGGGCAGGGTGGGAGTTCCCGGGGCTGAGGAGCAAGAGGGTGAGGTGGAGTTTGGCTCTGGGCCTCGGGCAGCAGGGGCTGGCAGCGTCGGGTTGGTTTCTGCTAGGCTGAACCTTGCTGGAGAGGGAGAAGGAGGCCAGCGAGCCTCTTCTGCCATCCTTGTGTGCTCTTCCTGGGGAAGAAAATTGTGTCTTTGGGCTGATGTTTCCTCTCCACGCAGTGGTAAGAAGTTATGGGGGGTACAAAGCCCTGGGAGGGAAAAGAGAAGCTACCTGGGGTGAGATGAGGACCTCAGAGCTGGGGATGAGGACCTGCCTGGGCTGTGGGATGTTAAGGGGCTGGTGTGCAGGAGGGTGAGGAGGGCCTGGCTGTCACTGCTGTCTGGTTCCAGGAGCTCCCCTGTACAACAACGAGCCCTTCTCTGTCATGCTTTTTGGGATGGTGACCAAATTCTGCAGCGGCCACGCTCCACACTTCCCCATGAAGAAGGTGCTGCTCTTGCTCTGGAAGACTGTTCTGGTAAGGGAGAGGGCATGGGGTGCGTCCTGCAGCTGTGTGCTTAGCAGAGGAAGGAGGTTCTGCCCTCAGAGCTGGCTGTAATTGCTCCATCCTCTCTCTTCTCCTGGCGTTTAGCCGAGGAGATGTGCCTGATTAAAAACCTCCCAGGTTTCACCCTGTAGGGGAGCATTGGGAATTGGGTTCTGGGGCTGGGTTGCAAGGCTGGACCCAAGTGTGGCTGGACCCACCTGGACCCAGGTGAGATCCGTGTGAAGGAAAAGATCCAGACGCCCCAGCTGCAGATGGTGGAACACCCTCCTGCCCCGTCTGTCTTTGACAGTGACAAAAGGAGCGTGGGGACGGGCGGATCACTGTGGGGGGAAGCATTAGGGACTCCCAGAGAGGGGATTTGAGGAGGGTGGGTAAGGCAGCCCTCGATGCCGTGCAGGGATGGAGCCCGTCCTGTGTTCAGGGTGCCGTGGTCTCCTTTGCAGTGCACCCTGGGGGGCTTTGAGGAGCTCCAGAGCATGAAGGCAGAGAAGCGGGAGGTCCTGGGCCTCCCGCCGCTGCCGGAGGACAGCATCAAGGTGATCCGCAACATGAGAGCCGCGTCCCCCCCGGCCTCGGCCTCCGACCTCATCGAGCAGCAGCAGAAGCGAGGCAGGCGGGAGCACAAGGTGAGGCCGGAGCTGGGGATGGGGATGCTAACCAGGGGCCAGCTGGTGCCAGGGCGTGATCTCGGAGCAGTTTGTCCCTTGGGACAGAAGCCACCTTCCTGCTCTTCCCTCTCCAGGCCCTGATCAAGCAGGATAACCTTGACGCCTTCAACGAGCGGGACCCGTACAAAGCTGATGACTCCCGTGAGGAAGAGGAGGAAAACGATGATGACAACAGCCTGGAGGGAGAGACCTTCCCCCTGGAACGCGACGAGGTGATGCCTCCGCCCACCCAGCATCCCCCCAGCGACCGCATTGCCTGCCCCAAGGGGCTGCCCTGGGCCCCCAAGGTCCGGTGAGTCCGCGGGGCTGAGCCGCAGGGAGAGCTGGAGCTGCTGGAGGGGGACAGAGGCAGTTACGTGCTGCGACCTCAGCAGGGGTGTGGGAGGTGGGGCGGTCGATCTGGTGGACGCTTTGGTGGCTGTTCTGTTGTTGGATTGGGCTCCATTCCCTTTATTTGGCCACGAGGGTATTCGTGTTGCCCGGTGTCAGAGAATCACTGAGTGGTTGAAGTTGGAAGCGACCTCTGGGTCCACCTGGTCCAAACTCCTGCTCAAGCAGTGACAGCTGGATGCGACTCTTCCTCTTGTCCCTTTGCTGCAGAGAGAAGGACATTGAGATGTTCCTGGAGTCCAGCCGCAGCAAATTCATCGGCTACACTCTGGGCAGGTGGGTGCCTGCAGGGCCAGGCTGGGCAGCTGCTGATTTGGGGGTGGGTTGCGGGGGGGCTGCCACCACCCTCTACTTGACAGCAGGGAAGCCCTGGCTTCTCCGCTGAGTGCTGGTCCTTGGCCTGCCTGGGGCTCAGGTTTGCTCCCGGCTGCACCCAGCCCAGCTTTTTCCCTTCTCTCCAGTGACACCAACACCGTGGTGGGGTTACCCAGGCCCATCCACGAGAGCATCCGCACCCTGAAGCAGGTGAGCACGTTGCTGGGTTCCTCCAGTCCCTGCCTTGGCGTGGGTCCCCAGACCCCTGCGCTGATTGCAGGTCAGAGGCAGTGGTGCATTTTCCTGACCTCTCTCTCCCTTGATCAGCCCTGTGAGATAAGAGAACTCAAGGTTTCATCTCTTCCCTGGTTTTCCAGGCTGGCCAAGCCTCTTTCCTCACTGGCTCCATCGTTCTATTACTGGGGTTATCCCAGAGGTGAGGGGACACCAGTGGGTCACCACTGGGACAGGAATAGCAAAGTTTCCTGGAGGGGCCTGAAAAGATGACAGCACAGAGCAGGAAATGCAATAACTCCAGGGCAGCCCCACGTTGTGCTGTGGGGCAGGCAGGGGGTGGTGGCATCAGTGGGGCACGCCAGGGCCCTGGTGCTTAATCCCCCTTCTCTCCCTGCGCAGCACAAGTACACGTCGATAGCGGAGGTGCAAGTGCACATGGAGGATGAGTACCTGCGCTCCCCGCTCTCTGGGGTGAGTGTGGGGATGGAGACAAAGCTCCACAGGCGGAGACGTGGGGACACGTCCTGCCGGGCCCCTTGGCTGTCGGGAGGCCGGGGTTTGCTCTGCAGCTCCCTGGAGGAGGAGCTGATTCTTCGGGAGCAGAGGGTGGGGTGTGTGAGGGGGCACCGGGCAGGAGCCAGGGCTGTCCTGCCCTCGGGGTCAGAGCACACAGGGCTGAGCCAGCCCCATCATGCTGGTGGCTGCTCCTGGTGGTGAGATTTTCTGCTGTCTTCTGGCACCAGGGGGAAGAAGAAGTGGAGCAAGTCCCGGCGGAGATCCTGTACCAGGGCCTGCTGCCCAGCCTGCCGCAGTACATGGTGAGCGCTGCGGGTGCCCTGGGCTCTGCTCCGTCCTCCTGGAGCTGATCTGGGGGTGCCTCACCCTGAGGCCTCCCTCTGCCGTCCCTGTCCTTTCTAACCATGCCCACAGATTTTCTTCCTTCCCAGTAAATACATCCCCTGGTGGGGAGGGCGGCCCATGCTTGGTTCCCCCATCCCATTTTTCCATCTCCCCCTTCTCCCCAGATTGCTCTGCTGAAGATCCTCCTTGCTGCAGCCCCCACTTCCAAAGCCAAGACGGACTCCATCAACATCCTGGCAGATGTCCTGCCGGAGGAGATGCCGTGAGTGGCTGTGGGGGGCGAGCAGAGGCTCTCGGTGCTGGTGAGAAGGGAGGGGGAAACGGGTTGGAGGCAGGCAGGGCGGTGTGGGCTGGGTCTGTGCTGAGGCTTCTGGGGTGATCTGACCACCTTCTGCTCAGTGCTGTGCCAGGAATGATGTGCTGCTGTAGGGACTGACTGCACGTGCCTGCTGGTAGCCCAGGGAATGGCAGGGCTGCCTGCAGACACCTCCGGGGTGGCCTCTGGGGCTGGCGGGGCGCAGGCCCCAGCCCGAGCATCCCTCTGTGTGCCCCCAGGACCACGGTGCTGCAGAGCATGAAGCTGGGGGTGGATGTCAATCGGCACAAGGAGATCATCGTCAAAGCCATCTCCGCCGTCTTGCTCCTCCTGCTCAAGCACTTCAAACTGAATCACATCTACCAGGTGAGCTGGGCCAGGGTCCTGCCACCGAGTGCTGGGGATGGGCAGCGCCCAGGATGGGTGCCCACCCCCCACTCCCCTGGCCTTTCTCCCCCAGTTTGAGTACATGGCCCAGCATCTGGTCTTTGCCAACTGCATCCCGCTCATCCTGAAGTTCTTCAACCAGAACATCATGTCCTACATCACTGCCAAGAACAGGTAGTGGAGGGGAGCAGGGGTTCCTGCTTGCTTTTCTCCCTCCATGATCCCCCCCACCCTGGCTGGGTCTCAGGTGCAGGCAGACCCCTGCACGGGCTGGGGTCTGTGGGAGCAGCGTGACACCCCCTCTCCTTTCTCTGCAGCATTTCCGTCCTGGACTACCCGTACTGCGTGGTGCATGAGCTGCCGGAGCTGACAGCAGAGAGCTTGGTATGCTGCTCCCTTCTCCGCTGGCTCCCAGCGCCCTGCAGCGCTTTCAAGAGGGGATCAAGGGCGCAGGGAGGCAGCAGGGCTCCAGCACCCAGCCCTGGCACTCTCACGCTTCTGTGCTGGGTCCCTGGCGCTGCTGGGGGTTCTGCAAGTGCCCCCCTTGGGCTGGCTGTATGCTGTGCAGTGCCCCTTTGGGCAGGGGCTCTTGGACCGGCACAGCCTCTCCTTTTCACCTCTGCATCCCCGCTTCCATCCCGTGCCTCACTTCTGCCTCTGCTTCCCCGCAGGAGGCGGGAGACAACAACCAGTTCTGCTGGAGGAACCTCTTCTCCTGCATAAACCTCCTGCGCATCCTGAACAAGCTGACCAAGTGGAAGCACTCCCGCACCATGGTGAGGGCTGCGGCTCAGCTCAGCCAGGCCGAGGGGGCCGTGGGTGCCTTGGGGTGCCCCTTGTGCTGCACCCAGGCCTCGGTGGCGGAGCGGTGGGGGTGGCTAGCACCCATCCCAGCCACGTCACCGCCTGTCCCTGGCTCTGCCCCCTGCAGATGCTGGTGGTGTTCAAGTCGGCGCCCATCCTGAAGCGGGCGCTGAAGGTGAAGCAGGCCATGATGCAGCTCTACGTGCTGAAGCTGCTCAAGGTGCAGACCAAGTACCTGGGTCGGCAGTGGAGGAAGAGCAACATGAAGACCATGTCCGCCATCTACCAGAAAGTGCGGCACCGTCTCAACGACGACTGGGCTTACGGCAACGGTGCGTCCTCTGCAGCTGCCGCGACGTGTCCCGTTACCTGCTGTCCCTCCTGCTCTGGGCCAGAGCTGGCCTTTTCCTGCTGAGGGCTTGTGCAGCCCCTGGATCTGGGCTGCGGGGCGATGGCATCGCGGGGAAGGGGCTGGCAGCGGCCAGCGTTGGAGCTGGCGGCGGCTGCCGGCTCTGTGCCGCTGCATTTCGCCCTGTGAGGCCCTGCAAAATCTCACCCTGGGGGCATTTGGGGGAAGGATCCCAACTGTTCTCTGACCCCCCTTTCCCCCTTATTCTTCCCCTCTGCCCAGACCTGGACGCCCGCCCCTGGGATTTCCAGGCGGAGGAGTGTGCCCTGCGTGCCAGCATCGAGCGCTTCAACTCGCGCCGCTACGACCGGGCTCACAGCAACCCCGACTTCCTGCCCGTGGACAACTGCCTGCAGAGCGTGCTGGGCCAGCGCGTGGAGCTGCCCGAGGATTTCCAGGTCAACTACGACCTGTGGCTGGAGCGCGAGGTCTTCTCCCGGCCCATCTCCTGGGAGGAGCTGCTGCAGTGACGGCCCCGTGGAGGAGGCAGGGAGGGGGTTGTGTGGGGAGGGGCTTGAGGATGGGGGGGTGAAGCTGCAGGTGTGTGGCTTTAGGGGGTCTGTGGGTGCCTGCGCCCCCCAACAGCAGGGCTGGGAGGGAGCCGAGATGCCCTCCTGCCCCTCTGCCTCCCTCCGGGCTGTGCCATGCTCAACGCTGTGCTACGGGTGAAGGCTTTGTAAAGAGGCCACGGTGCCCTGGGTGTTGGTGGGGGACACGGGGGAACGCCGTACCCCCGCTCCATCCCTTAGGACGTGGCATTGCTGTCACCCTCCTGCCTCATCTCCCTTCGAGGCCGAGGAGGGGGAGCAGCCAGCGGGGCACAGCGGGGCCCTTGGGTGCTGCTGCGGGATGCGGGGTGCCGTGGCAGGAAAANACTCTTCCCTCGCCCCGCTGGGTGGGGTGGATGAGCTGTACATACATATATATATATATACATATATATATATATACCTGTGATAGCCCAGAACCCCATGTGGCTGGACTCTGTCTGCGTCCCCGTCCCTCTGGCCCGAGGGAGGTGGCAGCAGGTGGAGCTGGTGATGGGCTGAACTGGTGCCTGGCTTTGGTGGCCTGGGTCTCCTGTCCTTGTCCCCACCTGGGGGCCTCGGGTCCCGCGCAGGGTGGGTTACCTGTTGCTGAAACATTCAGCGTTTATCTTGCAGCCAGATCCGCTGGCTTGGGGGAGCTGCTGAGGTCAGTGGGGGGTGGCAGGTTGGAGCCCAGTCCCCTGCCCACCCCAGGTTCTCCCCTGCCCTCTCCATCTCACCTCCCCCTGCTCCAGAACGTTCCCCAGCTGCGCGGGCGATTGCAGAGTGTGACTTTTACAGAGCTGCTGCAGCCATAAATAACTTATTAAAAATGTGTTTTATTGTTTGTAAATGAATAACAAAACCCCCGCGGGTGGGAGGGGGCTGTGGGGAGTGGGGGGGGGCAGCGCAGGGTGCTGCATCCCTGTGGGGCACTGGCCATCATGCCCGCAGGGTGCTGAGAGGCATGGAGGCTTTTGCATGGAAACTTTGCTTTTTTTTGACCCAAATTGGGCTTGTCATGCAGGCTGGGCCCCTCCCTGAGGGGGCTGTGGTACCCCCCCAAGAGGCCCCACTTTCACTCCCTGGGATGCAGCTGAGCTGGGGGCAGAAGGGGATTGCAGTTTTTTTTTTTTTTTTAAAAAAAAAAAAAAAAACTTTTCTTTTTTGGCACAAGGCATGTCTGATGGGGGGACCTTGGCTCTGCTCCCATGACCCACCCTGCACTCATTCATACCCCCCCATGCAGCCCCCCTCCCCAGGGTGTTGCACAAAGTCTGCAGCCTCGGTGCCCTCAGGGCAGGATGGGTGCTGCAAATGGGGTTTGGAAAGGGTTACCCCAACCCTTCCTGGTGCAAACACCTGGGCAAAGCACCCAGAGGGAGAGCTGCAACCCCCCTACCCCCAGGGTACAGCAGCCTCTTCCAAAAAATCCTGCGTGCCCTTGGCTGAAGGTGCTTAGGAGCACTGAGGTTTTTCACGGGCTGATTTTTGGGGTCCCCTCCTGCCAGCACCAGCCCGAATGACAGGGGACCAACTTGTGGTGGCTGCGTCTTTCCCTGGTCTCTTTCTTGCTGGGGCAGCTGAGAGCTGCTGGGGTGGGCTGCATTTAGGGTGGGGGGACCCTTTTGCTGCCCCCCAATAGCCCCACTTTGACCCCACCTTACCAACGGGGCCGCGATGGAGGGAGCCAGGCTGCAGGAAGCTGCTGGAGGTGGGGATGCAGGGTGCCCAGTGGGTGCCGGGAGGGAGGAAGCAGCACCCCGGGGTCCGTGTCCCATCCCAGCTGGGTTACGTGGGCCAGCTCAGCAGGCTGCCCGGCTCCTTGGCTTTCATCCGCAGCGTCACCAGGGCGGGCGGCTTGTAGTCGTTCTCCGAGGGCGGCTCGAAGGGGTGGCCCCCGAGGCTTGGGGGGAGGCCGTGCAGGGAGTAGAGGCTGTTGATGCTGGGGGGGTGGCCGGGAGAGGCGGGGATGCCCATGAAGCCGGCGATGTTGCCGTGAGGGTGGGGGTACGGAGACACGCACGGCGAGGGGATGCTCTCGGGGGCCACCAGGCAGGGCCCCGCGGGGCTCCCGGGGCCGGAGCTAGGCCACAGGTTGTTCTGGAGCTGAAAGGAAGGAGCGAAAAATCCCAAAGTGAAGCAGGGGGAGGCTGGGTGTACGCAGGTGAGGGTGGGCGCTGCCCCAAAGGGCGTGTTCCCGTGGGAGATGTCGTGGTCCACAGAACAGCACCCTCCTGGCTTTTCCGTGCCAGAGGGAGGAGGTAACCACAGGGTCCGTGGCGGAGGATGGTGATGGGAGAGGAGGACCCTGGGTGTGCTGGGGGCACAGCGCTGCTGGGGGGGGGGGTTCTCACCTCCTGGATTTTCCCGTAGCGCTCCCGTTTCCGCCACTTGGCCCGGCGGTTCTGGAACCAGACCTGGGGGCAGAGTTGGGGTCTGAGGCATGGGGACCCCACCATACCTGCTCCATCAGGAGGAGCCCCTGCAGGCCAGCGACAGCCGCTTGTTCCCTGCCAATCTGCAGCAGTGAGCAGGGAAATCTTCCCCCATGTGCAGCCCTGGCTGGCCTCAAGCTCATCACCCTGCCTTAGCAGGAGGGCAGAAATACCATGTCCTGGAGAATCAGCAGCCCTGCCCCATGCTTTTCTTTCCCTTGGAGTTCTTGGGGTTCATTTACCCCATTTTGGTATAGGATGAGGCTCTGAGGTCAAGACAACCCAACTGCCCATCCCCTCCGTGCTGGCTGGGACAGTGACAAGTCCCCTGGAGAGGAGGACGTGGTACTGGGATGCCCATCACAGAGCTCTTGAGGTTACTGCTAATTTCATCCAAATCCACCCCAAAACAGGCCTTGGAGCTGGCTCAGAGTCCACGGTGTTTGCTGGCTTGGGGCTCGTGTCCCCTGCCTGTGCCTTGTCCCTAGCCCCAGCCCCGTTCTGGGGGAAGCCCAGGCTCAAGGACCCCAGCACCCAGCCTTGCTCTGTGCTCCCTCGTTCTCACGACGTTTGCTGTCCTCCCCCCTGGGTCTCCCTGCCAGCGTGGAGCCTCAAACCACAGCCTCTGGAAGAGCTCGCTCGCCTGATGCAGGGTGGTGGGGAGGGGCCTCACCCTGCCCCGCGGCATGAAATTGGGGTTCTGGGATGAGACCCCACATCCCCACCCAGGCTGTGCCCTGGAGACTGGGGCTGGGAGGAGGCCAGTGAGGGGGGGGGG
>VXAV01002249.1:82443-95496 GCA_013399715.1 Alectura lathami | reverse complement strand
CCCTGCGGCCCGGCTGCGAAGGGGCCGGGGGCGTGCGGGGGTCCCGGGGGATCCCGGCGGTTCGGGGGGAAGGGTGCGCAGCCCCGCGCCTCCATGCCGCAGGTTGGAGGCACCGGGGGGGGGACAGCGGAGAGCGGATTTTGTGCGGGGTCGGGGAGGAGAGAGGGGGGGGGACGACGTGGGGCTGGAAGGGAGGGCTCGCCCAGCACCCCCGGCTCACTCACACCCACTCCCACCCCAGCCCGCTTCCACCGCCTCGGTCACGTGCGTCCTCCCACCCGCGCCGTTAACCCTCTGCTCCCGCTGCCCCCCGGCCCCGGTGCCCTTCCCGGGCGGGTGGGCAGGGTCGGCCAGAAGCAGAAATCTGCTGCGTCCCCGGGGCAGGGGCTGCGGGGGCCTGGGCCTCCCCTCCTGCCACTCCCCAGGGTCCCCGAGCTACAGGAAATGCCCAGGGCCCTTCCTCGATTCAAAGCTTCACCCCCAAGCCCTGCGAGCAGCTCAGAATCCCAGGCGGGGGGAGAAACCTCCCTTTCCCCTCCGTCGTTCAAGCACCCTCTGGGTCTGTTCCCCTTCCCAGGCCGCACGAAGCCGTTTGTGGCCTTTGCCTCCCCAAATCTGAGGCCTGCACAAGTCGGTTGAGGACTGGTGCCGACCCTGAGACACGGCGCTGGGGCAGGCAGGGCTCTGGGGGGCCGGACCCACGGCTCCATGCTCACGTCCACCCTGGCCTGGAGGAGCTCCCAGCCTCCTGTGCTCGCTGCAGCGACGGCGAGAGACCAGAGCTTGGCCACCACGCTCGTTCCTCTCCCACCCTCCCTTTTGCTCCTCTGCATCCATCTGCGTCAGAGCCGCTCCGGCTGCATCCCGGGGGCGTTTGGACCCGAAGGGGGTGCAGCTTTCCTGCAGCTTTGGGGGTGGTGAAGTGCCAAACTGTCAGGTCAGGCTCGGCGATTCGAAGGCTGGGTGTTACAGCGGGGAAGATCAATGTCAGAGAGAGCGGGGATTAGATACCAGGCACGGGGAAGCCGAGCTGCAGGGCGATGTTTTGCACTCCCATTTGCTGTTTTCCCGGAGGCGCAGCACGGAGCACAGCTTTTTGCCGGTCCTAGGGCACCGCTGCGTGCTGCGGATCTGGAAAAAAAATATGCCTGCAGGTATCAGGGCTGAAGGGCAGGGGGTGAACTGTGTTGGAGTAGTAAAAATATGGGGAGAAGGACCAGGTGGGTGACAAATAGCGGGACAACAGCGTAATGCTGATGGTTAAATAACGCCGGACAGTGTTGGTGGCACTGGGCAACGTGGCCGTGCTTTTTCACCCTAAAACCAACGGGCAGCTCCGCTTCTGAGAGACGGCGATAAAAACCCAACGCAAGTCCCGTGTCCCGGCCGCGGGGTGGATGTGACGTTGCCGGCTCCTGGCATTATCGCGGGCTGTAAATCGCAGCTGCCTGCTCCAGCCCCCGCGAGGGCAATGAGAAAAGCAGCGCTGGGCTGCGGTGCTGGGCCCCCTCCTCGCCCACCCCATGCTCCCCCCATGCCCCCCCTGCACCCTGCTCTGCGTCCAGCTGCCCGGCACTTTCCCTTTGCGGCAGATGCTGAGATTCTCCCCGTCGGGCTGCCCTCAGCTCGCTGCCTGCTGTAAATTATTGCTAAACGGGGACGCTAAGTCCTCTGGCATGCGACGAGCCATTAAGCGTTATTAAACATAGCATAACTCCTGTAAAGGCTGATTAGCTGCAGCAAACCTCTCCCAGTTTTACTGCTGGCGTTTCCAGGCTTCGAGGAGCAGACGGATGGATGAGCCTCTCCGCGTGTGCCGCTGGTGCGGAGGGGGAGCGGCGGGGCTGGGGCGCTGCTTTGGGTTTTGCTGCCTTTCTGGGTTGGATCCGTGGCTGGGACCCTCGCGGGCAGGTGCTTGGCCTGAAGCCCACTGGGATTTGGTGCACGGGGCCAGAGCGCGGTGCTTTGTCCTCCGAGTGTGTGGGCTGGGGGCTCCGAGATCGGGGGCCGTAGAGGGGGGGAGCAATGCGGGTGTTGTCTTGGGGCCGGGGGCTCTGCCCCTTGCGCTGTGCGCGGGTGGGGGGATGGGAGAGGGGGGTCTCCACGGTGCTCCCTGGGCTCGTGGGGCTGTTGTCCCACAGCAGGCTGTCTGGGGGAGGGTGATCCCAACCCTGCGGGGAGAAAATCTCCGCGCTGTCCCGGTGTCCAGCTGACACCTCTGCCAGGGGACGCGCTGCTCTTGGGTGGAGGCGACCTTTTGTGCCCCGGCTGTGCCTGATGGCACGCGTGCCGCCAGGGGAACCGCGGCAGGAGAGCCGCAGAGTGCAACGGGAGGACTCCAGCGGGATGCTCGGGGTGAAAACATTTTCTGTTTTCGGTTTCTGTCTCGCTGGCTGGGAGGAGGATTTTTCCCTCTTCGCACCCCATTGGCTCCCCAGCCACCTCAGGCCAGCTCGGAGAGCCGCCTCGCTTCCCCGGGGACCGCAGCATGTCACTGACGAGCTCGGCAGGAGCCCGGGAGGGTTCGTTGGCATAGCTCTGTGGTCTGTAGGAACATCCCCGCACAGCCAAGGCTTCGCAAAGCCACCGAAAGCCTTGGAAACGCTCTCAGGGCTTGGAGCAATCCCCAGCGCCCGGGGTTCCTCCTCCTCCCCCTTTCCCCCAGGCAGGATTTGGGGTCCCAGCTTCTGAACCAAGGTGCTGCCCTGCACCACCCCTCGGTCCAACCTCCCCTGGGGCACCCCAGTGCCCAGATCACCCCAAACTCTTCAGGGCCCTGCTTCAGCCAGCGGGGTTTTTCTCGGGGATTGGGTCTGTAGCTATTTTTCTGCTCAGCCTGCAGTTCGGGAAGGACGTGCCTGTTCCTGGGAGCCTGCTGAGAAGCAGCCACGACTTCCTCTGCAAGGCACAGCGCGGCGTGGCTCCGCGCGTCAGGTTCAGGAGCAAGGCAGCAGGGCCCTGTGTGGGGACAGCCGTCCTCTCGGTGACTCTGGGCAGCGCTGGGCACCAGGCCCAGCTGTGTTGTGCAACTGCAGAGCAAGCCTGGAGCCAGGGCAGCCCAACCCGTCCTTTTACTTGCCTTTTATTTTAATTTTTTATCGCTAAAGCCACAGCGGTGCCATGGGTTCAACCCTCAGCTTTTGCCTCTCTGCATATCCCTCTCTGCCTCACAAATATCCTAAAATTTCCCCCAATTCCCGCTGCAGAGCTTCGCCTCCAGCCAAAGTTTGATCTCGCTCAGGAACACGCGCGGCGGCGGCAGGAGGACGCCCGTGTCCCTTCACCTGGTGATAGGTCTGTGCCGCAGCAACGCGCGCACGCCCTCAGCGCTGGCGAGGGGGGGGATGTTTCAGGCAAATGCTGAATTTGCTGGAGTTACAGTTTGGGGTGAGTTTTTGGGAGTTACCGTCGAGCTCTCCGGGTTAACGTGCTGCTGCGGGCAGCGCTCGGCGTCACAGCGTGCCCCGAGACGTGGCACGGCAGCGAAGCCAAGCCGAGCCGCTTTGTTCTCATCCGCACCTCACGGAGATGGATGGAGGGGGAGCAAAACCCAGCGCTGCTATTTTGGCTCCGTTCAAAGCAGCGTAAAAATTAGCGGCTTTCTGCAGCTGCCGCGCGGCGGCCTTTAGAGGAGCTGCAGGAGTAAATCCGCTCGATTCCCTCAGGCTGCGTTAACTGCGCGCAGGATCTGGCCCGGGTTTTGCTAGCGAGGGCAGGGGGTGGGTTTGCACGGGGTGCTCGGGGCTCCTCGCCTGCTCCTCCTGCGCCCCGGCTCGGTGTCACCCCCCGCGTCCCCTCGCTTTGTGCAGCGGCGAGGGGAGGGTCGTGCTTTGTCCGTGAGGCGCGCGGGAGGCAGCCTGATTTTTCTCAGAGTTCAGGCTTGATTTTGCTGAGAGTAACTCCAAATATATAGAGAATAAAATAATAAAAAGAAAGCGAAAGGAGGCTGGAATGAAGCCTGGAAGTGGTGGGAACTGGAGTTAGGGGAGATGCCGGGCTCGGCGTGCTCCGGTCGGGTTTGGGGCGTTAACGCTGGTGAAAGATGTGGGGGCAGAACTTCAGATTCCTGAATTCTGACATTGTTTCCAAAGCCAGGAATGCAGCCATGGGTCTGGGGGCTTATCCCAGACTGGACTCTCGGGGATGTGTGCGCCAGGGGTCGGGGTGCTGGTTTTTGCTTCTCCGCTCGGGCTATCACTGTCACCCTGCGCAAATCCGAAACAGCAGCGCTAAGTAAGTGGGGGGGCTTTGAACAACAGAGCTGTAACCGGGGGCAGGAGCTGCCCCCCGGGGGTTATTCCCCGCTTGTGCAGGGCTGGGCTCACCCCCCGGTGGTTGTTTTTTGTTTACGTGGGGTGACCGTGGGGAGTCACCTGAAAATCGGTGCAAAAAAAAAAAAAAAAAAAAGGGAGGCGGTGTGGGGCGTGGATTTTTTTTGCTCTCTCTGTGCACTGAGAAAGGGCTGAGCCGACCCCACTGCCAGGACGGGCCAGGACTGACCCAAAGCCCTGCCAGCAGTCGGCCCTGTGGGTGCAACCATGCTCGGCTCGAGCTCCTCCAACGTGCGCAGAGCTTGGGGACGGCCCCCAAAGCGCGTCCCCCGACGGCACCCTGCTGTCACCCGGAGCCAGAGCCTGGGTTGCTCCCCCCTGGGTGACCCGGCTGAGCCCTCGAGGCACACCCCAGCCCCCCTGAGATGTGCCAGCCGTGCAAAGCCCTTCCCCTCCCCGCGGGACTGATGGATTTATTTGTCTCATCCCCTAATGAGCCGCTTCCAGAACCCAGTGAATTGTACGCACCCACCGGGACGGACGAAGCCTCGCTCCATAAATCAGGCCCGAGGCTGACAAGTGCTCCCTGCACCGTGATCCCGGTGAGCAGCGTTTTGGAGATCCCGGGTATCGCCGCCTGCCTCGCAAATCCCAATAAATCTGGCAGTAATCATTCCCGACAGAGAGCCAGAAAAGTACCGGAAAACATTTTCTTCCCTTAAAATGTAAGTGGAAAATTTATTGCATGGAAAGGAAAAGTCCGCAACAAACAGGGATGTGAGGAATCCCCGGGGCCAGGCCGGCATCGCCTTGTGCTTCCCAGGGCAGATCAGCAGCAGCCCCTAGAAGTTAGAGGAGAAGAATTAACGGGGAGAAAACAAGAGGAAAAAATGAAGCCGAGAGTCTCCAGCCACGTCCCGAAAGGACGGGAGCCAACGCGCTGCGCTGCCTTCTGGTTTGATTTAGCCTTTGGAAAAAATCCCCCCTTGCAAACCTCCTCCTCCTTCAAGGGGGAGATGGATTTTATGAACCGGCCGACACCTGAAAGCAATTGGGTCGGGGGGGGGCAGCCGTCCCCGGGGGGCTCGGCGGGGAGCGGGGGCAGAGCCGCGTTTTGTCGCCGCTCCCGCTTAGGTGCCAGCCCCGGTGGGAGCCGCGGGGACGGACACACGGACACGGGACGGAGCGGCTGCGCGGCGCCGGAGGAGACGGGAGCCTCTGGCTGTCAGCATCCCCGGCTGCGGTGGGTGCAGAGGGTCCCCCCCTTTTCGGACAGGGAAACTGAGGCACGGGGCAGCAGCGTGGGCCAGTTGCTGCAGGGAGGAGTGGGGTCCCCCCAGCAGCCCTCTGGTGGCTTTGGGGTGGGCTGGCGATGCTCTGCCGCCCAGAAGAAGCTGGGGGGCGGTGGGGTGATGCTTGCCCTGGGGAGCCCCAATGCACTGAGGGGTGACGGCGGTGCCCAGGGCAGATCTTCCCCTCCTCACCCTGAGCTTTGTGGCTCTGCAGAGGGCAAGCGCTTCTCCAGAGCGCACGTTGGCAGCGGCAGGGGCTGTCGTGCGTTCCTGCAACCGAATCGTGTGCGTCAGGACTTCCCTGTACCTGTCGGGATGAATGAGGGGTGACAAGGCCGAGAGCGCTGGGGGCTGCGAGGAGACCAGATGGGCTCTCAGGGCTCCTTGCTTCCCACCCGCCGGCTCCTCCTCCCACCTGCCCCGGCTCCGGGGCTCGCTGCGCTGATCTGAGGTGCGCGGGGATCGGGAAGGAGCAGGCAAAGGGGAGGTGGGAGTGCCCCAGGGCTCGGGGTGCGGGTTGAGCTGCCAGCGTGGTGCTGCCAGGTGGGACAGAGGGGTGCAAAGAGGAACCCGGCGGTGCGGGAAGGGACATGGGGCAGCCGAGTGGCTGCCGCCAGCGGGGCCGAGGCGAAGGCACGGTGCCCCCTGAGTTTTGCTGCAGACAGGACTGCGGGGCGGTGGAAGGGTCGCTTCCCTCCGTGGCTGTAGGACTGGGAACAGGGCAGAGCTCCTGTCTGCTGGGTTTCCTCCCACCTTCTGCCATCGGTGCCTCATCTCCGGACCCGCTGCGCCCCGGCGCTTGTCCCCGCCGTGACCCCCCTGCCCGAGCCGGGCGGCGAAAGGTCTCCCCCTCTCTCGGCCAGCTCCGATAAGGACAACCAGAAACAGCTTTGACCTTTCAACTGCAAACCTCCCCGCAACCTGTTCCACATCTCAAAGGTCCCTCGACAGGAAACAAAGCCGTGCCACTGCGCTTTTAAGCGGTTTCACCCCCCGGGACTCTCAGGCACCCAAGGGAAGCTCAGCTGGAGGGCCCTGGGAGGTTCTGTCCCTGCTGAGGAGCTGGGGCAGCTTGTGCACCTTGACCGGCAGCGCCCAGGGCTGGCTGCGTGTTCGGAGCCTTGCTCACCTGCACCCTACTCTCCTGCTCCCAGGGTTTCAGCAGGCACACGAAGCACCTCCAGAAGCAAATCTCCGTTCCTCCTTGTTTTCTCAGCCCAAAGCCCGTCGCTCTGTCGCTCTCTGGCCTGCTGCTGCTGTGGGAAGGTGACGGCTGGAGGTGTTGGAGCTCATTAATTGCTCTGAGCAAGCTAATTGGGGCAAACAAAGCAGCGGGGGATGTAGCTGCGCTGAGGCTGGCCTGGGCTTCCCCGTGCTGGGGGATTTCCCTCACTGGGTGCTCATCAAGGAGGGCTCCCTAGCACGGAGCCTGGAGATGGGGAGCGTGAGCACCCCGCAGAATCAGGACCGAAATAGCAGCAGGCTCCGCAGATTCCCTCCGGTACTGAGCCTACGTTTTCCCTGCTCTTGGTTAACCCTGTTAATGGGATCTGAGCCAGTTCAAAGCCTTTGGAGCGGCAGGGGGGGGGGAGCTCAGAGCGACAAGTGGAGGCGACCCCTGCCAAATTGCAGTAAAAGATGTCTTCCTCCCACTCCTGAAATAACCCACGGCATTTTCACATTAAAACTCTGAGCCTGGGGTAGTCAGGGAGGAATAAGCCATCAGGATCAGCCTTTCCTTAGCCCCTTCCCCTATAAGAGGGTCCCTGGAGCCGGTGGGGAAGGAGCAGGGATAAGGATCCAGCAGCCGACCCTGGGAGCCAACAGAGGATGCTCTGGGCTGGGATTTGGGGAACCAGGATCCCAACCTATGGGATCCTCAGTTCCAGGTAATCTGTGTGTGTGTGAATGTTTTAGGGGACTGGGTCTTGAGAAAAGCTGTGATGGGATCTGACCCGCGTGTTTCTCATTCAGCAACGCAATGAGGCCCACAGACCGGGGCCAGGATGGGGACAGCAGCGGGGGTTTGGGGGAGTCGCTGCTCCCGGTGCCCCCAGGCGTGCTGCAAAGGGAGGGGGCTGTGAGGGGACCCCAGAGCCACGGAGAGCTGGGGACGGAGCTTGGAGGGACGTGCCCCCCCCCCACCCTCTTCCTAGGGACATGTGTGACCTGGGGCTGGTGCTGCCCTGTCCCCAGGATGGCTGTAATGGGTCCCACCTGGCTCCCAGGCACAGTGCTGGGGGCTCACTTGTCTGGGGACCTAAATTCAATGACTTCACCCAGGGCAGGAGCTCGGCACTGCTTCCCTCAGCATTAACCTCGTTTCCTCTGCACGCGGAGGAGTCACGGCTGTTAGCCGGGGCCGCGGGCACCGGAGGGGCTGCAGAAAGCCCCTCTCTGTGCCTCTGCCCGGAGAAACGCAGCCACACACCCCAGGCAGCTGGGGCAGGGGCTGCAGCATCCCTGCAACCCAACCCAAGCCGCGCTCGGGGAGCTGTGTGGGTAAAATTGCACGGGGGGGTCAACTTGCGGCAGGAGCAGCGAGGTTGCCGCAGCGCCTTTCTCTGCTCTCTGCGTTTGTTGTTTCAAGAAATACGGAGCAGACAGGTCTGCCGTGGGGGAAGCCCCCCTCCACCCCCGAGGGGGATCGGTCCCACCCTGAGCAGCTGTCAGTCACTGCCGTGGGCTGGCCGGACGCAGGGTGATTGGCAGCAGGTGGAGGGGGGCCCCCGCTAAAGAGCTGCTGTCCGCCGCTTTCCTCTTGGTGTAGGGTTGGGGTCGAGGGCTAAGTGCTGCTCCCAGAGGGTAGCGGGGCACGTTTTGAGCTCCCTGCAAACATCTCCGCTTCCTTCTCCTTGTAGAAGAAGGTGAGGATGGCTCCGTGCCGAGCTGGCACCCGCACAGGCTCGCGACTCCAAGGCCCCTCTCCAGGCTGCCCCGTGTCTCGTGCACCCGCTCCACGTGCGAGTCCCAGCGCCTGCACGGTGACACAAGCAGGCAGGAGGTGAGTGCTGCGCCCTCCCCAGATGAGCAGTTCCCAGGGCAAACCCTAAACACCCCGCCTGGCTGCACCCCGGCGTGTTCTACCCAGCCCGCAGGGCTCTGCGCCTGTCCCAGCAGCAGTGGGGACAGGGGGTGGCTTCAGCCTCCAGACACCACGCGGGCTCCCAGGGCCTCCCATCAGCACCAATTTCCTGCAGGCCCCCGTGATAAGAGGCCGATCCTTAGCCGTGGAAACTCGATGCCCTGGTGTCAGGGAACGAATCCTGGGGGACCGTGGAAAGGCGGCTGAGAATGAGCAGATCCTGGCTGGAGGTGGTCTTAGTGCCGCTCTCCGGCTGCAGCGCATCACCCCAATTGCTGGGGAGGATTTTGGGGTGGTTAAAAGCTGTTGGACGCTGAAGCACCCAGGAAATAACAGAGTGTTTGTTATGGTTTCATTTTTGTCCCTTTTTTAGGCTTTGCTGTGGTCCCTTTAGCTCTTCACTGAAGACCCAGGGACTCGCGGGTCCTGCCTGCTCTGTGGTAAGGTTTGAGCCAAGAACTGCAGAGAAAGGCCCTGGTTTCCCTACACCTCTTCACCTCCCATCATCCTATCTGGGGTCTGGCCTGGCCACGCCGACAGGAGGGAGCAAACCCTGAAATCTCCTCCCCAGACTGGTCTGAGCACCCACACTGGGCGGGTGCCGCGGATTTTGCCAGCTGAAGACGCTGGTGGGACGCTGGGCTCCCATCACGCCAGCCCTGCATCTGTACTGTGCTGGGGACAAACCACCCCCAGATTTTGCTGCATCGTTTTTGCAGCATCCCCAGAGGGGACGCTCACGGGACGTGGGGACGGGGAGCACCGACCCCATCGCGAGGGGAGAGCCGGGCTCCCGGTGGGCAGTTTGTGGGATCCAGCGGGGAATTTGGGACCTGCAGCATTTCTGTGCCTGGGCTCAGAAACGTGGGCAGCTCACGTGAGTGCAGAGCTGAGATTATTTCAGGAGAAATCCGTGCTAAGCAGCCAAAATCCTCCTTTTTCCACCCAAATAAAGCCTCAGCCAAGAAACGGGCCGTATCCAGGGCAACACAGGTGCCTGGTGGCTTCGTTTTGCCGCGATCCAGCCCTTATCCCAATGGGGGCCGGCACCGGGTGGCTCTGGGCTCTGCTCGGGACTTTTGGGGGGTGCTGGGGCCGGGGTCTCCCGGCGCCTCGCCGAGATGCTCCACCAGCACCTAGCGACAAGGGGCCCGCTGGCCCCGGGCCCCGAGAGCCAGGTGGGATGCGGGCGTTGCATCCCTGGGGGGAGCCTGGGTTTGGGGCTGCAGCATCTCTCCACGGCACCCCCCTCCCTCGCAGTGCCGCCTCTGCTGCGAGGACTGGGTTTTTCCTTCTGTCCTCCTCCCTGCAACGCTCCAGCAGCTCCAGAGGGCACCTGGCTGGGAAAACCTGGAGAAACTGGAGGGGGAATGATTTATCCAGCCGTGACCACGTGCAGGGCAAACGCGCTGTGCTGAAGCTTGGGGGATCTCTGCGCCAGGGTGATCAAATCCTCCTCCAGTGCTTGGATGCACCACAGCCTCCTGGTGCACCCCTCCACCCTCTTTTATCAGCACAGGGAAATTATTTACAGCCTTGAACATAATTAACACATAGCAATCCCAAACTGCTGGCAGCTGCCCGGCCCCGTAACGCAGCCTTCCACCCGGCCGCAGCCTGTTGGTGCGCACGCTACCTGCAGCCCTCTGTGCCGAGGCTGCTTGCTGCCGTGTTGTCCCAGTCCCTGCTTTTTGGAGGTGCTTTCCCTGCCAGCATCATCTCCCGGCCCTGTCCCTCTCCTGTTTGCCACCCTGAGCTGCGGCAGTCGCTGCGGTACGCCTCCGTTCTGTAATTACCTTTGCTCACGCTAATTGTGTAATTGGAAGAGGCAATTACCTGGTGAAATGAGATAGGAAGAGGGGCTGGCTCTGTCTCCCAGCATTTGTGGGACGGTGGCTTGGCCACATCCTTCTCATGCTCTTTCCAATTGCCCTTTAATGCCTGAGGTCCTGCCCTGGGGGGGTTATCCCACTGGCTGTGCCCCCCCCTTAGCTTGAATCCCCTCTGCTGCCCTCAGCCTCTTACCTCTGCCCACGGACCAACCCCAGCTTTTGACTTTTCAGTTTTGGGGGTGGGCTGCAGCATGGGGATGTGGATGGGGACCCCCCCAGGGCAGGGGTGAGGTGGGGACAGGCAGGAGAACAGCGAAGGGAAGGGCGAGGGGTGCACTGGGAGGTGCAGGTGGCACCGAAGGAGCTGCTGGAGGTGCTGGGGGTGATTATGGCACAGGTACATCATTAAGAAGACCCTGAGGGCCTGGGGCACCTGCCTGGCTGTGTACAGCACCCAGGCAGCTCCGAGCTGCTTTTCCTTCCCCTGTGCAGTTCTGAGCCTCAGTCCCCATCCCAGCTGTCACCTCCCTGTCTCTCCCAGGCTGGGTCTCACCCTGCCCCATCCCGTGTGTCCCCTGTGGGCTGGACATGTGCTGGGGACCAGCTCCCATCGGTGCCAGCTCCCACAGCAAAGCTGAGGCAGCGGAGCTGGAAGGAGCCCGCGGCAGATGGTCGGCGCAGCCTGTCTCCCCGTCGCCGCCTCCTCGCTCTTCCCTTTCCCCAGCCTCTCCCCCAGCTCCTCTTGCTCTTGTTTTTTACCAACACCCCCCCGAGGGCTTCCCAGTGCTTCCCCAAGGTGGGACTCCCACCCTTCCCTGCACCCCCAGCCCCTGTTTCCAGGCAGGCGCAGTGTGCAAAGCCCAAGCCTTATCCGCAGGGTGTTCCGAAGGGGAGAGCCCTCATTTCCTTGGGGAAAGGAAGGCACGGTGGGGCTGGGACCTGCTGGGTGCCCCTTGATGGAGCTGGGCACTGAGCCCCGCTGTCTGGGGACTCCCTGGCCCCAGGCTTTTGCCAGTCGTCCCCAAGCCCCGCTGCCGTCTGTGCTGCCTGCTTTGCGCCCTTAGCTCCAGTTTTGAGAATATTCTTGAAGCGGCTGTAAATTGTGGGTAATGAAGGGGAGGGGGGTTTGAAACCTCCATAAATCACCCTGACCAAGCGGCCCTCATGATATCCAGGCTCCTTCTGCACCCTGGTTTGCGGCGCCTTCCCCAGCTCCTGCTCTGCCCAGGTGGTGCTGCTGAAACCCAGCCACAAGCACTCGCCCCTGCTGGGAATGCAGCTTGAAAGGCTCCGCAGTCCCTGTGCCAGCCCCTTCCCAGACACGAACATCCCCTGTGCCCCCCCGGGGACCCCCACATGGCTGCATTCCTCTGCGGTCCCTTTCTCAGAGGCGGTGGCCGTGTCATTCAGCAGAGGTTGAGCCCTGCAGCGGGGACGATGGCATTTGTCCCAGCTCAGAGAGATTCATTGTTTTTCGGGGGTTGATTTCTCCGTTTGTTTGTATCTTCCCCTCCTCCGGGGTCTCTTTGGCCTTGCCAGTTTTGTTGTGCATCCAAGGCTCCCCTCGGGTGGCAGCGTTCAGGCCTGACCCGGACAATGCAGCGCGCTGCTGTCTTGGCAGTGGCCCCGTGTGCTGACAGCTGGGGGGGGCGGACGGGGTGGGGGTGGGATAGGGGTGGGACAGGCACCAGCAGGCGGTGGGGCTGGGTGAGCTCCTGCGTGCAGGCTGAGCTGGTGGGATTGAGGAGGTGCCCTGGGTGGCCGGGCTCCTGGGGGTGGCATGGGGCAGGGATGCCCTCCTCGGGCTGCACGCACAGGGCAGGGACCCTGCTCACTGTGCAGCTGGTGCAGAAAGCTCGGGAGCTGGGGGGGAGGAGGAGAAGCCAGAAACAAGGGGGGGACCGAGGAGGCAGGAAGCCAGAGCACGTATCGTGGCCGGCTCTGTACGTCCTGACGTGCAGCGTGAGAGGCATGTCTCCCTGCAGCACAGCCTCCTGCCATCACCCACAGCCAGGTGAGGAGACTCAGGGAGGAAAATCCCCCTCTCCCAGCTCCTTGCACGGTTGCAGCAATCCCTGCCTCACCGCAGGATGCTCCAGACATGAGCCTGCATCCCTGGCTGGGCCCACACAGCTCAGCCCAGGGGTGGAACCCAGCCAAACGCGCTCCGAAAGCGCTCCCGAGCCTGATTGCTCTTCCTGGCCCTGCTGCAGCAGGGCCACAGCCAGCCCCATCGTGCTGATGGATGGGAGACAGAAATCGACCCCGGGGGAGGTTAACGCCTTATTTTGTGCCAGCTATAGAGGGGCAGCCCGGCTCTCCCCGACGGGCACAGGCTGCCTTGCTGGGCCGGTGACGGGAGCTCAGCGGGGAGGGCGTGGGATGGCACCCAGCCTCCTCTCCCCAGCAGTGTTTCATGTACCTTGGGGCCTGCCATGTCCTTATAGCGCGGCAAAACCCCACGTGCGGGGAGCTCGGAGGGCTGGGGGGCACGAGGGAGGGGACCCTTGTCCAGACCCGCTTGTCCTCATGCAGGTGATTGTTTCCAGCTGGGGCATTGGGATGGGCTTTTT
>VXAV01002249.1:52860-76220 GCA_013399715.1 Alectura lathami | reverse complement strand
TGGGGGCTGCCTGAGTCTGAAGGCACCAGGCGCGGCCCTAGGGCTGCTGGCAGGGAGGGCTGGGGGAGGGGGTGGGCGTCGGCAAATGGCTTTGTGGACCCCAGGGAAGCTGGGGACAAACCCGGAGGGTAGTGGGGGGCTTATCCCCCCCCGAGCTGCTCCCCGGGGGTGGGAAGAAATGCAGCTTCCAGGCTGACCTTGACAATAACATTGGGAGAGGAGAAAGCACTTGGCTGCAATGAATATTTCACTCCTGGCCCCTAAAGTGTTGGGGTTCTATTTTTTTTGCTTTTAATGTTACTCCCTGAACATGGATGGCTTCTTTCGAGGCAGAAAAATGAGGCTTGGGGTCCTGGTTTCATGCAGGTCTCTGTGTTGGGTGTGGGGAGCCCTCGTTCCCTTCTGTGCATTTATTGCGTCGCTGGATGTGCCCAAAGGTGTGTGCTTCGGGCTGGCATCTTGGCCAGGTGCAGATTTGCATTGCTCTGGGGATGTCGGGCTTAAACCAGCTGAAAAATCTGCTCCCAGATTTTGTAAAGGACCCAGAAGGTGAAATTCTCCTCCTTGGATCCTGCCTCGTGTCAGAGGCACCTGAGGTTTGACTCCATCATGAGCTGATGCAACTATTTCTGGTCTTGGCAGGAAAAAACCTGAAATGCCACGGCAGCGGAGCTATTCTCGGGAGGGCGCCGAGTTCCTTGTGAATCTCTCTCTGGAGGTGTTGGGACTGGGGCAGGGAAGCTAGGTGGTGGTTGGATCACAGCTCAGCTGCTTGGAAGGGGAATAAAATGTGGGTCTGTCTGTCCTCCAGGACGAACCAGAGATGGCCCTGCTGAAATCAACAGGAATAAAAGGGTTTGGTTTAAATCTGGAGCGACTCGAGGCCACTTCAGGCTTGCACAGAGCAGGGGCTGGAGTTAGAGCAGAGCTGAGCCGGGGGGGGAGTCACGAGGATGAAATTTGCCCTGGATCAGGCACTGTCCTACGCACATCCCAGCTAAAGCAGTGCCTTTGATGGCGAGGCTCTGGTTTTACCCCACGCTGGGTTGCATTTGGCTTTGTTTACAAACATGGATGCTTCATGAGCTACAACGGAGAGAAGCGGCGCGTGCAGCGGGATTCGGATGCTGCCAGTTTGCTGCCTTCTAGGCTAAACCTGGGCTGATTTTGGGTTCAGTCGCCAACCTTCAGCCGGAGCGGGTGGGTTAAGAGGGATCGCTGGTTGCTGGCTGGGAAAAGATCATCTTGTGATCCTCCCGGTGCCCCGAAGGGTGCATGTGACAGTCAGCTTTGGTGCGGTGTCACGCTGCTGCAGCTGATGCGTGTTTTCATGACGCTAAACGAGGCATGAAGGGAGACCAAGCCCGGTGAATCAATGGGCTCATCCACTCCCCGACAAACAGAGTGCCAAGGCTTCCCCTCCTCCGCTGCTGTTGTGTCTGTCTCATGACCCATCTGCAAAAATTGCCCTATCCAAGGGTTTCTTCGGCACCCGTTGAAGAAGACTCACCCTAAACCCACAACGGCACGAAACCAGAGCTGGAGGCTATGGGAACAGCACCCACATGTGGGGCAGAGCAAGTGGAGCTGGGCTGGTCACTCCTCTGCCCACCTGTAAGGGAGCTGGGGGTTATTTATATCATCTGGGCTCTTGGGTGGGTGTAAGCCAGAAGCGGAGGCAGCTGTGATTCACCTGCCAGTGTGAATTGCTCCTGTGTCACGGTGCTGGAGTGAGGCTGCATGCTCGCACGGTGCAGGGGGAAAGAAATGCCCAGTGCGTGCCACCGAGCTGCTTGCAAACACGTTCTGGGGCTGGGAGCTTGGTTCCCAGCAAAAATCCTTGCAGGTGTTCGGTCCTCAGCCACCCTGCGCTCTGCCGTCTGCTCGTGACGTCCCTGGCCAAGGTTTGCGCCTCCCTCGCTGCGTGGAGGTGAGGGGGGAGCACCGCGGGACCCCGTCATGCGGGACTGCGTGAGTGCTGACACTGAGTCACCGCGTGTCACCTCCACGGGGTGGCACAGCCTGGCGCTGGTTAGCAGGGATCGCTTAAAGAAGGGGAGAGAGGGAGCAGCCCTAATGGGCCCAGATGGCGAAAACCTTGCCCGTGGAGCCAGAGAGGATGAGCAGAGGTGAGGAAAATCCGAGCTGGAGCTCTGCACCTCCTGGTTTGTGAGCAAGCCCAGGCACCGAGCGGCTTTAAGATGGAGGCAGCCCTGCCTGGGCTCCGCTCGTGGTGGGAGGTTTGGGTGAAGGAGGCTGCAGAAAGGCTCCTGGAGCAGGGCTGGGGGGGGTTCAGAGCTCAAGGTGTTTCGTGTGGGGCAGAATTCTCTCCTTGGGGTTTTGCGATGAAGTCGGGACACTGCCAGCAGCGTCCTGCCCTTGGTTTCTTGGGGCCGAGGGCTTCTGCATGCCCCCGCTGTGATGCCCCGGAGGGAAGCGTTCCGCAGAGGAGATCCTGCTCCCAGCAGGGCCCCCAGCTGCTTTTCTCGTGGTTCGGTGCCGGCGCTGGGCTGTGCACCCAGGGCTCCTTCCCTCTGCTGCTTGGGCTCTCAGCACACGGGGAAGGTGGCAGAAGCGCCTACTCCGTCCTGCTGCCTCTCCCCGGGCTCTCTGGCTCCCTGGGTGACCTTGGATCCGTCCCCTCCCTGCTTTCAGCCTCCCCATCTGCACCAAAAACTGTCCCTGTGTCTGCCCGCGAGGACGGGGATGCTCAGATCTCCCAGCCCTCCACCTCCCAAAACCCCTCTGTGCCCTGCACCCTTTGCTCTCCTCCTCCTGGCTCTGTGACCTTGATGGAGCCAGCAGGACCCTCCTGGGCCTGGAGAGCTGTTCCCATGAAGGACCCAAATGGGGCGTAAGTGCAGAATTTAGACACGGGAGCTGATTTGCCCCTGGCTGAGGAGAAACCTTCCCTCGTGCCCACCCTGCAGGCCCCGTGCTGGTGCCTGCTCTCCTCGGAGCCCGCTGTAAATCCACTATTCCTCCCTGCCCCCGTCTGCGCTCCCCAGCCTAGCTGAAAGCTCTGCTGACGTGTTTCCAGCCTGCTTTATTGCTCCCCAGCCACCTTCCCGAGGATGCAAGGACGGGACGAGGCAGGGCACGTGGCTCGGAGCTGCCTCCTCTGCTAAAGCATGGGGGGGCTGCAGGCAGCGCCGGGGGTACACGGCCCTGGGCTCCCTTTGCCCTCCTCCCAAACAGCAGCATTCCTGGGATCAGCATGAGCCTCCCGCGGACACTGGTGCTGCCCCCAGCCCTACCAGTTTGTGCTGGTGCCTCCCCGGCCCCTCTCGGGGCACCCCCCTGGGTTGTGCCTGGGAGAGCACCCTGCGCAAAGGCACCCGGCTCCCACAGCATGGGTGGGCTCTGCGAGGCGCTGATTTTCCTCCTGCAGAGAAAGAAAAATGCCCATTGGGGAAAATTGAGGTCGAGGGGGCTGAGCGGACAAGCTGAACTTCCATCAGTCAGCAACAAGGGGTTTCTGTCTTTCTGCAGCTCGGAAAGCTCCTGGTTATCAGCTGATCTGCCCCATCTTTCTTCCAGCGTAGTTATGATTTTTGGGAGATTAATTTTTGATTAAATTCCCCTTTCAATCAAATAAATGGGCTGAAATACCTTTCTCAGATGGATTTGAACTGCGCTTTCCAATTTGAGGGGTGCAGACCTTGGGACTGTGCAAAATCCCAAGGAAATTGGTTGAAAGGGCCCCGCTGCCCCTGGCTCGGGTCCCTGCGCCACGTGGGGTTGCTGGTTCGTGCTGGTTTCACTGGGAGCCTCTCTCAGCGCTGGCAGCGATGTGAGCAGCAGAATTTGGGCATGCGTGGCATCGTCCCCTCTCCTCGGGCTGGGTGTCCTGCAGCTGACACCACCATCACCAGGCTGGGGTGGGCCCTGAGTTGCGCATCTGGGGGGCAGTGGGATGTCCCCAAGCAAGTGATGGGGACGCAGTGACACAGCCGTGCTGGGATCAAGATTTAGCCCTACAGCACGGCTTTCGCCTGTAATTTAGGTGCACCTCCCCCGGGGAGGAAGACCTGTCTCTCTGCTCATTCGCCTGCTTCTCATCCTCGTGTGCTCTCACCCCCTTATCCCAGCCCCAAGAGAGCAGCTCGGCCCCCAGTCTGATCCTCGGATCCTTTGGGAATGTTGCTGTCTCCAGGGGCTGAGAGCCCCTGGGGCTTTGGAGGTGCGTGCAGGAGCCCCATTTTCCAGGACCCCTGTGTCCTGCTGCCCCTGGGCTCCTAAGGGTGGTACTGGGGGTGACCTGGGCTGCGGAGGAGGGAGGCAGAGACCCAGCGGGAGGTGCGGGGGGTTTGCCCTGTCCCATTGCGCTGACCCAGCTCAGTGCTCTCCTCCCAGAGCTGGGCATCTCCCAGGCTTTTCTCCAGCGGTTGGGCTGTCCCAGGAGAGCCATCAGATGCTGAGCTTTAGGACGCGGCCAGCAGATCCTAGGTCTTTGAGGCTCGGCTCCTAGTGAAAGGAGAGGCTTTCTCCCCAGAGGCCAAGTCCTGCTGGAGACCTGAGTCACCCTCAGGAGCAGACGGGGAGCAGCCACCAACTCATGGGCAGTTCAACCAGCTCAAGGTCTGCGCTCATCTGCGCAGAGCCTGATCCAAAATCGATGGAAATGTTGGCGGTCTCCTGGCCGCTGGCCGAGGGCCTTCTCTACCCTCTGTGCCGGGTCCCGGCTGCTGCCAGCCCCTGGCCAGTGCTGAGGATGCTCTGTCCATGTGCTGGTAATTGCTGCTATTGAGCTGTGAGTGGTTTATGTGAATGGCCCTTGTTAGGAAATTAAACATTGCTGGACCAGGCTTGAAGGAATAATTCAGACGGCTTCTCCGGAGGAGCCTGATCCGGCCAAGGCTGTGAGCCGACGCAGTTGCCTGGCAACGGATGCAGCTTTCAGCTGAAAATAGCTTTTCTAATAGGAACAGGGCCTGGCAAACAGGGGACTATCTTCAGGGTGAGGAAGCAGCAAGGTGAGGGTGAGGAGGGTGAGGTTTCCTGCTGTGGCCGATGCTTTGCTTTGCTTCGCTCCGGCTGGGACCGCTGCTTGGGGATGGGCTTTGCTGCCTGGCCTGAGCCCCCTGCTCTGAAAGGGTTTGGGATTGTGAGCTCTGCTTGGGGATGGAAAAGATGGGTGCTTGTGCAAAGGAAGGCAGCTCAGGGGAAAACAGGAGGGAGAGTTCCTCCTGCTGCCAGCTTGGGGCTGGATGGGTCCCTGGGCACGGCACCATCACTCCTCCAGGGACTGGTGACCGCCCTGACGGCCCTGGAAAGTGGAGATAGAGAAGAAATAAAAGAAGCAAGAAGTCATTTTTCCAACACTTGAGGTTTCTTGTGGGTTTTCTCCATCTTTTCTCCAGCTGGTGAAGCTCCGCAGTGCCAGCTGAGGCATGAGCCAGTCCGGCCCCAGTTCTCCCAGTATGGCCGAGAGTCACTGGTGTCACTGGTCTAAGGGCACAGATCCTGTGGCGCAGTTTTCCATGGCCAAGGCTGGGAAGACAGAGGGGCTGGTACGACGGATGGCTTTGTGTCACCACTGCTGTTCCGCAGATGTTATCAGTTGTAAAGCTGCCTGGGAAGATTTAGCTGCTGGCTCCCAGACGTTTAAGTTGTGCCTGATAACGGCCAGGGAGGGGGAGAGAGCCCCGGCATTTGTCACTGTCACAACCAGAGCTTTCGAGCGCTTGTAGGGCCAAGGCTGGTGATGGATGCAGGATGGCGGGGCGGGGACCAGCCGGTGCTGCTGGCCACGAGTGGGGTTGTTAGAGGATAAGGTGATGGCTCTGTCACCACCCTCCTGCACCCAGGGGTGATCCCTCCTAGGGGTCACAGGAGGCTCCTCACCACCAAGGAAGAAGCAGGGGGTTGCTCCACTTTAGCATCCCCCATCCCAAGGAAGGTCCCCAAAGCACGGAGCTGATGGAGACCTCCCCCACCAAAACTGCTGGTCCCACCAGCACCAGGGCAGAGCAAACCCAACTCTCCCCCTGTTCCTGTGCTGACCCCTTCCCCGTGCAGGTCCTGCTGATGACGTGAGGTGAGCCCCGAGCCGCAGCTCACGCGGGCGCGTGCCCCACGGGACGCTCGTCTTCTCCCCTCGCCCCATCCCGCCCCTGGGGGCCGCGCGGAGCCGCCCCGATGCCGAAGCACAGCAAGGTGACGCAGCGGGAGCACAGCAGCGAGCATGTCACCGAGTCGGTGGCCGACCTGCTGGCTCACCAGGAGCCCGTGGACTACAAACGCAGCGTCCTCAATGTGACGGGGGAGGCTTGGGACAAGCAGAAGGACGGGGAGGAGGAGCTGGACGCAGAGAACCGGCCGGCGTGGAACAGCAAGCTGCAGTACATCCTGGCGCAGATCGGCTACTCCGTGGGGCTGGGCAACGTCTGGCGCTTCCCTTACCTGTGCCAGAAAAATGGAGGAGGTGAGAGATGGGCTCAGGCCCTAGTTGGGGTGGGGTGGGGGTTTAGGGCTTGCTGCTGCCTCCATCAGGGTGTGGGTGCTGGGGAGCGGGGTGAGCGGTGGGGGTTGTCTGGGAGGAGAGGGGCAGCTGGGAGCTGCTTGGCGTGGGTGCTGCTCACCGCAGCGTGTGCCTGGGTGCAGGAAGCTCTGGGGTGGCCTTTTCTGAGCACCCACCCTGAGAGCAAGGTGAAGCCCACGCCAGGCGCCGGGATTTCTTACTGCAGCCCCGATTCCTGCTGGGGCAATTTGGAAACTAATGCCCAAAGCCACCTTGTGTAGGCGGCAGCCTCTTCCCAAACCCAACTTCCAGCCCCATGCCGCCTCCTTGTGCTCCCAGCAGCAGCCACGTCTCCAGCCCAGCACTGCTCTCGGCCCCGATGGGTTGCTCCTCAGCAACCCAGCTCCACCCTGAGGTCTCCCCACCCCAGCGCAGACCTCTGCAGCGACAGGAGCTATCCCCTGCAGGGCAGCATTTAAACAACGCCGGGCTCAGCCCAGCTTCCAGCTGTGCTTTCGCCTCGTGCTCGCCTTCTTCCCAGCGCTGCAGCGCTCAGCGTGCCCCCAGCCCCAGCGAGCCTGCAGTGCCCTCAATAATTAAAACATCCCGGTGTCATCCTCGCGATGAGTCACCCTGCCAGGCAGACCTGTGCAGTCAGCACTTCCCACCCGGAGCTGCCCGCACCCCATCACTGTCCCTTCAAAGCTGGGATGGAGCAGCAGGAGCAGGGGCCCTGCAGCGAGTCCCTGCAGCAAGGTGACCCGCGCAGCCCCCAGCGCCCTGCTTTGGGTCCGAGCAGGAGGTGCACGGCTGGGTTGCGGTGCAGCGCGGCGTTGCACGGTGCCGCCGCGGCCTTGCGAAGCTTGCAGGAGCTTTTGCATGTTGTCTCAGGTTGCAGTGCTCACCTGCAGGTGTGTGGGGCTCGAATGCAGGCGTTAGCTGCGTCCCACGTGCTGGCACACGCGTGTGTAGCTTGCAGCAGGGAGGGCTGGAGGCCTGGCCCGAGGTAAATTTGGGGGTGGGGTGCATCAACAGAGCCCTGCTGCTTGCATGGCAGGGCTCTCTGCATTCTGTGGTTTCCTGCTTTTCGTGGCTAAATGGGACCAGAAGCTCAGGGCGGGAGCTTAGAGACCGGGCTGCTCTTAACCCATCCCTCCCTCGGTTTCCCCATGTAACTGGCTTTTAGTTAAAAGGCCGCACAGGCCATGGGGAATTGAAACTTCAGCAGCCATGGGACCCACTGTGGTGGAGGAGATGGGAGTGCTGGGCTTGACACGAGCTCAGGGGTGTAGGGGCACGAAGCCGCGCTTTTAGGAGCTCCTTGCTGCTGCATTTTCCTGCCGTAGGTCTCCAGACAAGCCTTGCAGGCTGCTCCCCTGTTTTACAGCTGAGGAGACTAGGCTCAGAGCTGGGAACCGGCTTGAGCAGCAGAATCCTGAGCCCTGCTGCACCCCATGTTAGTCCTCTCTCTTTTTTGCCCGGGTGGCACCACCTCACCTCTCCTCTGGGGTGGATGCTGCTTTTCTGCCTTTTCTCCCCACCCCATTTAACCCTCGTGGCCCCCAGCTGATGCTCTGCTGGGCTGTGGTGGCCAGACTGCTCCTGGGGGTACAACACAGCCCTGGAGGGGGGGCTGCTTTCTCTCCTGCTCCCCAAGCAGGACCTGCGGGGGTGAGCGCCTGCGTGCTGGCAGCAGGATGGGCTGGAGCCAAATTCCCAGCACTCGGTGTGCTGGGAGCCAGCACGGGCTGGTGCTGACGCATGGGCGTGAGCTGGCGCCCATCTTCCCAGGGGTCACCGGAGGAAAATCTCCAACGCTGGAGAAATCTGCGTCCGAATGCATCCCTCTGCCTCATGCTCCGCCTGCCTGCGGGTTGAGATGTGGATGCCCAGGAGGGTGTTGCAAAGATGGGGAGCTCGTGGTCGTTCCCGATTACACCAGGGTCCAGTTCCACCCTGCGCTCCGATTCTGCTTTCTGTGTCCCTAACACCCCCCTCCCCAGCCCGCTGCGAGAGCGCTCACCCCACGAGCAGCTGCAGCATGGCAGGCTGAGCCGCCTCGCTGCTTGGTGCAGCACCAGGTCCTGCCTTGGCCCAGGGCTGGCGGCTGTCACCGGGACCTAAATCCAGGCTCTGGCACGTGCTTTGCAGCCGCGTGCTCCGAGCCCCGTCCCGCAGCCCCTGGCAGGAGGCTGGAGGCATCCATCAGCCGGGCGCTGCAGCGTGAGTCATCGCAGCCTTTACGGCCGTTTGGTTATGCTGCGTGAGCTGCTGATTCCTCTCTGGTCTCCTCAGCCAGGCAGTGATGAACGGCCTCTCTGCCTGGAGCCGTGTTACCCCTAGCAGGGGACCTCACGCCGAGCAGGGTCCGTCCTTGGTTGCAGACAGCAGGTGGACGGGTCTGTGACGAGCTTTCTGTCCCCTGCCAGGCGCCTACCTGGTCCCGTACCTGGTCCTGCTCATCATCATCGGGCTCCCCCTGTTCTTCCTGGAGCTGGCGGTGGGGCAGCGGATCCGGCGGGGCAGCATCGGCGTCTGGAACTACATCTGTCCCCGCCTCGGCGGCATCGGCTACGCCAGCTGCCTGGTGAGCACCCCCGTGGGCCCCTCCAGCTGCCGCTCCAGGGTGTGGGGGGTGCTAGGCAGGCTGCAAAGCTGGGGGGTTGGCCTGGGGCAAACCTCGAGGAGCCCGACGTGGGCGTTTGAGAGATGGAGAGGAGCTTTTCCAGCTCCATCCGTGGGTCCAGGGCTGGTTTGGGAACGATCCCATCCCTGCTCCCCTATCCCTGCCCAGTGGAAATGGCATCGCTGCCCTGCAGCTTCACACCGTGTCCTCCTTACTCCCCCCAGGTCTGCTTTTTTGTTGGTCTCTATTACAACGTCATCATCGGCTGGAGCATCTTCTACTTCTTCAAGTCCTTCCAGTACCCCCTCCCCTGGAGCGAGTGCCCCATCGTCAAGAATGGCTCGGTGGCTGGTGAGGGACAGGGGACACAGCTGGGAGGGGGGCTCGGGGGACACCAGGGACCCACAACACCTTCAGCTGGGGACACTGGAGGTTGGGGTCTCTCCAGGGGTCATGGATTGGGTGGCAGGAGGTGGCACTGGGTGCTGTCCCATCCAGCTGTCTTGGCTGGATGAAGGAATTTCCCTCGGGTCGCACGAATCCTGCCCATGCTTTGAGCTCCGGCTCTTTCCCCATGGCTGGGGTTTGATGCCAGTCTGGGGATCCAGACCCCGGGGCTCCAGGCTGCCTCGGTGCTGGGGGCCAGGACCGTGGAGGAGGCTGAGCAGCGCTTGCCTGCGTGCCCGACCGAGACTGATGGAGGTGGTGGGGTTCAAGAGCATCTGGGCATCAACCTGCGACACTCCGGGAGATTTTATAGTGCATGCAACATCTTCCCCTTTATTTAACATCTTATTTTCACCTGACAATGGCTTTGTGTCCTGTTTCCTCTTTTTCCTGCTAAAAATGAACCCATTATCCTGCCCCTTAGTTCCCAGGGATGCCTGCCTTCCCTGACCAGCTCTGGAAAACCTTTGACGTTAATTGATGCTCACCCCTTAAAAGACAGCGGGTGACTCTCCCCCAGCCCCTCACTCCCTGGTGCCTCTGTTCACTTGCAGTTGTGGAGGCTGAATGCGAGAAGAGCTCGGCCACCACCTACTTCTGGTACCGGGAGGCCCTGGACATCTCCAACTCCATCTCGGAGAGTGGGGGACTCAATTGGAAGATGACCATTTGCCTGCTGGTGGCCTGGAGTCTCGTTGGCTTGGCCATGATCAAAGGCATCCAGTCCTCGGGGAAGGTATCAGCAGCCCATCCTCCAGATGAGGTTTTTTCCACGACGTTAAGGCAGAAACCTCCTGGTCCGTGCTCTCCTGCCCTGCTGTGTGCTGCCTGGGGAGTGCTGTGTCCCTTGGGATGATCACAGCTGCTCCAGACCTGAGGCTGTCTCCTGGGGACTGCGAATAACATCCAGAAGCTTTGAGAGAGGGATGCTGACAGCTCGCAGGGGTTGTTGGCATTTTAAGCAAGGCCCTGTAAACAGTGGGGTCAGCTGCAGAAGGGTACGGTGTCCCCGGGACCCCCCAACATCCCCACCTCCAGATGTGCTCTGCAAAACATCTGGCACGTTAGCACGTAGTGCAGGGCAGGGAGACCACTGCCCCGTGGCCCTGAGAGCAGAGGGGTGGCACCACGTCCCCCCTGCCCGGGATGACACCCTGTCCCCATCTGCTCACTGGGAGCATGCCCCATGCTGGGAACCGGCTGTGGCTGCCCGCAGCCCTGGGGCGATGCTGGGGAAGGGGAAGGGGTGGGGATGCAGGGCTGTCCTTGCCTAGGGCTCGCCAGGCACCAGCAGTTTTCTTCCAGGGGTTTTCAGAGCCACCGCTGCCACCTTTGCATTCAGCAGCCCCGCTAGGTTCCCTTTTTCTCTCCTGAGCATGCCCAAGCGCTTTGCAGCTCCACCCAGGCGTCAGCACTCGTAACATCCCACTCTGGGCCACGTCCCTCTTATCCCACCCCCGCTGCCCTGCCCTGGGGATGGACGGGGAGGCGGGGTGGGGGGCAGTGAATGACACTGTGCCCACCGCGCTGCATCCCTCCTGCCCCAGGTGATGTACTTCAGCTCGCTCTTCCCCTACGTGGTGCTGGTGTGCTTCCTGGTGCGGGGACTGCTGCTGCGCGGGGCGGTGGATGGCATCATGCACATGTTCACACCCAAGGTAAGAGCCCAGCAGGCTTCCGAGCTGGTTTCTCCTCCGGGCTGCTCACCCTGGGTGGTTTTGCAGTGGGGAGGTTTGGCTGCCTCAGGGGCTGCAGGCACCCCCCTGCACCCCACAGCGCACCGCTGCGCCCTGCGCCCACGTGCTGAGCTGCAAGCAACAGCCAGGAGGTGTTAGCAGCACCCTGAATGCAGGCAGGGTGCAGCCAGGACTCTGGCCACCCTGGGGCTGCTCTGGGCATCGCTCCTGCTGCCTCTGGGTGCCCAGGGAGCAGGGTGGGCGTGAGGGGTGCCCTCAGCAATGTGTTTAGGAGAAGCACTCCGTGAGACGCTGTTGGCTGGTAGCAAAAGCTCCACTGGTGTTATGCATTTAACTAGCTAATTAATTAATTATGCAGAGATGTAGATGAATCTGCTCAGCCGGCGGGGCTGTTACAAGATACTAATTATGATCTCTTGATGAACGGCACTCGGAGGCCTCCAGCCTGCAGCAGGGGAAGGGGGCTGAAGCCCAGGGAAAGGCTCTGTCTCCACAACGATGAGCTGTGGCATCACTGAGCCACCTCATTTCTTTTTCTGTGCCCCCACCCCTACTCCCCACCAAGCTGGACAAGATGCTGGACCCCCAGGTGTGGCGGGAGGCAGCCACCCAGGTGTTCTTCGCCTTGGGCCTGGGCTTCGGGGGCGTCATCGCTTTCTCCAGCTACAACAAGCAGGACAACAACTGCCACTTTGATGCCACGCTCGTCTCCTTCATCAACTTCTTCACATCTGTCCTGGCCACCCTGGTCGTTTTTGCCGTGCTGGGCTTCAAGGCCAACATCATGAATGAGAAATGCGTGGTGGAGTAGGTGGATTTGCTTTCTCTCTGTCTGGGGTGGGGGGGATCTTTGCTGCTGGTGGTTGCAGTGGATCTGTGGCAACGCAGGCAGCGCTCTAGGGCTGGGTTGTGCTGTGTTTGATGGGGCCAGGGTTCTGGTGGTCCAGATGTGGATCTGCTGGTCTGAACGTTGTGGGTGAGCCCAACGTGTCTGCTCGCACCAGCTGGGTTTCCCTGAGTTCCCACTCATGGGAGCTGCACCCCTAAAAATCCTTACCATGCAGGGCAGGGTCCCAAAGCAGGAGAGAAGCCACAGCAGCAGGTGGCTGAGCAGGAGATGCAGGGACCGCGTTCCCTGGTAGCTCCCTGGCTGCACCCTCTGTCGTGTGGCCCAAGGCAATGCTTGCTTACGCCCTCCAAAACTGCAAAGGATTTGGATGGCAAATCCCAGCTGGGGCCTGGCTAGCACAACGCACTGAGCTTTATCCTGTCTGGTGCAGAGGACTTGCGTGGTGGGGCCCTGGGAGGAAGGGGACATCTCTGGGTGACCACGCTCTGCTCTCCCTCAGGAATGCTGAGAAGATCCTGGGCTACCTGAACACCAACGTGCTCAGCCACGACCTCATCCCGCCCCACGTGAACTTCTCCCACCTGACGGCCAAGGACTACAATGAGATGTACAGGGTGATCATGACGGTGAAGGAGGGGCACTTCAAAGAGCTGGGCTTGGATGCCTGCCTGCTGGAGGATGAGCTCGACAAGGTACCTGGTGGCACTCCTCACGGGACGAGGAGGTCACCTTGCCCATTGCCCTGGTAGGAGCTGCTCTATTTGTGTTGCTCCTGGCACATGGATCTGGAAAAATTGTTTTAGAGACCCTCCAAGGGTGGGAATTCCCTGTCCCTGTGGTCTCCCCCACCACACACTGGTCTGTGGGTGTGGGTGTGGGAATGGTCTGCCCGCGCGAGTCTAACGGGGTTGTCGCCGCCTCCAGGCTGGGTACCAGAGGGGATTTTTCATCCCTTGAGGAGTTCTCAGTGGGACAAGAGAGCCCTGAGGCATGCAGGGCCTTGCAGGCTGTGTCCCTGACACGTTTCTTCTTCCTTTTGGCCTCTCTCCCCCTGAACAGTCAGTGCAAGGAACTGGCCTGGCCTTCATCGCCTTCACAGAAGCCATGACCCACTTCCCGGCCTCCCCGTTTTGGTCCGTCATGTTCTTCTTGATGCTGATAAACCTGGGGCTGGGCAGCATGATCGGGACCATGTCAGGCATCACTACGCCCATCATCGACACCTTCAAGGTGCGGAAGGAAGTGTTCACAGGTGAGGTCTTCTGCATCCTCCTGGGGAAGGGCTGGAGGGTCCCCGTTGCCCCTGGGGAGTCATTCCAGAAGAGTGTGGACGTGGTGGACGTGCGCTGGGAACGGTCCCCTTGGTGGAGGCCTGGGTTCCCCTGGGGGTGCTCTGCTGACCCTGTGCTCCCCCCTCAGTTGGCTGCTGCATCTTTGCCTTCGTGGTGGGCCTGATCTTCGTGCAGCGCTCTGGGAATTACTTTGTCACCATGTTTGATGATTACTCAGCCACGCTGCCGCTCACGGTCGTGGTCATCCTGGAGAACATCGCTGTGGCCTGGATTTATGGCACTAAGAAGTAAGAAAAAGAATACCTACACTCCAACTCCTGGCTAAAAACCCACCCTCCAGCTCTTTCCTGACTTTTTTTTCCAGGAGGCAAGCTCTGATGGAGCAAATACCCCAAAGGCGGTTACCTGATAGAGGCAGGGTCTTTGTCCACCTTGATCCTCTTTCCTGCCCTAGGTGTAACCCAGCCCCAGGAGCGAATCCTGCTAGTGGGTATCTAGCTTTGGTCGTGGTGCTCTGTGCCTTGTCATTGAGCATCTGTTTGAGGTTTCAGGGGCATCCTGCAAGAGCACCTTGCTCCCCCCAGTGCCTGTTCTTGTTGTCAGGAGATGGCCAGAGCAAGGGAGGCTCAGGTGGCCTTTTCCCTGGGAGGTTCCCAACCTCCTAGGGGTCTGAAGGACACTGAGATGAGCTGGGCTCGTCTTCAGGCCCTATGTTGAGTGTAATCTGCCCAGGGCTCCAGGGAGGCAGCTTCTCCCTGGAAGGTGTGGGGCAGCGTGGTTCCATCTCCTCCTCTCGGCAGGTTCATGCAGGAGCTGACGGAGATGCTGGGTTTCCGCCCCTATCAGTTCTACTACTACGCCTGGAAGTACGTCTCTCCCATCTGCATGGCCGTGCTCATGACCGCCAGCATCATCCAGCTGGGAGTCAGCCCCCCGGGCTACAGCGCATGGATCAGAGAGGAGGTGAGCGCTGCTCCACCGCGGCAGCTGCTGACCACCCTGCGCGTCCCAGCTCTGCTCGGTCCTCCTCCAGCTGGGACGTGTCCTGCCTGCGGCCGCTTGTCCTCTGCAGGCAGTCAGGCTTGTCCACGCTGCCCAGAATCATAAAATCATTGAGGTTGGAAAAGGCCTCTAAGATCGTCTAGTCCAACCATCAGCCTGTCACCACCGTGCCCGCTAGTCTCAGGCCAGCTCTGACCGCGGGCTGAAGCGTGACCTCGTGTTTTGGCTTGGCTCCGCCAAGGACTGTGCCCTTTGCCCCGCTTTGGTTTGCCTTCTGACAGCCTCATGCGGTGCCCCTGACGATGCAGCCTGGCAGGAGGCAGCAGGAACTTCTGAGCACTTCGGGGATGTTGTACCCAGCGTGCATCACCTTGGCTGTAACGTTTCCCTGACACCAATCTCTCTCTCTTTCAGGCTGCGGAGAAGTTCCTTTTTTACCCAACCTGGGCCATGGCTATTCTCATCTCTCTGATCATCCTGGCATCCCTCCCTCTGCCTCTGGTCTTCATCCTCCGGCAGTTCCACCTCGTGTCAGATGGCTCCAACACCCTCTCGGTCACGTACAAGAAAGGCCGGATGATGAAGGACATCTCCAACTTGGAAGACAACGACGAGACCCGCTTCATCCTGAGCAAAGTGCCCAGCGAGACCCCGTCCCCCATGCCCACGCACCGTTCCTACCTGGGTCCTGGCAGCAACTCCCCCATGGAAATGAGCAGCGCGCCCAACGGACGCTACGGGAGCGGGTACCTAACGGCCAGCACCCCTGAATCCGAACTGTGACGGGTGCCTGCCGGCCACCCCCCTGGGAGAGGAGGTCGCTGGGGAGTGGATCCCGGCCATCCAGGCAACGGGAAAATTAGTAAAGAAGACAAAGAAGGAAACCCCTCTTTAAGTCGTACCCCAAAGCAGCTGTTTCTAAGATGACACCGGGAAGAAGGGACTGCGGGAGGGGCAGGACTCCTCCGACAACCCAGGACCTGCGGGACTTGCCTTCGGGGAAGGGAGGAGGAACAAGGGGTGCTGCAGTCCCTTTCCGAGGGTTGTTCTCTCGCAGCTTGAATCCGAAGCAAAGAATTTCTCTTTTTAAGCAGCTGATGGTTGGAAAAAGGACCTGGCATCAGGTGGAAAGCCAGCCACGCTTCCTCCTGCAGCCCAGCGCTCTGCCCTCCCTGTCGTCGCCCTTTAGCCGGGAGGAGCCATGGCCTTATTCCAACGAGCACAATTAACCATCGATGTTCCTAGCACAAAAGGGTGCTGTCGTTGTTGCCATCGTTGTTGTTGTTGTTGTATCTCCTGTAGTTTTTATAGCTGTGGACACACCCAGATAACCCCAACGTTTTGGTCAGGGTTGGCAGGGAGCAGTGGGGGCTGGCTGAGTCCTTGCAATGCGTGGGGCTGCAGGTGGTGGCTGACCCTTTTGTTACAACCAGCACGGGGACAGCGCCTGCGGGTTGTTCTGAGATGTCAGCGTGCTCCCTGGTCAGGCAGTTGTTGGTAGAAGGACCTTGCAGGTGAGCGTGATTTTGGGTGTGTGAGGTCTGGACGGGGTTCTGGGAATGGGGCGGGGGCACTCTCCTGGAATGCCTCCTGACGGCACGCGCGGAGCTGTGGGGCACCTGCTCCTACCACGGTCCTGGTTTAGCTCTCAGGAAACCACCCTGCACCACCCCCTTGCACCCCCCAGCGGGGCAGTGATTACCGCTGGATGTGTGTCTTCATCTCACAGCTTCGAGCCTGCGTTGCACCTCCAGGGGGGCTCACCAGCCTTGTTACGGGGGCAACCAGCTTTTGGGGACAGCAGCTGAGCAGCAATGGGTCAGCGCCAGGTCCCGGCGTCCCCGCTAGCCCTCGATCCAGGCTGGTGAGCCCCTGCTGGAGCCCAGGAGCCTCTGTCACACCCATCCGTGTTGTCTGGGGACCAGATCCATCTGGAGCTGTGTTTGTTTCTCCCCAGGCTGTGTAGGGCAGGTTGGGGTCTCCCAGCTCTGAGTTTTCCTGCTGGGACTGAAGGTGATTTCCCTGAATCCTACACATAGCCAAGTGTTTCCATCAAGGGTGCCAGTATTACGTGGCCATTTCCTCCTTTCCCCATGGGTGCAGGGGGCAGCAGCCTGCTCCTGCCCTCTCTGGGCACGTTGCTGTGGTCTCAAAAGCTGAGCGAGCTCCTTAACTTCGGTCCTGCTGGGCTTAGGTGGCAGGTGGCTGTGTTCCAAACCATCCTCAAGGCCAGGTTCATGGGTGCTTGCCCACGAGCCCTTCTCTCCATGCTTTCTTACCAGTTTTCTTCCACCCTGGTTCTCTTTCTGGCAGGAAGCACCTGGCCCATCAGCCCCTTCCTTGGCTTCTCTTCACGCCCTGTGGCAGGAGGTTCCCCACAAGGATGTTTCTCTTGTCTGGCATCCTTTATTTGTTCTCCTCGATCGTGGGCTCAGCTGGTGGCCTGGGGGCTCTTTCTAGGCAATTAGCACACGCCATCATTAGCCGTTTTTCTGTGGGGAGATGGAGGCAGGGACTGAACCAAAGCAGCTCGCTCTGCCGATGGCTCTGAGAAGCACCAGCCCCAGGATCAGCCGCGCTCTCGTCTCTCCTCCAGCCTTGTCACCGTCCCCTCTGCTCTCAGTTAGATCTTTCCCTCCTCCTGAGGAGCTCTCCTCAGAGAGACACAGAAACATCCCCTCTGCATCGCCTCCAAACGGGAGAAGCACAAAACCCATGCATTTCCCCCATCACCAGCCGAGATGCTCCCTTCCCCCTCCTATTTCTCCCTCTGTCCCCAATTTCCCCACTGAGCCCAACCACTGGTGGAAGCCAGACCCCTGTCCCTGAGCCTGGGGGCTGGATTCCCACCGCAGCTCCCACGGAGTGACCGGAGCAGGGCAAGTGTCTGCTCCCACCTGCTCACGTGGCACGATGGAGCCAAGGGGGGGAGCGACCCACCTCCCCGCCTTGTCTCTCCCATCGCTATCCCAAACCAGCCAGGGAGGTGTTCGCTTTCCTCCCGTCTTCTTGCAGCGCCAATAAGAGGCAAAGTCACAAAGAAGGTAACAAAAATCTATATTATATATATATATAAAATATATACAGAGAGAGGAGATGGAGTAATAACCTAGAGGTTCTCTATTTCTATTGTATATTTATTCTGTAAATGTCACTGTAAATGCTGTTAAATGACAAAACATATTCCAAAGTGGCCCGTGACCTATTTCCATCCCCAGTGCTGTACAGATCAATTCTCACTGTATATCAGGCACATTTCTACCTTTTTATTTCTTGTGTGTGGTGGGTGGCTGCCCCCCCCTAGCCCCAGGGGACCCCCAACGTGGGGACCCTGCAGAGAGGAGGAAGAGAGGGGGAGGAAGCCTTTCTTTTTATCCGTGGAAGTACCGTATTTCTTGTGCTGTTTGCTCGGTGTTAGACACAGGGGGCCGCGGAGGGGGGGTGGGGGTGTTCAGCTGTAGGTGATCCGTGTCGTCGCCGTGTGAGTGTGCGCGTGTTCGTCCGTAGATGCCGTGCGTGGGGTGTGCGCGTGTACGTGTGCGCGTTTGTGTTCCGTTCGGGATCGCTCCTTGCTCTACTCGGTCACTTTCGGAGCCTGCTGTGGGGCTCTCCCCCACCCGCTGGGGCGGGCTCTCCCACCAAGCACCTTCTTGGGGTCCCGGGGCTGTGGATCGGGCTGATCCCCGGTGACTTTGAGCCCTGGCAATCACTTTTCTTTTCTTTCCCCCCCACAGAAGCACAGGGGATAGCTGCTAGCTGTGAGCACAGGCACTTTTCAGTTTCCCCCACAACGGGTGGTCGGAGCAGGAAGGGGGGAAATGCTGCCGAAATTCCTGCCCCTTCATCCTGGCTCCCTGCTCGGCTTCCCAGCCTGGATCCCACAGCTCAGAGCAGGGTGGTGTCCCACAAAGAGATGCTGGCTGGATCAGAAGCCCAGCTGGGGAGGAGGGCTTCCCCTCCTGCCCCCCACCCCCAGGCCCTGGCAGCTCACGTTTAATCCCAGCTCCTCCCTGGAGCTGCTCCCACTGCCTCCCTCCTGCCCCTGTCCTCCCTCGAGCCTGGGTTCCGCCGGCAGGACTGGGGAGCAGGAGGCAGAGCCGGGTGGCCCCGGTGGCCCTGCCAGCCCCAGGGGACACATCCCACCCTGGGCAGAGCCATCACAGCACACGGGATGCTCCCCTGTGGGTAAGCACAATGCTGGCGAAGCCCTCCTGTACAGGTAAAAGCACAGATCTGGTAGAAACTCGTCCCATGTATTCTCGTAGCCGGTGTATTTACCACGCGTGCCGTGCCGGCCGGACTCCTCCCTGTAACAGCCGTAACGGAGTCCGATTAAAAGTCTGTTCTTACCAAGTCTCTTCTCTGCCTGTTTCCTTTCTTGGGTTGGGCTTTGGGGTCCTTCTGAGGCTTGGGGTCACAGAGAGCACCAGGGCTGTTGGCACCCAAGGACATTGGTGTCTCTGTCCTTCCCTGTCCTGTCACCTCTCTCGTCCTTGTGTGTCCCCTTATCCTCTCTGACCCCCTCCCTGTGCCTCCATCCAGCACCAGCCCCGTGAGGAGCTCACTCAGGGCAGAGGCCATGCTCCCAGGAGTATCGTGGAAGTGATCTTCCCTCCAGGACCTGCTCAGCCTGTACACGCTGGCTTTATGGGGCACCCGGACTGGTAAGGCATCTGCTCCTCTGGCAGTGCTCTGCTAACATGGCTCACCCAGAGCGCTGGGGGCACTGGGAGTCTGCAGACCCATCCTGGAGATGGATCAGGGGTTTCCAGCAGCCCTAAAGGACTTCAGCTGCTGGGTACCAGCTCAGCAACAAGCCTGGTGGGAAGCAGGGCTGCCTCTTTCCTTACCTCCCATCTTTTGTAGCTCCTTTAGCTTTCCCAGGGCAGGTTTCCTGAGCATCTCCATTGCTGCATTGTCTGGAGATGATGAGGAGGCATGTGGGTTCTGTGCCCTCCAGGAGCGGGGCACATCCCGCAGGGCAATGGGACACAGAGGGCAGCTCCATCTGTGGGATCAACAATGGGGATGCTCCCAGCTCCTCCCCAGCCTCAAAGACATCCCCAGTGAGGAACTGCAGAGGGGGATGCAGGAATTAGGACGAGTGCAGCACCGGCCAAGCCCAGCTCAGGGTGATGCCCAGGGCCCTGTGGTACCCGCTCCTGGCTGCGGTGCTGAGCTGCCTGCCCTGGGCTTGGGAAGGGGCTCAAAGCCCGGACACGGGGAGGGACACGTGTCCCCACTGCTGGGCCGTGTGTGAGCAGTTGCTGGCTGGCATGAGGGGCTGTGATGCTGCCTTGTCCCCAGGCCACCCCCCGGCACGAAGAGGGGGTGGATTTGATTTATCCCCCTTTTTCTCTCCCAGGCAGGGAGATGTGGGAGCTATCTGCGAAAGCAAACCCAGGGAAGAAACCAAACAGCAGCAGGTGCTGATGCAGCTTTGGGACTGCAGCTACTGCATGGGCTGGGCAAGCTGCAGCCGTGGAAAAGCCCCAGGCCAGGAGGGTGAGAGAGGGGCAGGATCTGGCTTCTTGCACCCTGGGGAGGGCTGGAGCTGAGAGCGGGTCTGGGAGGGCAGGAACACCCAGCTCGTGGTGCAGGGGCTCCATGCAAAACAGGTGCATGAAACACACTGCAAAGGGTGATTCTAGCCCACAGGGGCCTGCAAAAAAGCCCCAGAGAAATGTTAAATTTAAGCAAAATATATTATTTTGCAAAAATATTGAGAATTTCCTGTGATGGTGAGGCAAAGAGCCTGGCAGGGGGTGAAGGCTGGTGCCGCTGGATCAGGGGGTGATTTTTGGGTGTCCCTCTGGAAAACAGCCCTGGGCCAGGGTGTGGACAGGCGATGGGTACAGCAGTGCCCCTGCAAACAGCAGCTGCTTGATGAGGTTTCCCAAGAAACAGCAGAAGAAAATCAGAGACATTTTCCTGGGTCTTTCAGACAGGGAAACTGAGGCACCGCACGCGGTCGCCAACTGCTCGCAGCGGTTCCAGCAGCACACGGAGGGGGCTGGAGCATCCCCGCTGCTCCTGCTCCATCCTGGCCCCCTGCTGCCCCCAAACTGCTTTTGCAGAGCAAAATTGCATCAGCGACGGCGCGGATGGAGCTGGATTCCCAGCCGCCCTCCGCCGCCTGTTTCCCTGCCGGGCTGCGGCGGGACCCACGAGGTGGCACTGTGTGACAGCGGCGCGGGCACTGCCACCGCGGTCGCGACAGAGAGGTGGGTGAGGGCCGTGGGCCGGGGAAAGAGCTGCTTCCATCTTCGGGGCAGAGGTCGGGGGTGGGAGGGGAGCGTAAAGTGCGTGTGTGCCTGCTGCCTGCTCTCCCAAGGCAGAGCAGCCCGAATACCCGCGCCTGGCAGGCGATGAGGGATTTTAGCTGAAAAATTCACTCCGACAGCTCTATATGGCAGAGATCATAGACTCGATCATCGTAGGATCGATCGCAGCATGGTTCGGCTGGAAGGGACCCCCCAGCCCCAACCTCTGCCGTGTGCTGGCTGCCCCCCCCCACCCCAGCTCAGGCTGCCCAGGGCCCACCCAGTCTGGCCCTGAGCACCCCCAGGGATGGGGCACCCACAGCTGCTCTGGGCAGTGCCAGGGCCTTACCGCCTCTGGGTGAAGGATTGATTTCCTCCTCACATCTGACCTAAATCTCCTCTCTTTTAGTTTAAAACCATTCCCCCTTGTCCTACCACTGTGCTCCCACGTACACATGACGTAGAGATGTACCTTGCCCACAGCTTGCAATTGCTCCTTTGGGAAGACCCCTTCCAACAGAACATCTCGAGAGCTGCGTGGTCACCCTCTGAGGGCTGCTCTGCACCATTGGCACAACCCAGGCTGACCTGTCCCACCCCAAGCATGAATGGAAGAGGGCACAGACTTTTTTTTTTAGTAGTAGGATCCTGGTCTTGAAGGATGTGGCATGGCTGGTTCATTCATCTCTACCCCAAAGCGGGATTGTCTCTCCCTAATTTGAGATGAACCTCACCATTCCCCTCTGTCTCTCTACTGACCCGTGCTCCCAGCATCTTCCCATCCTCTCCTTTAGGCCATGCAGCCCTCCAAGCACCCCAAAAGCCATCGTGTTGGTCTATGTGAGGGGGGTGTGCCCCATTCACTGGGCCTTGGGCCAGGGGAGAGACAGTGCAGAGGCTGGTGGGGGGACCTGGGGACCCCGTGCCTCATCTCTGGGACCCTCTCAGGGGCTGTGTCTTTCCAGGTTGGAACTGGTCCCTCATGCGATCTTCCAGGTCCTGCGCTTTACTCTGTTCCTCACTTGGATGTCATCTGAGATGTCGTCAACCTTGCAGCGGGGATGAAGGAGGTCCCTGCAGAAGTGACTCCCTCTAGCTCCAAAAAGGACCTTATTCATCAAGCTCTATTTTCTCTCTCTCTCTTTCCCTTTATTTTTATTTTTTTCACTGGACATTAAAAATCTGAAGGCATATTTAGAGAGCAGACAGCTTTGGGCGGGTGATGCTGGCTAAAAGATAGAACCTTTTCTTCCCCAGAAGCAACACATTTGTCTGCCTGGCCACCCCCTCCCACCCCAGGAGCGGCCGTGCTTGGGAGCACGGTGCTCTCTGGGGATGAAAGTGGCCATATAAAATATGAGCATCAGGTCGCAGCATTCCTTCCTCCTGGCCAAACTCCTGTTACCGATGACGAGGATCTGAGCGGCGATGCCTGGCCGGTGATGCAAGGCTCGATTTTTCCAGCACGGCTTTCCTTCGAGCTCCGCGGTCCCCCGCTGGTGCAGCCCCGGGTGGTTTGGGTGTGGAGCCGTGCCAGCCTCCACCCGCTCCGGATCTGGCCCTGGAAGCTGTTGAGTTGCAGCTACAGTTGGAGCAGGGCTGTCTTGGTGGTAAGATTTTAAGCGCGGTGTTGGTGCCTCTCATGCCTTTTGGGGGGAGTGTCTGCCCCAGGGCCCCTGGCAAGGGGCTGAGCATGGCACCGAGGGGACGAAACTGGGCAGGGGGCGAGGAGGGGACCCCATTGGAACCTTCTGCAGAGCCTGGGGGATGCAGAATGATGCTCTCCCCCACTTGCTGTCCCCTCACTCTGCACTGGGGACCCCACTACCCAAGTGCTGACCCCTAGCTCAGCCTCCCACCCTAACAGCATGCCTGTGTTGGGCTCTGCTCCCACCCATGACCCCAAAGCACCCACCTGCATCCCCCTCTGCTTCCCCCAGCGCCAGCAGTGCCAATGCTGGAGTAAACAGCGCTGGCAGGACCGGGTCCCTGGGGTCTTTGCCTTGGTGACAGGCTCATCCCTCTTCTCCTCCTTCCCTGCTCCAGGAGTGGGGCTGAGCTTCACCGGCCCCCGGGGGTGGTAGAGCCCCCCCAGGGAGGGGCGTTAGGAGAAAGGGTGGTTGGTGCCCTGCGCTGTGCCCAGCCCCGGCACCTGCGGGCACAGCCCCAGGGAAGAGACAAATTTCCCGCAGAAGCCGAAGCAGAACAGAGGAATGCTCGGAGAGGGGGGGTCGTGTGAGGGAAGGAGGGCTGGGTCTGGCCGGCGCTGCCCACTCCCCACCAGCCGCCGATCCGCACCCGGGGTCGGTCTCTCCTGACCTGTCGGTGAGCGAGGGATTGCGAGCCAGGGAGGGATGGGATCTGCTCGAGCCTCTGCCAAGAGCTGGCTCCAGATCCGCAGGCAGCTCTGGGCTGCATTTCCCCTCCGGCGCGAAGCAGAGCTGGGGTGTCCGGGGCTCACCGCTCGCTGACACAGAGCCCCCCGAGCCTCGCTGCACGCCGCGCCCCGCGGGGAGGTGAGCAGGGGGCCGGGGGGCTGGCGTGGGGCTGGACGGACGGACGGACGGACGGGCGGATGGGTGTGGAGGGAGGGAGGGAGGGATGGATGGATGGATGGGAGGATGGAGGGAGGGATGCGGGGATGGAGGAACGTGCCGGGGAGGGATGGAGGGAGGGCAGCGGCAGTGGGCGCCGAGGGGCCGTGGGGCCGGGCGCTGGGG
>VXAV01002249.1:30260-52610 GCA_013399715.1 Alectura lathami | reverse complement strand
GGGAGGGGGGGGGGTGCGCAGGGAGCGCGGAGCCAGCGGGGCCCCCCCGCAACCGGCTCTGCAGGTGCCGGGGGCTCGCCCCCTTCTCCCGGCCTCGGAGGCCTCCTCCATCCCAACCGGACCCCCCCTCCCCGGCCCTGCCCGCAGCCTCCCCCCTCTCCGCCCGCCTCCACTTGTTGCTGCCCGGCGGGGCCGGGCTGGCTGCGGGTGGAGGGCGGATTTATTTCGGGGGGTTGGTTCGGGAGGAGGTGGAGGTTGCAGCCTCCCCTGCCGGCCTCCGGCAGCCAGCGGTGTCCGGCTCGGCTCCAGCCTTCTCCCCTCCTCGCCCGGCGCCGGGGCTGGCGGAGGCCGGAGCGAAGGCTGAGCCTCCCCCTTCTGCCCTCCCCAGTCCCATCGCTGCTCCCCTCGCCCGCCTCCGCCGACCCCCGGCTCCTCGCCCGGAGGAAGGGTGCGCGTAGCGTGCGTCTCCCATCCACCGAAATCTATGATCAGCTCGGTGTGTGTCTCCTCCTACCGTGGACGCAAGTCGGGGAATAAACCACCTTCCAAAACATGCCTGAAGGAAGAGATGGGCAAAGGGGAAGACTCAGACAAGATCACCATCAATGTAGGGGGCACCCGGCATGAGACCTACAAAAGCACCCTACGGACTTTGCCGGGCACCCGCCTGGCCTGGCTCGCCGACCCCGATGCCCAGAGCAACTTTGACTTTGACGGTAAAAGCAACGAGTTCTTCTTCGACCGCCACCCCGGGATCTTCTCCTACGTGCTCAACTACTACCGCACCGGCAAGCTGCACTGCCCGGCCGACATCTGCGGGCCCCTCTTCGAGGAGGAGCTGACCTACTGGGGCATTGACGAGACGGACGTGGAGCCCTGCTGCTGGATGACCTACCGGCAGCACCGCGATGCCGAAGAGGCCCTGGACATCTTTGAGAGTCCCGAGCCCGGTGGAGGGGCCGGTGGAGAGGAGCCTGAAGAGGAAGGGGGTAGGGAGATGGCCCTTCAACGTCTGGGCATGGAGGACAGGCCACCGGGGGCAGCAGGGGCTGCTGGAGGGGGTGGCTGCTGTCGGAATTGGCAGCCCAGGATGTGGGCGCTCTTTGAGGATCCCTATTCATCCAAGGCGGCAAGGGTAAGCTCCCAAAACGCGCTGGTGGGTGGGCATGGGGCAGTGCTGGGGGCACCTCTCCATCTCCTCATCTTCATGAGTGGGATGGACTCTCCACTGGGTATCCCACTCCCGGCCATCTCCCATCCCACGGGAAGCCTCTTCCATCATCTCCCCATCCCCTCCCAATGCACCACACGTGGGCTGATGCTGGAAGCCCCCTTCACACCCTTGGGTGCTGCTGGGCACCTCCCGGCCTGTCACGGAGGTGTGGGATTGGCTGGGAGAGCCCTTGGCAGGGCCGAGCCCTGGCAGAGTTTCAGGATGCTCTAGGACACGCAGGGCTGTTTCGTTTCCTCTTGCTTGCGTGTGTGCACATCCCAAAAAACAGCATTTAATGGACCCATGCCCTGGCTTGTGTGTGAAGAAGCAGGATGTGCCAGGCAGGGAAATAGAAAAATTGGATCCTGAAGGAAATAGGATCCTTGTGTTTGTCCCCGAGGAGCTTTTACCCCTGTTCAGGCCCCAAAGGATGACCCATCCATCCCTGCTGGCACCCCTGCATGAGCCCTGCAAGCGCCCTCAGCCCTGCACCCGTGTCCCCCACCATCACCGCGTCGATGCAGCCCACGCACAGCATACGGTCCCCATCAGCACGTGCAAGCACAGGCTCACAGCTGTGGCTTTCACACACAAACACACACACACACACCCCTCTTAGAATCATACAGTCACAGCGTGATTCGGCTGGAAGGGACCTTACGGCTCCCCCAGCCCCAACCCCTGCTGTGGGCTGGCTGCCCCCTACCCAGCTCAGGCTGCCCAGGGCCCACCCAGCCTGGCCCTGAGCACCCCCAGGGATGGGGCACCCACAGCTCTGGGCAGTGTCAGGGCCTTGCTGCCTCTGAGTAAAGAATTTCCTCCTCACATCTGACCTAGATCCCCCCTCTTTTAGTTTAAAATCTACCACCCCTTGTCCTACCACTGTACTCCCAGACAGAGTCCCCTCTTCCTGCAGCCCCCTTTAGGCACTGGAAGGCCACCACAAGGTCTCCCCAGAGCCACATCTCTCCAGTCTGGAGACAGGGATGTTGTCCAGGACGGTACCAAACGTTCTGCCCAAGCCCAGGTAGTTGACATCAGTTGCTCTTCCCTTATCCACCAACGCTGTAACCCCATTGTAGAAGGGCACTGAATTTGTCAGGCACGATTTGCCCTTAGTGCAGCTCTGCTGGCTGTCACCTGTCACCCCCCTGATCCCCGCGTGCCTTAGCAAACGCCCCTCTTCTTGACCCTCTTTGCACTCCTTGCACATGCACACAATCCCTACCCACAGACACTGATGTGTCTGGGACGTGTCCCCCATAACCAGCCTGGCCTGGGCACCGCATGAGTGTCCTCCCTCCCAAACACTCTTAGATCATTCCCAGAAACACTGCCCGCTGACCCCAGACACCTGCCCATGCTGCTCCAGAGCCATCCGCTCCCATCCACGCATGTCACCCCCGCCATGCCCAGCTTTGAAATCCGCCACGCACGCACAGGCACACACACATATTTGGGATCTAAATGAATTCTGGATGCCTTCAGAGGTGTAAAAAACCATCAATGGTAAGAAATCCTGCAGGCATTTCACACCCACCCGCAGCGCGCAGGGCAGGGGGTCACTTTGTCAAGGAGGTGTCTTTGCAGCTAACGTAAGAACAGCACACACACACGCGCACACAGAGTGTTTGGGCAGCAAGCTTTCCTCGTTTTAAAAGGGGCACCCAATCCTTTCCCCATCTCGGAGGGCTCACTGCATCTGAGAGGCGCTCTGAGTGCTGAAAACCCCCAAATTATCTCTCTGAGATAAGGGCTCAGCTCAGCACAACCGCGGGGACGGCCACCTTCCAGCCGTGACGCTCGCGGGCTCCTCTCCTGGTCGTATTTTAGGGTATCGGGGCAGCACTGCGGTGGCGTAGGAAAAGTGCTCTGGCAGGAAGGGAACTGAGGCAACAGGGCGGCGCGTTGGACCCAAGTGGCAGCAACCTGCCCCGTTATTGTCACCGCTTTGGTGTCACCTTTCAGCACAAGGATGCTCTGAGGCCCACGAGCACGTCTTCAGGTGCAGTGCTCACGGAGCTGCCCCACTGGGGAGTGGCTAAAGTGGGATTTTTTAGTCCTGCCCCATTTCAGGGTCCCCCTGCTGCTTTTCAGAGGGTCAGTGCTGACTGTTGGTATTTGGGGGTTCTCCAGGGCTCTCCTCGGGGCAGATTTGGAGCAGCACGTCCTGCAGATGCTTGCTCTCGGAGCAGCCAGTCTTGCCAAACCTCGGCAGCAGCCGTCCCTACATCTTGTGACAGCAGTGATGAGGAGTCTCAGGGGGTGAATTTCTCCCCTCCTTTCTCCTCCCCACACTGGACATGGATTGCATGTTCTTTTAATGTCATTTTTTTTTGGAGAAAAAATGATATTGGAGCAAGACGGAGGTGAGAGCTGAGGAAGATGTCTCAGGTCAGGTCTTCAGCTGGCACAAAAGCGGAGCAGCACTACTGACTTTTAGCGGGGGGACGGTGGTTGGCACCGGCTGTGAACCCGACTGCTATTTTTAGAGGATGCTGTTGCTCCTGGGGCTACATCAGCTCTCACCTACATGGCTCACACAGCGGGGCTGTTTCCTTGCCTGAGCGTTTGCTCCTTCAGGGCAGTGGCAGCAGGGTCTCACTCTCTCCCTTGGTAAACTTTTTCTTCCTGCTTTGCATTGAGCCTAACTTTTTAATCTCTACATTTCCCTAAGCTTACCCATGTGGGCAAACTCAGGAATGTTACACAGCACTCAGCTGAAAATCAGATTATTTTGGCTGGGCCACCGCTGCGTAGACCTGCTTGCCTGGTTAAAATGGCCTTGCTTTAAGATCCCACTTGGGTTTAGTCAAATTTCTTCCCAAAATGTGCAGGGTTGGGCATGGCTGGCCGGCGAGGGCTGCCTCACAGCACAAGGCCCAGCGTGTTGTCCTTGAGGGGTACGAAGCATCTCAGCCCCTCCCTGGGCGGGCATCCATCACTGGGGGAAGAATAATCTTCCAGAAGTTTCTCCCCCAATTTGAGTGTGGCTTCAGCTTCACACCTAACTGCCGGAGGGATGTTGCTCTCTGTGCGGGTTTGCCCTTGGGGGCACCCCACGGGGATGCTCTCAGGTTACCGCAGGTGGCCGGGGCCGTTTTTTTCTCCAGCGTGACTCAGGCTGCCTCTGCTGCTGATTCACTCCAGCCGAGGACCCGGGCTGTCATCTCCAGCAGGCTCACGGTGCCTGCAGAGTGCAGCCGGCCGGGGGGGTTGCAACAAAACGAGCCTCTCCCGCTTTGCCACCAAGCACCAGGAGCAGCGGGTCATGTCCAGCAAGGGGTGCTGGAGCAGGATCTGCTCCCGCAAAGCCAAAGCAGTCATGGAGGGAGGGAGAAAGAGGGATTTTTTTTTTTTTTTTTCTGCTTAGAGGCTTTTTGCAAGGGTTCTTGCAAACAGATGCTCTGGGGAACGGACTCATCGTGAGCTCATCCTGGTGGGGAGGAGGGCTGAGCAGGATCGATGGGGGGACGGCGACGTGTTTTCTCTGTCACGCCGGCACCCTGCCGGCCCCTCCTTGCTCACGGCTGAGGCCAAGCAGCAGCGTGATGCGGGGAGGGACAGAGGTCTCTGGTGCTGGGGAGAGGGAAGCAACGGAGCCACCTGCGTGTCACCAGGCTTGAGCATCAGCAGGGCGCTGGGCTGAGCTCTGCCATCTGCTCTCCTTGTCCAGCCTGGGGCCGTTTGGGAGCACGTCACCCACCAGTGACCCTCAGGGAGCAGCGGGTAGGGGAGAAGGGACATCTCTGGTACGTCTGTGCCCCAGACTTCACATTAAATTCATGGAATTGTAGGGCTGGAAGGGATCCCTGAGGATCGTCTCAGCTGGGGGAGTTTGGGATGGATGTAGGGGAAAGCTCTTTTAATTTGTCCTCTCAAAGCTGCCTTTCCGTGTGTGTTCCCAGCGGGGGCTTACTCCAAACACAGGCTGCTGCAGGCCTCCCTCCATCCTCATCACCGTCATCTCCACCACATCTCCAGCCCCAGCTGGAGCCCAGCACCCCTCCCCCGACCATATCACAGCACCTGGAGAAAGGTCCTGGGCTGGTGGCCCCAGACTCTGAGGTTTGCTGGCATCTGATGGGAAATCATAGAATCATGGGATCATAGAGTCACAGCACATCCCGAGTTGGAAGGGACCCACAAAGATCATCGAGTCCAGCCCCCAGCTCCACACAGCACACCCCAAAAAATCAAACCTCCCCGTTCTCCATCCTTGGTCTCAAGGAACTGAGCAGGTGGCAGCAGCACAGCTCCCGGGGTGTTTTATGCCTCATTTTTATCAAATGAGGACTTCTCCCATCCCTGCTGCTGCTATTTGCTTGCAGGGATTAGAAGGGATGGACCAAATCAGGTGACGCCAGCAGTGTGCCTCAGGCTGCCCCACGGTTATCGCCACGGTGGTTCACAAAATCACTGCTCTCTGCCACCAGCTGACCCAGATCTTTCTGTGTGTCCCCAAGAAGCTCAGCTAACGGCCTGGGTAATTTTACATTTGCAGGTAGTTGCTTTTGCCTCGCTCTTCTTCATCCTGGTCTCCATCACGACCTTCTGCCTGGAGACACACGAGGCCTTCAACATCAATGTCAACGTGACGGAGACCCTGGTGGTGGGCAACACCACGACAGTCCTGCTGACCCACAAAGTGGAGACGGAGCCCATCCTCACCTACATCGAAGGGGTCTGCGTGCTGTGGTTCACCCTCGAGTTCCTGGTTCGCATCGTCTGCTGTCCAGATAAGCTTCTCTTCGTTAAGAACCTGCTCAACATCATTGACTTTGTGGCCATCTTGCCCTTCTACCTGGAGGTAGGTCTTAGCGGCCTGTCCTCCAAAGCTGCCCGGGACGTGCTGGGCTTCCTACGGGTGGTTCGTTTCGTTCGGATCCTCCGGATCTTCAAGCTGACCCGACACTTTGTGGGCCTCCGGGTGCTGGGCCACACACTCCGAGCCAGCACCAACGAATTCCTGCTCCTCATCATCTTCCTGGCTTTGGGGGTCTTGATTTTCGCCACCATGATCTACTACGCCGAGAGGATCGGGGCCAAGACGTCCGACTCCAGCGGGAGCGACCCGACTCACTTTAAGAACATCCCCATTGGGTTCTGGTGGGCCGTGGTCACGATGACCACCCTGGGCTACGGCGATATGTACCCCAAGACCTGGTCGGGCATGGTGGTGGGGGCTCTCTGTGCGTTGGCCGGGGTGCTCACCATCGCCATGCCCGTGCCCGTCATTGTCAATAACTTTGGGATGTACTATTCGCTGGCCATGGCCAAGCAGAAGCTGCCAAAGAAGAAGAAAAAGCATATACCCCGTCCGGCCCCGCTGGACTCCCCTACCTACTGCAAATCTGAGGAGAACTCCCCCCGCAACAGCACCCAGAGCGACACTTGCCCCTTGGCGGTAGAGGAAGGGGTGGCTGAGCGGAAGCGGTCAGGTGAGACCCCAAAGGTGGGGCAGAGGGAGGGGGAGAGCCTCTGGGAGCCCCCAAGGCTGTGGATGGGTTCCCTTGTGGCCCAGAGTCCCCAAGGAGTGCCCCGCTGAGCTCAAGTCTGGAGCTTCTCCAGGTCAGGAGAGGGCACATCCCTGGCTCTGCAGAGCCCAGCAGTGGGCAGCATCGTTTGGGCTGAGCTTGGGGCATTGTGAGCCCCTTGCCATGGTGTCACTGCTTGCCAGCGAGGCTCCTTCACCCTGTGCATCTCGGTTTGCTGTCCCAGAGCAGCTGGCTTTGCAGCATTAAATGGGAGCAACCACGACGGGGCTGTGTGCTGCCCCAACATGGTGTTCACTAAGTCAGCCCTGTGGGGACACTGGGAGGTCCCAATCCCCGTACGGGTCTGTTCCCTTATAAGTCTCCTTTCCAAGTGCCAGCTGCCCCAGGAGACCCTGCAACGGGTAGAAGGAGGAACTGTCAACCCCATCCCTTCACTCCAGCACTGATTCAGGAACTCAGGACAGGTCCTCAGCATGCAGGGCACCTTCTCAGCTAACAAACCAGAGTCAGGTGACATAAATCAGCACTGCACCACCAAGCTGAGCAGCTCTGGTCACAGGTGGTGTGAATTTGGAAATTCCCACCAACTGTGGGGATGGATTTCAAAGACCAGGGGCGTTTCTTCCTTGGCCAGCCCTGCGGGGTATATAGCCCTCTGCAGGAGGAAAAGCTGCTGTTTGCTGCTGGGGATTAAAATTTGTCCTGCTTCCCCGGTGGCTGTAGTTTAGCATGTCCAGGCTTGGCCATGCCTGGATTTTCAGGAGTTGCTCTAGGCCATCTGCAAGCTGGTCTTCTGCTTCCCTGTGTGGCCTGATCAACCCCTCCCGGCCACGCCGAGCACATCGCCCTGTGGGTTCCTCCACTGCTGATGGGTGTCTGCCACCTTCTTGCAGACTCCAAGCAGAACGGCGAGGCCAACGTGGTGCTGTCGGATGAGGAGCAGCCGCTGTCCCCATCCGACGAGGAGAAGCGGCCCATACGACGCTCCAGCACCCGCGACAAGAACAAGAAATCCTCCACGTGCTTCCTCCTGGCCACGGGTGACTTCTCCTGCACAGCAGATGGAGGCATTCAGAAAGGTACGGCTGGGGCTGGGAGCCCAAGGGCTGGGGAGGGCCCAAAGGAGGGAGGCCGAGGTTTTCTGCGCTGTCCATGACCATGGCTCATCTCCATCTGCCCACCTGGCTGTTATTCTCTGTTCCCCCCATTTGCAGCCCCCCAAATCCACTTGTCCTCCTGCCTCTCCATCTGCTTCACCTCCGTCCACCGTGTCTCTCTGTGCCAGCACAGCCCTTTTTGTCTCTTCTTCCCCAAGTCCTCCCCTGATTGCCATCCTTTGGGATCTGGAACCTGATGCTGGTCACATTGCCCTTCTTAGGGACAGTCCTGTCCCTCTGCTGCCCAGTGTTCGGGCTCCTCCCGTCCCTCCAGCTCCGCTCCCTGGCCCTCACCCACCTGTCTCAGGGTGCTGTGGGGCTGGGGCCTCTCCTGAGGAGGTGGTGAGGTTGTGGCTGAAGCAGGTCAAAAGGTTTTCAGCAGGGAAAAGCGTCCATGGGCTTTTCCTTTCCTCTCCCCAGTGATGCCTTTAGGTGGGTTTGAGCGTGGGGAGCAGCGCTGTGTCAACTGCTGCCTTGCCAAAAGCACGGGGCTGCCAGGAAGGCTGTCTCCTCCAGGTTTGGAAAGCGAGCTTCGTGAAGTGTTGAGGCTTTCTATGGGAAACTGTGGGGGAGACCAGTCAGGAAAACACAAAACTCTTCTCCCTGTGACAAAGTGGCAGTCTTCTCCCTTTGCACTGCCCTCTGTGCCCCGCTCCCTGCACCCCAGCCCTGGGACCCAGCCCACCGCCTATTTGTGCCACAAAATCCATTCTTCACCCTTGATTTCTCTGGGTTAATTCCTAGGACACAGCTCAGTTCTTTAGTTCTGCAGTTTTCCTGCTCACTTGCACATCCAAGGTGGTGTGGGAGGATGCGGCCGCGGAGCTGACCTACTTCTGCCTCCTTGGCACCACTTAATCCCAGTCAGTCCCAGTAAATAGCCCTAGCGACTGGGAGCAGCACGTGCAACCTGGGACCGGGCAGGGGAAAAGACGATGCCCGTGCTTTGGATGCCCTCAAGGGTTTGCTGTTTGGGAAGCAGGGAGCACCTTGGTTTTGGGTCTGAGACCTCCAGCCTCGGTGCTCCGCTCCATCCTATGCCCCCTGGCATCTTCCACACCCGCCCTCAGAAGCGAGGCAGCACACAGCAGGCTCCTGCAGCCCTGGAGGCAAGGGAAGGCGTTTGGGGGCAGTCACAGTTATTACATTAGCAGAAGCAAATTGGTTGTGTTCTCCTGGGAAATCAAGGATTCCCTTTGGTGTTCCTGCACAACATCCTCCCTTAAAAAGGGGAAAAAATATTTCATCTTTGGGCAGAAAAGCATTATTCAAATATTTGCTTGAAATTCTTGGTGCTTTTCCTGGAGTGCTGCTTTCTGTGAAGTCGGTCTCTGCTAATGAGAAGGGGTGAGGTTGGTGCCCAGTGAGGGGTGCCCAGTCCTGCCCTGGACCTGGGCAAGACCCTGGGCTGGAAGGGGTGAGGGAGAAGGCTGAAGGCCCATGCTGGCTGTCATCCTTACCAGATGCTCGAGTCAGGCAGCTCCTCAGCTGGAGCATTTTAGCTTGGACACCTCGAAGCTAATGGAGCTTCAGCAGGTCTAACTGCTGAGGATCTGGGCTGCTCCTGCTGGGCTCTTGAATCACATTGCTTGGTTGCAGGAAGTCAGGACATATATATATATTTTTCCTTGCTTGGTGGCAGCAGCAGCCATTTGAAAGGGCACAGTGGTGATCCTTGGCTTGTTCTGGTGTCCTCCTGCATGTGTCAGAGTGCTTTATACAACTAACGATGTATGTCTGGGTGGGCTGCTCACCCACTCCTCCCTTAACGGGCTGCTGGAAGGTGGCTCCGGCCCTCAGAGGGGCCCAAGTGATGCGCGAGGCCCTTTGGGAAGAGAGAACCTCAGTGTCTGCAACCTACTCGTGGTGTTGGGGATGGGCGGGTGGGACGCTGGTCCAGACTGGTGTGTTCTGTGGTGAAATGCCCTGGTGTGGGCAGAGGGCAGAGCATCCTCCTGTGCTCCGCCCTGGAGGCGCTGGGAGCTGCTGAGGCACCTCTTCCCTCGGTCCTGATTTATCTCCTGCTGAGGCTGTTTGTTCTGGTACTGGGATGCTGGCAGCTCTGCAAATTGAGATGAGCTTGGTTCTGAGCCCGAGTTGCTGATGGCCATCTGTCAGATCCTGGGACAGGTACTGATGTCTGTACAAGCTGTGGAAATCAGGAGACGGGGCTGCTTCAGGAATATGCTGCAGATCTTGGCACCCGTCGTGGTTTGAGCCTGATGCCAAGAGTTGGTTTCTTTGGGGCAGCACAAAGAGGAGAGCTAACCCTGCCCACCACCCCTTGGACGTGAGCCCCGGAGAGGACTGAGCAGGACGGCTGTGTGACACCTGCGCTGTGGCATTTGCCTCGTGGCCCAGCGGGGTCACCTTCCTCCCCTGCTGCTGGGGCCTGCTTCAGACCCCTTATCTCCCTCCAGCAGCCAGAGCCTGCTCAGCAGTTCCCTGAGACGCGTCCTGCCGGGATGCAGACGCTGGCAGGGGTCTGTCTTGGCACGCGAGCACCCATCCTCCGTGTGCATGCAGGAATATGGAGGCAAGACGAGCCCAGCAGCGAGCAAGGTGGGTTAGGATGGCCTAGGAAAAGCCAGGCTGCAGCTGAAACTAGAGCAGCCCTTCTTGAGAAGGCGCAGGGGCTGGGGTTAAATGGAGGGAAGGGGATTTACCCCCGCCAGGTCTGTTCCCTTCAGCAGCACCCAGCATTGCAAAGCAGCAGTCCTTTAGCTTGGGCTGCCAGCGCCCAGTGCATCGCGCAGCTGACTTTACTCTGCTGCTTGCTGTTGGGGCAGAGCCGTGGCTGGTGCGGGACCGAGCTCGTGAGCACTCGTGAGCATCCTCACACGGGAAGGAGCAGGGACAAAGCCACGTTTGCACGGGGACGCGGGTGTGAGCGCATGCAAGCAGCAGGCAAGTGCCAGGCCGCCGGGATAAACACGCACATGCGTTCCTGGGTGCTGCCGCCTGCATGCATCACCCCATCCCCATCTGCTGCTGGTGCAGAGCATGTGTGAGCGTGCACGTGTGCTGTTGTTGCAACACGGGGCGCGTGGCATTGCTGGCCCCCGGGGTGCAGGCTGCTCCTTGGCAACAAATCTGTTTTTAAAGCAATCCCGGCGACCTCAGCACCCCTGTGGCTTGCAGGGATACCAGCACTGCTAACGAACCGAGCCCTCGGGCGCTTTGCGGCTTGACATCTTGGTGGCACCTGGCCTGGAGCTTGGTGGCAAACCACGATGGCCTTCAGGGCTGAGGGACACCATCCTGAGCTCATCCTCAGGCGCTGGCGCATGGCTTTGTGCATCAAGAATAAACTGATGGGGAAAGCGAAGCATTGGGATCGGGACAGGTTTGCCCTCAGGGTCATGTTGCAGAAGGGCCCTGGAGCAATCAAGCATCTTTAGGAAGTGCTGCCCCAAACTGTGATGCATAAGACTTAAAACAGGTAGTGTGCTGGCATGCTCGCTCCCCGTGCACATTGCTCAGGGCGCAGAGCGGGCAGGGAAAAGTGTGTGCGGCTCGGAGACCCTCAGCTCTCCCGGGAAAAGAGCAGCGTTTGCTGAGGGATGGGCCTGGTGCTGTGCTTTGGGGGTGTTTTGGGGCAGGCAGGCTCTGCATGAGCCTGTGGGTGGGGGGTGCCTTGCAGTGGAGCTCCCCCAGCCCAGCGCTGTGCTCTCTTTCCCCCTGGCGTGCCGCGTGGGTTCGGACCAGTGGCTTCACGCCAACGAGTAAATAAGGAAATTGCTCTTCTCTTTGGGGCCTGCTCCTGCTTCCACTGCGGGAACTGGAAAGGCTTTGCTGGAGTCAGGCAGGCAGCGCTTGGTCCCCTGCCCCTTCGCTACCCCTGGGCTGGAGCCACAGCTGCCGGCAGAAAGAAGTTACTTTTGGGCTGCAAGAACATTTGTTCTGGCTGTTGCTTTTCAGTACAAGTTCAAGCAAGTTGTGGCTTTTGGGGGGATGTGAAGAGTTCTCATGCTTAAAGAAATAGAAATATTTGCTGTTTGGTGCCATTTCTCATGGAAAATCCTGAGCATTTCTACCTGCTCCTCTGCATGCAGAAAGGTGTCAGCAGCAGCTTGCTGCTACAGCGGGCTTAAAAAACCAGAGCCGGGGGAACAACTCCTGCTGAATCCCACATTTATTTGAATTCTGCTGCTTTCCCCGTTTGCTTCAACCCACAAAATCCCCAGACTCATGCCTCATTCAGAGCGATTTGGGAAACAAAGCCTGCACCCATCCCCGGCCCAGCGCCTTGACTTGGTGCCCCGCCATCAGCGCCAGGAGCACGGCCCCGTGCTGGCCTTGCTCTGGGGCAGCTCCTGCCGGGAAGAAGGGGGTGGCTGTGGGGTGCAGGGGGAGGAGAGGGGCAGGGGGATGCTGGGGTTCTGGCAGGCAAGCCCCGAGCTGTGGCTGTGCAGATTTGGTTTGCATTCCCTCCAGTCCTGGATCCGGCTGTGGAGGGTGCCCGGGGTGAGGGGGGCTCCGGGTGCTGTTAGGCTCTGCAGGACCAGCGCTGCGCTTTCTGGCTGGATTCAGGTGTGGGGGCCGGGCGATGCTCACCCCTGGCGCTCCCTGCCCCGGCTCTAACCTCACCTCTATCCGTTTTCTTCACCAAGGCTATGGAAAATCCCGGAGCCTAAGCAGCATAGATGGTGTGGCAGGACCCGCGGTGGGCTTGGCTCCCCTCGCGTCGCGCTACAGCTCTCCCTGCCCTCTGCGGCGGCCCTGCTCCCCGGTCCCCTCCATCCTCTAAACGCTGCCCAGGTCCTGCTTTTGCCATGTTGGCCGCGTGCTCCCCCCTGTCACTTTGTCCCCACCCCACGATGCCGTGTCCCCGGCGGTGCCCGTGCCCAGAGGAGACCCGAGCTGGGACGTCCCCGTCGCTGAGAAGCGGGCTCTGACCTCCAGCCCAGCGCCGCTGCCGTGCTCCCCCTGCCCGCGGGCAGGACGTGTAACGCCTTCATTGACCTCGTCGTCTCGTGTCCGTGTGTTTGGGACAGATCCCAAGTGGGTGGGAGGGCTGCTCAGTGTTTGTCTTCTCCTGGAAACCTTGGTTCATCTTAAATAAATGGGCTGAGGGCATGCGATCCCCTTTGGTGTCGAGCCCTCCTTCCCGTGGGCCGTTTGCACTGGGGCAAAGGGGGCTGGAAATGCAAGAAGGACATGTCGACTCATAAAATTATACACCCCTGTGCTGGAAGTGGCTAAGTTCGTATCATTTTAAGGGTTTCTTTTAAAACAGCCTCAAATTCCTGGAGGCACCAGATGAATAAATCTCTGTTCCCAGCCCAGCAGCAGTTCCCCTCTTGTTTTGTGCTTCTCTCTGCCTGACTCTGCTTCCCTGCTTGTGTCTGCTTCTCTGTCCAACCCAGAGGATGGTCCCAGGGCTGAATGTGGCTTTTGCAGCCTGGGAAAGCAGCCCTGAGGCCCTGTGGAGGTGGGAGGCTGGGATAAAGGGAGGGCAAAATCTGTTGGTGGGTGCTCCATAAAGAGCTGGGAGGTGATGGGGAGGGAGACGTGGGTCCGTGGAGGAGCTGGGAAAGCTGCTGTTCTGGAGTAGTGGGGAAATGGGAGAACTGGGACAAAATGGTGCCCAAATGGAGGGGGGAGTGGGTCTGGGGTGGTGGGGCACCGCAACCCCTGTCCCATGGGGCGGGAGCTGGGTGTGAACCAGGTGACTCCCTGTTGCACTGCTGTTTTTTTTTTTTCTTGTTTTTTTTTTTTCTTACATGAATCAATTTTTGGGATGGTTTTGAATGGTTTCAAAGATCCTCATGTGCTAGAACAAAACCTGCAGTGCCCTGAATTTTGGCTCATTTCTTGCTTGGCTGCCCTGGCTCTGCCTCCCCAGGGGTGAAAGGGTCCCAGCTGGCCCGAACCGGGGTGGTTCAGCATCTGCAGCCCTGGCCCCAGCCCTCATGTCTGCAGTCTCATTCTTTTTTCTTCTTCTGGACAAGCCCAGCTTGGGGCAGCTGGAGCCTGGGGAATTTCAGCCTGAGGATGGGGAGCAAAGCTTGGCCGTGTTTAAAAACCAAACGAACCCCAAAAGTATACAGGGGTGAGGCCCTTCCCCTGCATCACAGCCAAAGCACTGCTCGTGGGATGCTGCGGGGTGAGGACCCCTCGGTGCAAGGCTCCTTCCCGAGGGAGCAGGGCTGCAGTTTGGCAAACACCACGGGCCTGGTGCTGGAGCTTCAGGATGAGGCACGTCCCCTGCTGCCCACCCCAGGGCATCCCATAGGGTTCCCACCCCTGCGCATCACCTTTTGCCGGCAGCGTGCGGGCTGGCCGCGCGTGCTTTGTGAATTCCTACGATCAGAGTGCATTGGTGCACACAGCGGCGAGCGTGCAGCTTTGTGAGTCACGCAAAAGGCACGTGAGATGCCGCATCCTCCCCTCGGAGCGGGCTCCCGCGCTCGGAGCAGGAGGAGCTGAAATCTCCCGAGTCTGTGCGAGACAGAAGGTGACCCTCCACGCTTTGCCCGGACTCTGAATCATAAATGATTTACCCAAGGTCGCACGCCGGCTTTGGGGACGAGCCAAGCACGAGAAAGCAGCCCTGAGTCATGCAGAAAGGCTTCGGGCTTGGAGGCCCTCGCAAGCAGGGGGTGAGCCCCGCGGCGGACGCAGCCATGGGTCTGGTGTGGAAAACCCTTGGCGGACCTCGCCGCTTGTCCCTGGTTTCCTATTAGAGCCGACACGGAGCTGTGCTCTGCAATTTTTAGACTTGGCGTTATGCAACTCGGTGGAAGGCATGACTAATGTGCCAAAGCTCCTCTAAAACAACAGAGCCCCGAATGGGAGACAGCGGCATTTCTGTGGGAGGCAGCAAACTGCTGAAAAACCCACTGCATCTTCCCCCCGCCTTCCTCTGAAAAATGGTTCGGAGGATGCAGTGGGGGGTGGAGGAGTGGGGGGCAATGTGCTGTTATTCTCGAGTGGGGTCTCGGTGGGTTTTGGGGGCGAGTTAGCAGGGGTTAATCCTGCTGCTAAGAATACACAAGGAGCTGTGGCAGGCCGCTAAATATCTCTGTAGCCTGGAGCCTTATCTCAAGCAGTGGCCAAAATTGGCTGCCTGGAGAATAGGATAAGAATAGAGCAAGCGAATACGATACTTCCCCCGAATATCCTCCCAGCCACTTATCTATGTTTAGGGATCTGGAGAGCAGCGCACGCTCCAGCTAAGTTGAAACGCACCGGGAGAAAGCAAGGTTGTTTGATTTATTCTTGACAAACGGAATAAATCAATAGGAGCACGGCTGCCTCTGCCCCAGTCCTAAAACGGCGTTTGAAAAATTAATTAAGCAGCGCGCAGCAACTGGGCTGGCTGCTTCCCCCCAGCCCGAGAGCTGCATCGTGTTCTGCATCGTGCGGGACGTGGTCTGCCCTGCTCAGGTGCTGGGAGCGTGAGGTTTGCGTGCCGGCCTCTTCCCGTGCGGCACTGGAAGGGCTGCTGTGCCCCCTGCTCCTCTCCCCATCCCGGCTGCAGGTGCCGGGGATGGGGTGAGGGGTGCTCTCGCTGCCTGCACAGCTCCGGGCTGTTATTCCTGGCACCCGTCTGCCTGCTGAGCCCGACGGCGCTTTGCAAGCACCCCGCTGCCCCCCGCTCCTTTCTGTCGCCCGGGGCCTCGGATGGCCGCCCTGTGCCGCGCAGGCTGCAGCAGGAGCCCTGGTTGCGTGCAAAGTATTAATTGTTATTGTTGCAACAACTGCTCTGTTTCTCAGGAGATGCCCGCGAAAGAGCTGAGAAAATAGAAAGGTCTGTCAGCCAGCCGGGCAGGAGGTTAAGATGTCAAGAGAGTAATTGCTCTACCCAGAAGCAGCCTGTTTCTGAATTCCCCTGACTGCCAGGAAAAATCCTCAGTGCTTATTTGATGACAATAAAATTAAAAAAAAAAAAAAAAAAAAAGGAAAAAAAAAAAAAAAAAAAAAAAAAAAGGAAAAAAAAAGCAACCCTAGCCCTTGCCCATTCTGACGAGGAATGCAGAGAGCAGAGGCAGATGCAAAATAAGATGCAGCTGAGCTTAAAAATAGGTGCCTCCCTCCCAGCTCCCAGTCTGTTACTTCCTTGCCTCTGCCCAGGCACCGATTCTGGTTTGTCTTCTGCTCTGCAGAAGCGCAGCCCCCTCGGGCAGCGCCTCCCTGCTCCTTGCAGCGAGGGCTGCTGGCTCTTCTGCTCCTTCTTCACGAAAGCCATCGCTCTGTGGCTGGTGGAGACGGGAGTTTTGTGGCCGGAGGTGCGGGACTCCGCTGGGAGGTGTTTTACCCCAAACCCTGGGGTTCTTGGTGAGGACTGGGGTCCTCTGCCTGCTCTGCAAATCCCTCCCATTGCAGTAGGGAAAAAAAAAAAAGGGTCCTACGAAAGGTTGTGGGTTGGACCCAGAAGCTTTCGAGGGCAGCCGGGTCTCCGGTGGAGCTGCCCCATGTTTGTGAGGTCCTTTAGGGGGGAAGTCTCTGTCCCTGGATGTTTTTCTGGGAGCGGACCTGGCAACTCCACCAGAAAACCCAGAGGATTTTGGGGCCAGGTCCCAGCTGCAGAGGGGCTGGCACCTGCTGGCGGAGCGTAACCGAGCTGGTAGCGATGGGCAGGGACAGGAGGGAGGTTTTCTCGTGGTGGCTTTGTCTGGGGACAGCGATTAAACAAAATTCTCTGCTGTTGTTATTTATTTTTAGTCGTGCTAATTTCTCTGAGGCTGGGAAGCTGCTTTCCAAGGCAGGTCCCTGGAGGATGCGGGCAGCAGGTCTCGAGCTAGCACACAAAATGGCTTTGAACAGGGAGGAGGAGATGGGAGTTAAAAGCCGAGTCGTGTCCCTGGTAAATCAATAGACCTGACGGGGAATGTTTCTAGCCGGCCACGAGACCTGTGAAGAGCTTTTAGCTGCTCGCAGGAGTGACTGAGCCAGGAGCAGCAATAGATCTCGGCAGCTGCTTCGTGCACGCCCAGTGCTGGCTTTTCCCAGGGTGTCTCAGCATCGCCCCCAAATTCCTGCCTGGGGTGAAGGCGGATCCCCCCAAACCAGTCCATCATCCGGGGACACTCTGCCCTGGGGTTTAGGGGCTGTGATCCTAGGGGGGGTTGCTGGGATGTGGCTTTGAAGAGGCTGCGTGCGAGGAGTGGATGCCCAGGCTCTGCAGCAGCCAGGGAGAGCCCAACCCGCAGCAGCGACGCTCAACAGAGGATGAGATTTTTCTTCTGGGGAAACCAAGCCGGTTTTGGAGCTGCCGTCCATCTGCAGGGCGGGGGGAAGCCAGGGTGGAAGCAGCCACTGGCGCCCGGCGTTGGGTTTTGCAGCAGAACTGCTGGGCGGAACGGGCAGCTCCGCGCTGATCGGGCAGATCGGGAGCTGCCTCCCCGCCTGACGGCCCCTCGCCTGGAAACCTGGCACATGGGTAGAGGCGGCGTTGTGACTCAGAGCTCCAATCAATGTTAATTAATTCAATGATAAGAATGAGAGGGAGAGAGAGAGAAGAATGAAACACTGCGGGATATTAATGCACTCAGCTTGGCTTTGGGACATCTGGCTTGGGGCTGGTTTGGAAACTTTTGGTCACAAGCAGCTTGCTTGGAGGAAAGGGCCGCAGTGACGATGGCTTCTGTCCTCCGCTCTTCATTTTTTTTATTCACCCTCGAAGTCGCCTCATCTCCCATGTTTCCCATGTCTCCACCTTGGGTGGGGGTGGCTCTGGGTCCATGTAGAGGCATTTTTTAACGGTTTTGCCTGCTTCACTGGTGCAATAGCTGCACTTTGTCCCTCCAGAGAAGGCTGTTCCATGTTGCAGTAACTCTGATTTCTGCACCCTGCAAAGTGTTGGCCCCTGTGGAGATCATTCTCTCTCCCTCTCCTCTTTCTGCACAAACAGCTGATGGAAGCAGTGCCTAACGGTGTGTTTAATACCTCTGTCTTTAATTGCAGACACCTGCCAAGACGTCCTCTCTTCCAGTTACCCCCAGGGTGAGGTGGTCACCTTCTCCTGAGCCCCGGCTGGATGCAGGCAGCACCCCGGCGAGGGACGTGCACCCCGAAGGATGCTCTCCCTGAGGCAGAGGGGCACAGGTCCCAAGGGATGCTCTCCCTGACGATGAGGGATGTTTTCCCCAAGGGATGCATTCCCCAAGGCCAACGGATGCTCTCCCTGAGGCTGAGTTCCCCTAGGGGTGCTCTCCCCAGGGTGCAGGGAGGCTCTCCCCAAGGCCGAGGGATGCTCTGCCCAAGGGAGATGCCGTCACCGGTGCCAAGGGATGCTCTCCCCAAACCCAAGGGATGCTCTCCCCAACGAGCTTTGCCTGCCCCATGCAGCAACCCGAAGCTCCAGCTGCCATCTCCACAGCTGGGGAGGGGGTTGGCAGCCAAGTCCCCTGCTGAAGAGGGGCAGTGGGGGGCCAGGGGGCCGCCTGCTCCCCTGCCTGCTGCCAGCCCTGCCGTGCGCTGCCCCCTTCTCTCGCCCTGCTTTCGGATGCGTCCCCTGGCCGCTGCCATCCTGCTGAAATGACCTGGCCGGAGCCTCACCAGCTGCTCGCCCCCCGCTCCCACCCGCGGCCCCAACCGCGCTCTGACCACGTCCATCGTCAAACTGGGGACTCTCCTCCACGCTGGGTGCCACGAGCGGGGTGCTGCACCGTCGTCCCCTCGCAGGGGGTGAGCAGGGTCGGCTAGGGGACGGGGATGGGAAGAAATAGGGGACGGGGACGGGTGCCGAGGTGGGGTGAGCCCGGCTGGCCTGGCAGGGTCAGTGTCTTTCCAACGCTGTTCCATATCTCTGTGATGAAGGCAATACGACCCCCATTCCCTCTGTCCTGTACGCATGCCTCTGCACTAGAGTTCGAATAAAGACATCCGCGAGCTGAGCCAGCTCCCACACCCTCCTGCCTTGGTGTTTCCTCTCCTGCATGCCGCGAAGCCCCGAGCCCAAGGCTCACGATTGCAGCAGCCGCGTCGCCTGTGCATTGTGGCCGAGCACCCTGCTTGGATCAGAGCCCTCTTGGAAAGCCCACGGCGCGCTGGATTCAATGTCCGCACGATCTTCATTTCTTGAAGGAAAAGCACTGCAGAGCTGACGAATGCTTCAACTCCGCCTGCTCTGAGTAGCAAAGCTGAACTAATCGTCAGCATTATGGCCACGCCGGTGCCATCCTTAGGTTTCGGAGTGAACGCTGCACTGAGGTGAAGGGGGCAATGCTCCCGGAGCTGCCTGGGCAGAAGGGCAGAGCCAAGCAGACGGCACGAAGCTGATTTCAGCCCGAAGCTGATTTTTGCGCTTGCAGCTCCTGCCCTTTGGAGCTGGGGTGCTGCTGGTGCCACCTGAATGGCTCCGAAGGCGGCTTAAAGCCCCTGCACCACCCATGTGCACCAGGAGTCCCCCCTAGAATGCTGCAGGAGCTGTTGCAGTGAGCTGAGCTGGGGGGGCTCAGCTGAAGCCCCCCAGAAGATTTTCCCTCGGGTGACAACCCGCCCAGGGACGTGAGGTCTGTTATCGGGTAGTGCGGGGGGAGAACGGGAGGTTTAAAAGCGGGGGAACCAAAGAGCTGCCACAGAACTGAAAAGAAAGCAGTCACAAATGTGAGCAATCAGTGGCTGATGGCCAAGCAGCAATTACAGCGAGAGCCTTCCTCCCAGGCTGGGAGAGATGCTGCTTCCCACCCCAGCTGCAGAGAGCCATTTGCCATTTTGGGGAGGGAGGGCACATCCCAGCAGCTCTGCGCCCCACAGCCCCTGCCGTTGCAGCTGCAATGGGGACCCCAGTGAGGCCCTGGGACGCGCGGGCAGGTGTGCAAACGGCACAGGGGGTGCAAAGTGGGAGCTGAGAGCCCGAGGCTGGGGAAGCCGAAGGACGACGCTGCCTCTGGAGCATCGCTCGGCCGAGACCTGTGAGCAGTGGGTGAGACATCGGCTGGGTGAGGTCCTTCACGGGCACACTGTGGGGTACAAGTGCAGGTGGGGGATTGCTCAGGGTCCTGTGTGAGGAATCCCCTCGCCCACTCCCCCAGCTCTTGCTCTGGCACTTGCAGCAGGCTGGGGCTGCGCATGGGGTTGCTGAGCACAGCCACGGGCACCTCGACTTCCCCGTGGGCTCTCTGAGACCCAGCAGGGTCAGGGCAGGTGGGGAGATGGAGATGGGAGAGGTTAAGCATTTGGGAGCAGGGGGTAAAAGCCTCCTGCATGTCCCCAGTGCCAGGCGTAGAGGAGCAGCAGCTCCTGGCAGTGCATAACCTCTGGGGGGAGCAGGAAAGGGACCCAAACGTGGGCTCCCCACCGCTGTCACCAGCAGCAGGGTGCCCCCCACATCCCCACAGAGCTGCTCTTCCCAGCAGGGTCTTCGTCAGCGCTGTGCTCACTGGGGGCTGCGCGCACCCTCCCGAGCATGGCCACTCCTTGCAGCAGGGCTTGGACGCGGGCGCCTGGCACGAGTCCTCTGCTGGCCGGCATCCCCTTGGCTTGGGGCCCCACCAGGTACAAACCCAGCGTGAGCCAAGCAAAAGGAGGGGGACAAGGAGTGGGGAGGGGGCCTGGCACACCCCCTGGTTTCTTTTCCCAACAAAAACCCACCCTCTCCCTGCTCTCCCTGAGCATTTTTGACTCTTACTTCATAATTAAAGCAAAGTGCAGAAGGGGAGGGAAGGCAGGTGGAGCAGGAGGGGGCACGTGGGGGCACGCAGCGGGGAAAATGGGCAGAAAAACCCAGTCCTAGGGAGGGGCGGTGACGGCATCGCTGGCCGCAGGGCTGGGATTAGCTGGCAGGAGCACTTGGAGGAATTTTAATCAGCCAGAGATGATGGTGTCAATAAAAACAGGCGAGAGGCTCTGTGGCACCGCGCCGGCGCAGCGAGAGCGTGGGTTTTAACCTGGGGAAGTAGCCTGGGACTGGGAGTGGGGAGCACTGAGGGGCTCCCCTGGTCCCCCTGAGCCAGGAACCCACGGGGACCCACTGCAGGGTGAAGGGGACCCTGGGATGGTTTGCTCAGAGACTGTTCGCCCGTGCCTTAGTTTCCCCTTGGTTGGTGACCTGAGCACAGCGAGGGGCTCCGGCATTCGGGACACCTCAGCTGCGGGACCCTGCAGAGCGGGCAGCACTGCACTGCCCAGCACTGGGGTCTGCAGGGTGGGAGCACTCAGCACCCCAGGAGGCTCTGCCACCCGGCTGCAGGCCTGGTGCTGAGCTCGCAGCCGACCCCAGCTGTCACCCCTTGGGCTCTCGGTCTAACGGGGCTTGTGCTGAGGGTTTGGCAGGGAGGGCTAAGGACGGTGGGGTTGGTTATGTCCAGTTCCCACTCATTTAATGTGATGAAATCTAATAAATAAATCAGCCCTGGACTGGCTTTTCTTTACAGCCAAGGAATGAAGCTTGCAGCCCATTTTTGGCCAGGCCACGTGAGCTTTGCATGGGTTTATTCCCCTCCCGCACCTGGCTATTCAGAACCCATGTCCTTAACGCTGCCGTCACTGGGGGAAAGCACTTAGAGCCCATAAAAGTGTGACCTAAAATGTTTTCTTCCCCCCCCTCCCTACTTTGCATGCATTGGGAGGCAATGCCAGGGGCTGGCAGGGGGCTGGGGGCCTGTTCCTGAAGCAAGGAACTCTGTAGAAAGTTCCTTTTTTTCTTTTTTCTTTTTTCTTTTTTCTTTTTTCTTTTTTCTTTTTTCTTTTTCTTTTTCTTTTTCTTTTTCTTTTTCTTTTTCTTTTTCTTTTTCTTTTTCTTTTTCTTTTTCTTTTTCTTTTTCTTTTTCTTTTTCTTTTCTGTCTGAAATTGATTTTTGCCTGCTTTGGGCAGTGCAAAAGGGGAACTTTCCACCGCAAAGCTCTGCCTAGCACCCACCCTAGATCCTCTCACAGTGAGCTGCGGATGGCATTTCTGCTGCTTCTCTGATTCGTGGTGAAAGCAGAGGTGTAAAGCACTTCTCCCTCAGCCCTGGGAATGCTGGCTGCTCCCCACGCCAGGGACAAAAGCAAAGGTACAAACGCAGATTTTCTCCAGAAAAAAAAGCAGCCCCAGCTCTGCAGCCAGATGCTGGGCTGGATGAGCACCCTCAGGGCCGTTGGATGTGGGCTTGTCCCGCTGCCCCAGGCTTTTGGTTAGGAGCCAGGGCTCGTTTTGCTAGCTGGGTGCTTGTGGTGGGTGCTGCAGGCTGCGATGGCTTTGGAGGCAAAGGGCAGCACCTGGGCGGGGGTGCTGGGAAACCTGGATTCACTCCCAGCTTGCAGCCTGGTTTCTGCAGGGCTGAGCAAGTTGTGCCTCAGTTTCCCCACACAAGTGTCCCTTCCCAGGGAAGGGCGTGCTGCTGGCAGAAGGGCTTTAAGGAGGGGAGGTGTTTGTGCATTCTGCAAAAAGACGCTGGGAGTCAGCTGAGGACAGCCCCGACTAACTGCAGAGAGGAGAGCTCGGCCCCGTTTGCCTGTTACGGTCCCGACGCCGCTGGGCTGATGCGCGACTCCAGCACAGCCCCGATGTCCCTGTCCCCAAGGCTCCCACTTGGACCCTGACTTTTTT
>VXAV01002249.1:15793-29816 GCA_013399715.1 Alectura lathami | reverse complement strand
TTTTTTTTCTTTAGCTGATTCATGAAATTTCCCTGCTGGCAGCGCCGTGTTGCTTTAAGCTGTTTACTCGAGCTCAGGAGGCGACAGGGAGGGGGATTTTTAGCTCGCCGGGTAGCAGAGCGGGATTAAAATGCAGTCAGTGTTACAGACTGGGGCTGAATCAGTATTCCTGCACAAGCCTCGCCGTGCCAGCATCTTCCATTCAGTGTCTGAAAAACTCGAGTTTCCATGGAGACCCGGCTCCAGGGCAACCCGTTTCCTTGCAAAAAAAAAAAAAACCAAAAAACCAGCAGGTAGGGAGCGGGGCACAAGGCAGGGCCGAGCTCGGGCTGCAGGAGGAGAGCGGGGCTGTGGACCCCGGGCTGGGGGGCAGAGAGGAGGGCGTCAGGCTGCAAAATGCTGTTCAAAGTGGCCGGGTGCAAGCTGGGCTGCTCGTCCTTTGCCATCCCTTTAGGATGTGGATTTTTGGGGTTGGATGTGGTTTTTTTTGTTTGTTTTGGTTTTTTTTGGGGGGTGGGGGGGTGGTGTTTGTGCAGTTGGTGGAGGCTGGCTCTTGGTGTGGGGAAAGGAAAGGCAAAATGGTGCCTGGGGGCAAAGGGGTCTGGGTTTGCTCTGCTGCAGAGGTGGGGATTTGTCCCCCACCTCCAGCAGTTTGGGTTGAGTTAAATCAGCAGATTTAACTGCAGAGGTACAGGGACAGCTGGTCGGTGGCAGTGAGAACATCATTGTCTCCTCCCGACAGCTGCAAGTCAGTAGGTCTGCAGCCCCTTTCGGGGACACCTGTGGAGACGTTCTGGTGGGGACGTGGTCGTGTGGTGAACCCCAGAAGCTGGTCTCTGTATGGCCCCAGGAATGGGGTCTTGCCTCTCTCCTGAGTTTTCCAAGCCCCACTTTTGGATCCACCAAGATCCGAGCTGGAGCCGTGGGACTTTCTCCTGATTGCTTTGCATTTATTATGGTGGGACGCGTCCGTGTGACGTGGAACTGACTGCAGCTTCGGGGCAGGGCTGGGATGGATCAGCTCCAGAGGGACAAGCATCTGGCAGCGGTCCATAAGGGCTCCCAGGTCTCCCGGTGAGGTCTTGTCCCAGAACAGGACCCAGGTGCAGGTGGGCTTCACGGAGGGCTGGGGCAGGATCTCACAGCACGCTCACAGGCAGACCCAAGGCAGCAAGTCCCCAACGCCATCAGGTGCCTCGAGGTCACATCCTCTGCGACGTGGTTTGGTGTTTTGATTTTCAAACCGGCCACAGTGGATTCTTCTCAATTTTCAATTCAGAGTTTGTGCCTCCCCATCCTTCACCTAGGAAGAAAAAAAAAAAAATGAAATTCTGTCTGCAGGAAAAACTTCTTTGGTTTCTCAAAGCCTTCTTCAATAAAAGAGAGATGGATCTTTAAAACCCCATGTCCTTGGAGCAAAATCTAAGTTGAAAACTTGTATAAAACAGAACGATTTTTACAGCAGCATTTTTCAGCCTGCTTCATTAATATTTTTGCCCAGCCAGAACACTTTCTGTGAAAAGGTTCCTTTTGATCTAGAAACTGTTGTCAATGGCTTTTCTTAATTGAAAACCACTTCCATCTTTGCTAATAGCTGTTCTACCATCCCTAGCCTGCACTCAGCACGCCTTGAAACAACTCCTAGCCACTGGGTTGTTTGCCAGGACTGGAAACAGCCAACGCGATGGGCTTTGATCTGTGTTCATGGCGTATTTAGGCAGACTTGCTCCTGCGCAGGCTGTGTTCAGAAAACAGCCTGATTGCCTTCTTCTGGGCAGAAAAAGGGAAAAAGCCACGTTTCAGCCCAGCTCCTTGCTTTCGTGTGGTCTTGGAAATTATCTGTGCCCATGGGGTCATGGGGATTCTGCTGCAGGGACTTCACCATCTGAGGTTCTCGGCTCAACTCCTGGCTGCTGCCTTCCTTCCAGCGCATTGCCGTGGGTTAGCACAGGACCCCCGCGATGCTGCTGGGGTTGGGGTGCGAGGTGGGACCCCACTGGGCGCCGGGGTTCGGTGTCGCACCGCAGCAGGGCTGTCACAGGGCGTCCCTCGTGTCTGGGGTTGGGGATAGCGCGCTGGGGCCGCACACTTCCCTAACGACAGCCTGAGTCCCGGGGAGGCTGCAGGAGAGGGACGCAGATGAATTGCCTCTTATCACCGCTGCCCGCCCGGGCCTGCTCCATCATTAGCCTTTTGTTTCTTCCCTGGGAGAGCTATTCTTCATCTTCGCTTTCTGCTCACAGAAAATGATATTTGCAGAAGAGCCTGCAGCGAAAACAACACAACACAAAACAACCCAACAAGTTGCAGCGCTCCAGATATCTATTGACACTAATATTTCTGTAAGGTACCGAAATTCTCCACCATGCAGAGCTCCTCTGGGAGCTTTGCTGCTCTGCTCCCAGCGCCATGGGAAGCAGGGACGGTCACACAGCGCACGGGACGGGAGTATTACAGCCCTGGTGGGAAACGCTGCAGCACAGCCCCGCGCCCTCCTTCGTGCATGGGGACCGTGGGAGGCTTGGCCAGGGGAAAAGGGAGAAGCCCTGAGAGCAGCTTGCAGTGAAGATGCTCCGGTTGCTGCCAGCTGGGGTAAACACCGTCTGCCTCTCTCTGGTTTGCAAGCAAAGGGGGAGTCAGCCTTGCCCAGGCAGCTCTGCAAGGCTGCAGCAGGACCTTACAGGGCCAGGGCCAGCATCGTCCCCGCCGAGTGCTGCAAACCCCGCCGAGCCCCTTCTCGCTGCGGAGCTCCTGCTCCCTCGCCGGGGACCCCAGTGCTCCAGCCCCCGCTTTGCGTTCACAGCGGCCATCCGCAGCTCTTTGTTATTTTCTGATGTTCATTTAAAAAAAGCAGCCGACACTATCCCGCTGTTTTGTCCCTAAATAGTTCCCCTAATAGTGGGTTTTGGAAAACTTAACCATAACGGGGGAGCTGCAGTTCCTTCCAGCCTCATATCTGCACGGCTCCCTGCGGGTGCAGCGGCCGCTTCGCCGCCAGCTCAGTCGGGGCCCCTCCAATTTCTGAGCAGAATAATTGGGAGTCAGCTGGTGCCGGGGGCTCTTCGTGCTTCCCGAGCCTTTGTCCCTCTCGGAGAAGGACGTCACCCTCCTGTAACCAGTTTAAACGTGTCCGCAGTGCTGACTGGCGAGCTGAAGGCCAGCGTGCGCTGATGGGCACGGCAGGGCTGGGTTTGGGGGAATAAATGGGATTTTAAGAGGCCGGGCTGAGCTGGAGCAGCCCCTCCAGAGCAGAGCTGGGAAGCGATTAGAGGGAAGCTGGGGAGATGGGCAAGCCTTGGTTGTGGCTGTGCTGGGAAACGAGCTGGTTCCGTGCAGCTCCTGCACTGCAGAAAGGGACGGGAAAAAGTGGGGGACAGGCAGCGAGGGGCCCCTTGGTGTCCCCCGTCTGCTGCTAGAGCCCCTCAGGAGATGCCAAGGGCTGAACGCGCCCGGATGTGGGGCTGCTGCTGTGCTCGCAGGCAGCGCTGCCATCCCAAGCTTGCAGTTCATGGTTTGGGACTTCTAAATTCGGCTCTTTTTGGGTGGGAGGGGTGTGCAGGAAGGTGGACGGTGGGGAAGGAGGACGGGGAGCATTTCTGTCTCTGGCTGCATTGTTTGATCAAAGCGAGCCTGACTTTAAAGTCTCCCCATTCAGCACACAGCCAACGCTGAGCACAATCATTAAAAGTGCCCAAGTGCCTCCTTCCTCCACTTTGAAATCACGCGGGATCGCTTCACACCAGCAGGGGCTCCTGGCACATGTGGGACAACTGCCCAGAGCAGCTCCCAGTGCCCGGCCACGTGCACCAGCTCCGGGCTGACGGCATCTCGTGTCCCAAAATGCAGCCGCAATGGGGGCTTCCGCCCACCTTCACCCCCTCTCCCCATTTCCCTCTGGGGTTACTGGAGTCAGTGAGCCTACTGGGGGTAAACCAGCTCTCTTTGGTCCTGGAGAACTTATCTCTCGTTTCTCTTTGTCTTAGAGCAAACAGCCAAGCCAGGGCTCGTCTGCAGGGTGTATATGGGTCAGGAGCCACTTTTGAACCCTCTGATGGGGTCAGGACTCTGCCGAAGGGCCCGCTGGTGGCCAGGGAGGGCAGAGGGTGGGCAGCAGCTGCGGGGACACTGGGAGATGTTCAGAGAAGAGCCCATGCTGAGGATGCTGCTCTCAGCAGATCGATGCTAATCCCGTTGTGTGCTGCAGAGCCGGCACCGCCCCGGCAGGGGTGGGAGGGCGTCAGGGAGAGCGAATCCCCAGCCCTGGCTTCTGCCACTTCTGAGCCCAGGACATGTCCCTTAGCTCCCAGACTCAGCTTTTCCACCCCAAATCGAGGCTGGCAGCCCTTCAGACCGGCACTCCGCCACCTCCAGAAGGCTGCTTTGCCTTTCCTTTGGATTATTATTATTTTTGTGTGGCAAGGGGAGACCATTGTGTCCAGCCACTTTGACTCTTTGCATCAGACAGGCTGCGCCGTGCTGCGTGGTACCAAGCCTTGTTATTAGCCCTTATCGCTGCCGAGGGAACGAGCACAGAAAGCGCAGCTCCATGGGTGGGGAGCTTTTTAAAGCAATCACCTACGGCCATGCAACCTGTTATGAAAACTCTCTGCATAACCAAGATGGATTTGTTACGTGCACAGGGGACGTGGGTAATTACAGGAAAATCGTCGTCTCTTGACAGATGACAGCCCGCCGTGTTTGCTCTGGAAATGAGGGGTGTTGGTGTGGTTGTTGGGGGTGTTTCCCCCTCCCAGGGCTGTGCTGCTCGTGCAGGAAGGGGATGGGGGTGCAGGGCTCCCCCCGGTGAGCTTCCCGTGCTGGGAAGCAGCAGTGCTGGCACCGAACGCTTGATGATCGTGTGATCATCCCCTGCGTCCACCGCTGGCTCCGGTCTTCTCCCCAGTCCCAACCCATGTGCCAAGTCGTGCAGGGATGTCTGAGCACCTCAAGCTCCAGCCCAGGCAGAACCTCGCCGTGCGAGGGCTCGATGGGCACAAAATGGGTCCTGCAGGACTGAAGCTTGAGCAGGGTTTGGTTCGGAGTGGAAGACTTCACATTTCTGGGGATGTGATGAAGCTTTGGGCAGAGGTGCAGACTGGAGGGGGGTTTACCCACCCAGGTAAAGATCTCCAGGCCCTCTGTAGACCAAATGGAGCTGAAAAAGGGTCTGGGTGAGGCTGGCATCTTTTGCTGCACCTGGATTTTTTTTCTCCCTCCTGCACAATGAAGCTTGGGGAGGACGGAAGGACCCAAGAAGCTTTTGGGGCCAGATCCAGCCCAGCTGCTGTGCCCCAGGTGGTCCTGGGGACCTCACCTTCAGCCAAAGGAGAGTGGCACAGGGAGGGGGAGGGAACGGAGAACAGGCTGAACTCATCAAGGCATTCACAGCCTGGCTTCCCTCCTCTCTGATTTTGTTTAAATTAAGCCATCTGCCCACATTAAATGGTAAATTATCTCAGCTGCTGCCTGCATCCCCGTGGGGGAAAGTAGCCAGAGGAGGGAGGGAAGTGGGGCAAAGGCTGCAGGGCTGCTCCCAGCTGGAACCTGGGGCAGGTGATGCTCTCTGTGGAGGTGTGCGCTCTCTCCCCTTCCACATACGGAGGATCAGCCCCAGGCAAACCACAGCCGCTCCCCTGCCCTTGGCATAGGGGTGGAAGCTGGTCCCCGATCCACCCAACGGTGAGAAGCGAGGCACGGCGCGAGTCAGCTCGCGTCCTTGGGAGCCCTTCTCCAGGCAGCAGCGCCTGCTGGAGTGGGAGATGAGAGCCCTCGTGAATCTTCAGCTCCGAGCAGTGAAGGCACCCAGTGTACCGGGACGGAGGCACCGGAGCTGCCACAGGGAATGGGCAAGATGGGACCTGGTTTAGGTCAAGGTGGGCTTGTGCTTGANTTTTTTTTTTTTTTTTTTTTTTTTTTTTTTTTTTTCAAGTGGCACCTGCAAACGGATGTCTTTTCACTACGTTTAGCTGGGCAAAACCCTTCTGGTCCCCTCCAGGGATGTCTGTGAGGTGTAGCCTCTCTGTGTGCTGGGGTTCTGGTGGCTGGGGTGTTCCCTGCTGGGACACCCTCCCCTGGGGAGCCCAGAGCCAGCCCTGCACTCTGCAGCAGGGTCCTAGCTTTGAGGCTGTGCCTTGCTCTTGGCTGTGGGGAGGCAAAGCGGTCAGATTCGGCGTGCAGGTCGCTCTGTCACCGCTTGATGTAATGTTTGCTGAAGCTGTAGGGTCTCCTCTCCTCGTCTTGGTGGTCTCCTGGGGTCAGGCTCCCCCCCAAGAGGCATTCCAGGGCATCTCACCCCATCTGCACTCTGTCTCATTGCCTCTGCTGGGCTGTAGCACGTGGATGCTGCTGAGCTCCCAAGAGGGGAGGCTCCTGGGTTCATCCCGTGATGAAATAAGGATGCAGCAGTCTGTGGAGCATCCCCAGGGCTGGATGAGCAACAGAGCTTTGAAAGCCTGCAATTAAAAGTGAGCTCTGCAGTTTCCCCTGTTCACAGCTCCTCCGTCCCACCTCCCAGCCATTATTTGTGAGTGATTTTCCAATGTGCAGACAAATATTCACAGCAGCTCAAGCCTGAGGTGTGAGAAACTGCTGCGGTGCCAAACCCCTGAGTGTGCAGCAAGCACCCATGGAGGAACGAGTGGCACAAGCTCACTCGATGGAGCTTGCCATGAACGCACCAAGGGTGCCAGCGGCGGCTGTCGCACCTCAACGGAGTGATGGCGACCTGATTGCTGGCAGCCTCTACCCCAGGGTCATTAAACACCAGCAGCTAGATTCTCATAAAGCTTTCTGGAGAGATTTGGAGCAAAAGGTAAGGTCTGAGCATCCTAGGGCTGTGAGATGTCTGCTCCTGCATCCCATGCTCCTCCACCTGCCTGGTGGGAGGAGGAGACTGAGGGGGAAATCCAGGCTGGGCCCCAACAGTTAAATCCCAGGGTTCAGGGTGGGGCTGCTCACCTGGGATGGTGCCAATATGGGCTAAAGCCTGCTCCAGGCTGGAGGAGCTCCATTCCCTCCCTGCTTTCTTGCCTGTGCTCCCCAAGGGAGACTGGTGAGAGCGTGCCTCGCAAAGGCTTGGAGGGGCCTGAGCAGAAGGGGAGTGCTGGAAAAAAAAAGCTAATGGGCTGCAGGTGAGGAAATCTGGGAGGAAAGGCAGTGATAGGAAGCCACAGAGGAGGAGCAAGGAGCATTTCCCCTTTTTCCACTGGAGACCCTGCTGCTTTCCACTAAACCCACCAAAAGAAACCAGGCAATAACCTAAGCGATGCCTCAAATGAAGCAATCAGGAGGAGGGGAGGGGAGGGGAGGGATGGAGCTCAGCGCCGGAGTTAATGGCCTGTGAACAGGACTGATGGCAAGGGCGAGGGGGCCAGAGCCTGAAGGGCAAAGCACGCCCGCGGGGAAGATGAATGAGCGCTGCCCAGAGATGAACCCGGCGGCTTCCCAAGGGTACTGGTGGGAGGATGGGGCCGTGGAGACGAAGGGGTTAAACAAACAAGCTGGCTTCTCATCGCCTTCCAGCAAAGGCTTGGGTTTTCCACTCCTTTGTGTGCCTCTCCTGGCAGCGTTTAGGTGCAATAAACCCACATGTGTGTACGCACAGCCAGTGCCCTTCCCCTGAGGGCTGCCTGGAAAAATAACCTCTTCCATCTGCGGGGCCTCCCCGAGCTGCAGGATGGGTGATTGCCCACAGGTGTCAGATGGGGAAACTCAGATGCAGAGCAGAGAAATGGCTTGGACCGGGGTGGAAGGGAAGGGAGCAGTGGGGCTGTGGGCAGAGCTGCCAGCGTTGGCTTGCATTGGCTTCTGAGCAGGGACTGAAGAGCAGCCTGAGCCATCAGGATCTCGAGCAGGTTTAGTGCTCTCAGATCACAGAGGGGCTGAAAGCCTCGATGGGTGCAGCATGACTGCAGAGGGGAGGTTTTCACCCTGGATGCTCTGTGCTGGACCAGCCCTGGTGATGCTCTCGCTCAGCTCTGCTCCTTTTTGGACTGGCTTTTGTCTGCACCCAGCCAGGCACCCGCCTGCAGACAGGAGAGATGAAAATGAGCTCTCATCCTCTGCGGAGGAGCAGTTCAGGGAGAGAGATGGAGGAAAAGTGAGGGAAATTGAGCAGAAATAGCTGCAGGGGTCATTTAAAAATATCCCCACGACTCCCTTAAATATACATTTAGCAAGAATTCATAGTGCATGGCTGAGGGAGCTCCAGGCACCGAATGTACAGAACGGTCTTTGATGATGACCCATGGGATCCTGTGCAGGCTGGAGGGGAGCGAGGTCGGTGGGGTGTGTGTGTGGGGGGGGGATGCACCCCTCCATGCCCACCCATGCTGCATGAGGCCACGTGCTGATCCTTTGGGACCTCTAAGGGTCGACTTCCCTCAAGGGCTATCAGCAGGCCAAACCTGGGGCACCCACCACGCAAATCCCCAGTCCCTGGGGGGTTTTCCCTGCCAGGAATAGGGTCTGTGCTGGTCCCAGTGCCAGAGCAGGAGCCCTGAGCCCAGCCCCTCTGGAAGGGAACTGATGGAGCTGCTGATGGGCCAGGAATGGCAAGGAAACATCTGAGAGGAGAGATGAGTTGTGGTGTGGTTCCCACAGGAGGAGGGAGATGAAGTTGCCATGGGGCGGATGCTTGGGGGTGCAAAGCGCTGGGGTGGCTGGGAGCAGCACGATGCTCTTTGCATCAGCTTGCCTGTTGGTTTTGAGTTCCCAAAGTGTTTTCCAGCTCCAGCTGTAGGAGTAAGAAGGCCCCCTTGTTCCTAGGAGCACCCTGGGCTGAAGGAAAGCTAAAAACCCGGGTCTGCCCCAGGGGCTGCATGATCCACCAGAACCTACAGATTATCCACAGCTTCTCCGAGAGGCAGAGGATCCCCTTACGTGGTGCAGAAGGGTCCCCTTGAGCAGCAAAGCCTTGCCCAGAGCTGTCAGCTTGGAAACCCAAGAGCCAGAGGGATCTCAGCCCGCTCCTTCCTTCCCCGGGGCCAGCGCTGCTCCCGTAGCAAAGCCAGGCGGGCTTTTGACTTTGGGGCTCTGCCTGAAGGTTGGTGGGTGTCTCCTTACAGACCTGGTTATTGATTGCCTCCTGCCCGAGTTCCCACCCTGTCCAGATTGTAGCTGCTGCCCTCCAGATGATGAATGGAGCTGCCAGCCTCTGATTTATTTTAATTGCCATCTTCCCTTCCCTCTAGCAATGGAGAGGCACTGCATCGAGTGCTTGAGCTGGAGGCCCTGGGGGCATTTGGGTGTTTTTTTGGGGGGCTGTCTGGCTTGGAGCATCCTCTTCCCTGCAAAGGAAAAACCCTCTCTGAAAATCCACAGCCTGGGCACACTGGGGCCATCTCCTCAGTCCCCCTCTGAGGGTGCTGGGCTCTGCAAGCTCCTGCACAGCCCAGCCCCTCCCGGGTGCTTGTGCAAAGGGCTGAGAACCACATTTTCCTGGCTTCCCTCACCACCGGGACAGTGGGGAAAGGGCACAGGGCTCTGCTGGGAGCTGGGTTGGCTTTGCACAGCATCCCTGAGCGCTGCCTCTCCCTCCCACAGTGAGAGCTGCTCATCTTGCAAGCACGTCACGCTCAGCGGTGACGCTACAGCTCGCAGGAGGGATGGGAGCCTCCCACTGTGTGCCCCCATCCCCCTGTCCCTATCCAAGGACACACCTCCTCTGCCGAAGAACCCAAAAGGCAGCTGAGACTGAGCCAGATCCCAGGTGTCTGGGGACATTTCGGAGCGCTGAGGGTATGTGAGGTCCCCTCATCCGGAGCTGCCACCTGTTTGCAGGTCGTGCGAGGCTGCTGCAGAGCTCGCTCACCATGTCACGGCGTGGCAGCGAGTCACCGTGCGGTGACACGGCAAAGGCTGGAGCAGAGGCTCAGTGCTTCAGGGTGGCGCTGAGCCTCATCTCCTCCTGGTGTGAGCACAGCTGCCTTGACTTCTTCTGGGGTGGGAACCCCAAATCTGATACCTCCATCCTGTGTGGACATCGCGAGACGATGCTCGGCGTGTCCGTGGGGATGGGCAAGGAAAGGAGGGGCCCCAGCTGTGCTCGAGCCTTTCTAATGATGAGCCCTGGCCTTCGGTGCAGGATGTGGCCCTGCACTGTGCTCCCCGCTCCCCTGTGCTGCCTTAATCTTCTCTCTGCTTTGGGGTTTATTCTTCCCTTTCCATTAATTTCCAAATATTAGGTGAAAAGCGAACGATTACTGTGCTAATGGCTCCATAAATTCCTTCATTACTTATTAAACCCAAGCACTTCTCCGGGCAGAAAAGGAAAAGCAATGAAACGGGGAGGAGAAGGGAGAGGGGGGCAGCTGGACCCGGGCTGGGCTGGGAGAGCAGCGGGGTCGGGTCCGGCCCCGGCGATTCCTGGGCTGCCGCTGCCCTCTGCCGGCTGCGGGGCCCGGGGCTGGGGAGCAGCGGGGTGCTGGGGAGGGGGGGACGCTCGGAGAGGATGCTGCCAGGTCTGCAGCAGGTAAGTGGCCCCTTGCTGCTGCAAATTCTGTCCCCAGAGCCCGTGGGGTTGGTGCTGAGCTGGGCTGGAGCACGGCGAAGGGAGCCTGGCTTTAGCTGGGCAGATAGCAAGTGCTCCTGGGGCACGGGGAGGAGGAAATCATACAGTGGGCGAGCTGCTCCCACCGAGCACACGCAGGGGGTAAAGCCCAGAGGAATTCCTCGTGGCCAAAATGTTCACAGGGGCTGTAACTGCTGGCCCGGGCACCTCTTTCTGGGCTGCAGGACGGAGCCTGCTCCTCCCGGCTTTCCTTGAGGCGCTGCGAGCTGGCTCGTGGTTGCCTGACAAACCTCACAGGAGCCCACAGGGTGGACGATCTCCAGCTTTTTGCTCCTGGCCAAGGTGGAGATCGTCACAGGAACTGCAGCAACCGTTCGGGGGAAGCACGTGTGTCCCCTGTGCTGGGGTCGGGTGCAAGAAGTCAGCTCGCTCCTGCGCTGGAAGCCTGGCTCCCGGGAGGGCTCTTGTGGCCTCGCCTAAGTGAAGCTAATGTATTTCAACATCTCTAATGGCCAGCTGGGATGTGAGTGCATCTCCAGGAAGAAAGGCAGCTCGTTTGGATGCAAACCTGCCGACAAGCAGACACCTCCCTGCCCGAGATGCTTTCAGCGTGTGCCAGCTGGGACGGGGGGCTCAGCACCCCACCGAGGAGCCCCCTTTGCCTCTCCAGCTCTTCTGCAACCATCTACACCCAGCCTTTGAGAAGGAGATGCACAGCTAAACCCTAGTGAAGGGTTTCTGCAGAAATCAGCAAGTTTCCCTGATTCTGCAACACCAAAGAATCCCCCACGCATGGAAGGAGCTGGTCTGGCGGAGGGAAATGAGCTGAAACGCCTGGCAGGAGAGCCCGTCCCTTCGGTGATGTGGCCCAGCGCTCCTCCAAGGTGTCTTTTAAGCTGTGACTCATCAGCTGTGGAATTTTAATTTCTCCGTTTCGCTCCCAACCTGAGGCACCACAAGGAAGTGGTTAGGACCTTGGCAGATAGAAGCCTGCATGGCTCGCTGCTTAAAGTGATGCATTTCCTCTCAAGCCTGTGGAAATGTGCCAGGTTTTGCCAGATGTAAGCCTCAAAGGTGAAGCTGAAATGTGGCAATATAGGATTTCCTCCACGTTTTTATGTCTCACCTGGCTGAGGAGAGATTCCTCAGCTCTGAGAGATGCCACGGGACCCACAGGAGGGAGGGGAGCTGGCAGGGAGGAGGCTATCTGGATGCGAGTGCATCTGTTCCAAACCAAAGCAATGCTTTTTAATTTCAAACTTAATTTCAAATTTCTGCTCCCCAAAGCGCGCTGTGGGCTCGCTCTCCTTCCTGAGGCAATCCCAGCCTGGGCTGCAGAACCCTTCCTAGCACCACTGGCTCTGGAAGTCAGGCATTTCTGTACTATGTCAGCGTCGTGACACAACAGTGGTTTTTATAGGGGGAAGAAAAACAACCCCTGGGCTTTCCGCTTCCCTTGCGTCTCCCCAGGACGGTGGCGTGGATCAGGCAGGGGCAGCGGTGGCGATAAGCCGTCTGCCAGGCACCGTGGCCCTTCTCAGTGTGCCGCTCCTCCCTCGCATACCTCTGTATCGCTTCATCTGGATGATCCGCGGCCGCGTAATTGTATCCGTCTCCCATATACTTTACGATAATTGCATCCACATGAGCTGAGCTCCCATATCACTGCGGGCTGTCTCCGGTACGCCTGTCGGGTTAACTCGGTGTTTTTACCGAGGAGGATCTCATTTTCTGAAGCCCAGCATCTATTTCAAACACAATTTCTATCGCTGCTAGGTCCATATTTAGACATCAGCTATTTACCCACCATTCACAACCCACCCACAGTTTTGGGAGCCTCTGCGAACCATCTCTGTCAGAAGGAGATGATATGACAGCAGAAATGCAGCCTAATGGACTGCTATTAAAAAATCTGATTCAATTCTCCCTCTGTTAGATGAAGACGTTCCTGGGGAGCGATCTTATTTCCATGGGTGACACAGAGCTGCGGGGACAGAGGCACAGCGAGGGAACATTGTGCCTTCTGCTCTCCTTGTTTCAAACCACTTCTGCTGTGATTACAAAACACGGCTCAGGGGGGCCGTAGCCTCGCTGCCTTAAATGAAGTTCTTCCCACTGCAGCGCGGGTGCAGGTTTATTTTTCTCAGCTACGTGAGTGTTTTGATGGCAGCTGGAAGGAAAGCAGGGGGAAATTCTCCAAGTGAGGGCAGAGGGGATGCTCGTGGGGGGTTCGGGGTGACGTTTGGGTTTGTGGGATGCTGGGGCAGGAGGGCTCACCCTGCACAGCCTTCTCACCCCCTGGATTTTTCCCTCCTATGCCGCGTGCAGACAGCACAGGGCTGGCAAAGGATGGGGCCGCACACAGCTCAGAGCCCTGAGGGTCAGCTGAGTGCGGGCTGGATTTCCCTGGCCTGAAGGCCTCAACAGCTCTAAGCCCCAGAGGAACAAAAAGCTTAAAGCTTTCTTCCTCGTTCTCCACTGCCTCATCGTGTCGGTGAACGACGAGAGCGCTGATTAAAGCGGGAGCCCGCCGAGACATTTTCCGTGACACTTCAGGCGGCAAACGCTGCACGCAGCTTGCCAGCGCGGAGCGAGGCAGTAACTGGTGACCAGGACCGACCACGGGGCAGGCCCGGCCCCTGCCACAGCAGGCAGACCAAAGCAGCCTGGTCACCAGCGGTCCTGCGAGCTCCACGGACGCACCGGGAGGTGTTTAGGGGTTTCCCGGCGTTTCTACTAACGCCTCCCCGCGGGCTGAGGAGACGGGCGGCCAGCGTAACCCCACCGCCTCCGCCCCGCGCCGCTGCCCGGCGCCTTCTGGGCCACCAGCCGCGGCCTCGCAGCGAACCTGGCTTGGGAGCCGCCCTCTTCCCCGGGGAGACCAATCAGAATCAGAGTGCCCCTGACTGACCATCACACTACCCTATCCGCGAGGTTATGGCTGCACCCAATCAGAAGCCTGGGGAGATTTTCTCGTCCAATGGTAAACGAAGAGCGGAGCGTGGGCAGCAGCCCGCGCTTCCTTGGAGCGGCATAGGCTTCAGCCAATCAGAGCAGCGCAAGCGATGTTAGCAGTGGCCAATGGAGAAAGGGGGAGGGTAAAGAGCGGCTCGCGAGAATTTCGGAGGGACGATGGGAACCCGCGTCTGAGCGAGTGGGCCAATGGGAAGTGGCGGGGCGGGGCCGCAGCGGGGCCGCGACAACTGGCAGGTGAGAGAGCCAATCAGAAGGAGGAGATGCGTTCGCCCAATGGCCAATGAGCAGAAGCGGTCCCCCACCTTCGAGCCCCTGCTAGTGACAGGGGAGGGCGCCCAATCAGAAGGCCGCGCCCTTTCTAACCATCCACTGAGCGAGCGGGGCGGGGAGGATGAGGGCGGCTCTTCCCGCCCCCTCCTCCCAGGCGCGCGAGGCCGGCCGGCGGACGGACAGCTCCCTGAGCCAATGGAAAACAGCAGCGAGGGGGCGGCTGGGCGGGCCTTCCGGCCGGCGGCGGCGAGGGGGCGGGGGTGAGGC
>VXAV01002249.1:0-14853 GCA_013399715.1 Alectura lathami | reverse complement strand
GGCGGGGCTCTGGGTTACCGGGACTACCGGCTGCAGCAGCTCGCCCTGGGTCGCTTGCCGCCTCCGCCCCCTCTGCCCAGGGAGTTGGAGAGGGAGAGGGACTATGGGGGTTTCTATGAAGCGCGAGTGCGGCCGGCCTACGGGCTGGAGCGGGTGGCCAGCGTGGCGGCCGCGGGGGGCTTCCGTGGAGGCGGAGGGGGTGCTGGAGCTGCTGGTGAGGAGGAGATCAGCCCCGAGGACGACCAGAGAGCCAACCGCACGTTGTTCCTGGGCAACCTGGACATCACCGTGAGCGAGACAGATTTACGCCGCGCTTTTGACCGTTTTGGGGTCATCACCGAGGTGGACATCAAAAGGCCGGGGCGCGGGCAGACCAGCACGTACGGTTTTCTTAAATTTGAAAACCTGGACATGGCGCACCGTGCTAAGCTGGCCATGTCAGGAAAGGTGCTCCTGCGCAACCCCATCAAGATCGGGTATGGTAAAGCCACTCCGACCACCAGGCTCTGGGTGGGTGGCCTCGGGCCTTGGGTGCCGCTTGCCGCCCTGGCCAGGGAGTTTGACCGTTTTGGCACCATTCGCACCATTGATTACCGCAAAGGTGATTCGTGGGCCTATATCCAGTACGAGAGCTTGGACGCGGCGCAGGCGGCGTGCACCCACATGCGCGGCTTCCCCTTGGGGGGGCCGGACCGCCGGCTCCGCGTAGACTTTGCGGACACCGAGCATCGGTACCAGCAGCCCTACCTGCAGCCTCTGCCCTTGCCGCCGCCAGCTCATTACGAGCTCGTGGCAGAGGCGGCTGCTTTTGGGGCTCACCGGGGGGCTCCACCCGATCCGCTGCGGGGGGCCCGGGACAGGACGCCACCGTTACTCTATAGAGACCGTGACAGAGACCTTTATCCCGAGACAGAGTGGGTGCCCCCCCCACCCCCTGTACGGGACAGGAGTAACCGAGCAGCTGCCTATGACCCACTGGAAAGCCTAGAACGACGTCGGGATGGTTGGTCCTTAGAACGGGACCGAGGGGATCGGGAGTTGGGCAGTAGTAGTAGGGATCAGCCTAGAAAACGGAGACTGGCGGAGGACGGAGGCCGGCACTTGGACCGCTCTCCGGACAGCGAGCGCTCCTCTTCCTCTCGGAAGCGTCACTGTTTGACCACCACCACTCCCCCGGACCGCAGCCCCGAGCTCGTCGGAGTGAGGGAGCGTTACGGCAGCGACCCGGAGCGCTCCTCCTCCCGCTTGCTCCTCTTGGAGCGACCCTCGCCCATCCGAGAGTCGCGCAGGGGCAGCTTGGAGCGGGGCCAGAACGAAAAGCGCGACCGAAAGAACTCCGCCGAGAGGGAGCGGAAGCACCGCGCTTCTGTGGCGGCCGCCGCGCAGGAGTGCAAAAGCCCGGCCAAAAAGGATGAACGTGCCGCGGAAGGAGGCTCCCGCCTCAAACCTCCGCCTCAGAAACAGCAGCAGGATGGAGCTTCGCAGGCTGCGGGTGCCCCCAAGCTGTGCTTGGCTTGGCAGGGCATGCTTCTGCTGAAGAACAGCAATTTCCCGTCCAATATGCACCTGCTTCAGGGGGACCTCGGAGTTGCCAGCAGTCTCCTGGTGGAGGGAGCGACTGGTGGGAAAGTAGCCCAGCTCAAGATCACCCAGCGTCTTCGTCTGGACCAGCCCAAGCTGGACGAGGTGAACCGCCGCATCAAGGTGGCGGGTCCCAACGGCTACGCCATCCTTTTGGCCGTGCCTGGCACGTCAGACAGCCGCTCTGCGGCTGGGGCTGGCGAGGCCGCCACCACCTCCACCCAGAGGCCACTCAGGAATCTGGTCTCCTACCTAAAGCAAAAGCAGGCTGCGGGGGTGATCAGCCTCCCTGTGGGGGGCAACAAAGACAAGGAGAACAGCGGGGTCCTGCACGCCTTTCCGCCCTGCGACTTCTCCCAGCAGTTCCTGGACTCCACGGCCAAGGCGCTGGCCAAATCAGAGGACGACTATCTGGTCATGATCATTGTCCGCGGGGCGTCCTAAGGCCCTCGTGTTCTCTGTACCCAACCCTGCCTCCTCCTCCACGCAGCCCCTCCAGCGTGTGCCAGGTGCTATGGGATACAGCCTTAGCCAGCCCTGTCGTTATTTTAAATTAGATCTTTGTTTGTAGGTGACTTTCCCTGCCCGTTTTTCTGTTACTACGTTTTTCTATAAAGTTAGAAAGCAGAAAGGTTGGTTAGCCATTAGTGTGAGTAGGATGTTTTGAGAATCCCTTATCTGTGGGGATAGCAGGGAGGCTAGGCCTGCTTTGATTTACAAANTTTAATTAAAAAAAAAAAAAAAAAAAAGAAAAAAAAAACTGGGGGAGCGGGAGTGACAACAAGCTCCCAGCTCCTTAATTTTGATTCGCGTCCTTTTTTCATTTCATGTATTTTAAAGCAAGTTGGATAGCTCATCCTCGGAGAGCTACAAACCTAAAAGACCAGATTTAAAGCACTGGGTAGTTTTAAGTGGAAAACCACGTCCCTGCTGGTGTCAGCTCCCTTCTGAGTCACCGCAGTCCTGTGACGGCCCCAGGGCAGCGGCCCTTTGGCACGCGGGATCCCTTTGCTCAGGAGCCCGGAAGGTTTCCCTCCGAGCTGTGCGGCTCGAGGTTGGTGTCCTTCGGGTGGCCAGCACCTGCTCTCGGGTGCGCTGCAGAACCTGAACCCCTGCCTTGGGTGTCTGATAATTTCATCCAGCCCCACAGGATGCATGCACTGAAAGTATGCTTTTTTTTTTTTTTTTTTTTTTTAACAGGTATGTCTCCTATTTCTCTCAGTTCTGTTGTATCCCATACATGCACTTTGGGTTTGTAGCAGTGACAATGTTTGGTAACTAGCTGAGGACTTTGTTACAAGCCATGAATGTCTTGTGCTTGCTCTGGTATGCAAGAAACAAGGAGGTGCTTTACGAGTAACTTTAGGTATATTGTGGTTTTTCGGTTTTACTGCCTTTTCCAAGGGGTTGCAGGTACAGTGGGGTCTGGTTCCACAGTGCGAACTCTGAGCAAGTGTGCTTCTCTCCAGAGATGGTTTTAATTCTGTCATAATTTAATTACAGAAAAGTTCTCATTATCGTTTTACCTCTTTGTTAATAGCAAGGAACTGCTGTCTGCTGGGGGCTTTTCAGGTACAGCGCAGCGGGCATTACATGAGGTTTATAATTCTGCAGTCACCTGGAGTAAAGTCTTTTTGGCATCTTGGAGAAGTATTAAAAGAACTCCGGGATGCTGAGGTGAGAGCTCTTTTTCCTATAATTCTAGGAAGAAGCAGTTTGCCTTTTTTCCAAAGACCTTCATTCATTTTGTCTTACATTTTTCCCCTCGCTGGGCGCTTTTCTCCAGCTGTCTCGGCCTCCTTGCTAACACAGCCATTGAGGAGGGAAGAAGGGATCCAAATCCCTGTTGTTTTGTTTAACAACTGAAAGGGTGTTGCAGCCGGCTTCTGAGCTAAAGGGCAGAAGGCCCTAAAACATAATCTTGCACTTAAAACCAGAATGTAACCTTGCACTTAGCCACGTTTCCAGACGGGCAACATAACCGCGATGCTGCTTCCCTCGGTCCATCCTCCGGCGTGTCGTCGGTGCAGGTTGGCTTCTCTGTCAACTTGCACAGCGCAAAAATCCTGTTTTAAACGCGGGGTGGGCTGCCAGCAGTACGAGAAGGAGGAGGGGTGTTGAATGTATTTCGTGGCCGCAGCAGCTGTCGAGCGTGGCTGCGTGCTGGGGGTTCGCCAGCTCTGCGGAGCCGCTTTCCCGAGTGTGCCCTGGTTCAGTGGGGTTTGATTTCCTTTTCCTGACCAGGAGGAGTAAATGGCATATCCTGAGCATCGCTGGGAGCTAAGAATTTGAATGTGGCAGCGTATCTTGAAAACAAATTTGGGGTTTAGAGCTGCTTTTCTTTCTGAATGGAAATGTACAAGCCTCATTTAATGCTCTTTGGTATTTGAGGGTGAAATCCAGGAGTTCTGGGTTGTTGGCCTTCACTGTGAATGTAATAGATCCAGATGGCAGAATTCAGCTGTTCATCTTACTATTAACAATGAGGATTTTTCCAAGTGACACCAGTAATGCAACTGAGGATGTTTTAGGAGATGCAATGTATTTGCCACTTATTGCAAAGAATGCCGGTGTTAATTCTCGCGGGTGTCTGCTGCGTGTTAGCCTGTAATCAACGCTGCTGCTGACTTGCTCCAAGTGCTGCTTGCATTTGGAGTGGGTTTTACATCTGAAATGAGTCACCTGCGAGCGCAGGGTTTTAAAGGAAAGAAACTTGAACCGCTGGGAATTCAAACCTGCCCAGCACCAAAAATCAGAAGCACTAACCCTTGTGTCCAGCGCTGCAGCCTGCTGGGAAGGCGTTCGTTATGCCAACGCTCCGCAGACACCTGCTTTGTTTTTTTTAAAGCCCGTAAAACTTGGAGTCAACGCAGCTTGTCCAAGCAGCAAAGCAAACTCTTGGCAAGCAGCTGGGGCAGCGTGGGGTTCCTTTTTGGGAAGAGCACCCCGGGTGCGCTTCCCTGTTCCCTCGTTAAACGGCAGCGGCTGTACCTGCCGCTGGCTTCTGGGGGTCCGAGCTGTGCTGCGCTGGAGGGCAGTGAGGAGCAAAGGCTGTGTTTGACTCCAGGTTTTCTGGTTTCTGATGGAATGGAGTACCTGCTTCTTTAAATCTGGTTTATTTGTGGTTGCTGCTCTGTTTTGTAAGCAAGGATTTTAACACCCTCTGAGGGTAATTAATGTCAAAACATAGTTGACTGGCAACATTTTTTTTGCCGGCACTTAGTCACATGCTGCCATCAAGTCTGGTACAGCTTTGTCAGCTGTGCTTTCCTCTTAGGCTCCAAAGCGTGCACCGTTGGAGTAAGTGTCCACTGAAAGCCACCTTGGCCAGGGCTGACCGCGCGTAGAAGTCCCAATGTGATGCCACCTCTGTACAGAGCCACACAGATGTAGCAGACTTCAGCTCTCCCGCCGTACGTGGCGTTACCTTGCTTGAGCAAGAGCTCAGTGTTCCTTGTTACGTGATGCTCCTGTATTTCATGAGTTGGTTGGATTATCGTGGAAAAAGGATGTCCTTTTTCCTGAATCATTTTGTAACTGTCCTTTATGCTTTGGGGAAAGAACCTCAAATGACTCATACTTTTGTTTTAAGACTTTTTATTATTTTTTATTTTTTATTTTTTTTAATTGGAAACTTCATGCAACTTCCTTGGCTGCTGGCCAGTGGCTTTGTTTGCTCCAGTCCAGCGCTGCTGGCTGGGACTGCACTGAGGTTACCATCAGCTCCGTGGGGTCTGGCTGCTGCGTTGCTACAAGTCCTGAGGCATCCTTTTAAGCATTGCAGAGGGAGAAGGGATTTATGTGCCAGGCAAATCTTAACCTTCTCTACGTACGTGGATGTTAAAGGACTGAAATGTTTTGGTGACAGCTTGCTCAGCCCCCTGTGGAGGGCGGAGGAGAGAGGTTGGGGTTCCTTGCAGTGGCTGGGGAGCCATCTACTTGGTGGTAACTGAAGTGAAGGGCCTTAAGTATTAATGAGGAGGAGGAGTGAATGAAAATTGTGAAAACAGGTTCAAAAATTCTGAGGACTCAGGGAAAATGGCTTGGAAAAACATAGTTCCTGGCTGTAAGAAAACAGCGCGGAGGGCGGTGCTCCTGGGGGGCCTGCTGCACGCCTGTTGAACAGAAACAAGAGTGGGGGAAATTGCTGCCATGCGTAACGCAGAGTTTTTGGGGTTCTTTCCCTCTTGTCTCCCCATTTTCTAAAGACTTTCTGCAGATAGCACCGAAGGACAGGTATTCCAGTGAGTGACAAACTGAATGATGAGGTGATTTTTGTATTAGGCTTAACGCAGACCGTGTTGTTCAGAGAATGGTTAATTGAATATGCAGCTTCCCGCAGTTTTGATTGGGTGAAAACGATGGATGAGAAACATTACTTGAATAGCAACAAGTTTAAATTGTATTGGGTGTGTCTTTGATTTGCCCTCTTCTTTGAGATTGGAGTTGTCTGCTGTTAGAACTGTGCAGCAAAGGGAGAACAAAAGAGGAACTTGTAAACACTACGTGTCCTGCTTGTGGTGATGAGTTGCCTTCAGGAAATATGCCTCGAGGAAAGTCAACTGAATTGTCCAAAATTGAGTTGGTTTTTCTCGTGGTTAATTCCTCAGCTGTGTTCGATTAACTGTTACTGAAAGTTGAGTCACCATCCGTACTGTAAGCCTAGACTGACCTCGGTCCAAAACCAAGCCCTGCACTACTCGTTCTGCATCTATACGTAGAAGGTGACTTCGTTTCAAGGTTTCGTGCCCGCGGGTGGTAGTGGTGCTCTTTGAAGTCCAGGTAGAACGTTCAGAAAGGCCTTGTAGTTCTTCGTGTTCATCTGTATACCGTAGGGAGGGGAAAGCTGTTGTGTACGTTTGTATTGGAATAACGTTTTCTTTCCTCCTGCAAGCAAAGCTGGTGGACTGCAGAAGACACCGCATGGGATACCAAGCTCTAATGGACCTTTGGGAAGAGAAGCTGTGGCTTGTGTGGAATTTACATGGGCCTCTTGATGGAAGAAGCTTATCTGTTTAGTATTTGTGCATTTTACTAAAATGGCAGCTTTAAAAAAAAAAAAAAAAAAGTTGTGTATCTGCTATTGTGATGCCAATGCCCGTGTTTTAAGTGGAAAAAAAAATGACTTCTTTGCTTTGTGCTGTGTACACAAGATTGCTGGAAAAAGTAAAGGAATACCCTTTTTATGGCTCACACAGCTTAAAAGTAGCTGTCACTCAAACATGCGCTCACAGTTGAGCTGATTTTGTTTCATTCTAAATAAATTGTTTCTTTTGAGGAAAATGGGTTTTCTGCCTGGAAGTGAATTGACGACAAACGTTTGCCCCCTTTGTGTGCAGCGGAGGGGTGCTGGCTGCTGCTGCTGCTCAGTGTTTGAGCTGATAGTCGCGGGTCTTGAGCAAGAAGCGGGGAGACCGGCGCTTTCGCGTTGACCAGCGTTGCTTTACCAGACCCGAAGGATCTAGTGGCACCCCCGTTGGTTTGCGGTGAAGGGGGTCACTTGCTGCTTTACTCCTCATCCTTACGAGGAAGCGGTGCTGATGCTGGCATGCAAGAAGCAGGGAAGCACCACCCTGCGTCTCACAACGGTGTACCAAGTCCGGGGCTTTGAAGAGCCGGAGTTCCTGAATTTTATGTTTCTGATTTGTTTTGTTCACCCAACTTGTTTGGCTTTAGTTTTGATTTTTTTATTTTTTATTTTTTAAGTTTGAAGAAAAAGTTTGCAATTGCGTTGAATCTTGCACGTAAACCTTTGCACCAAATTGCCAAAAGAAAAAAAAGAGAAATGAGTCCTTTAAGCGCGTTTAGATGCTGTTAATAAAGCCTTCCCCGCCACACGTGAGGCGCTCCTCCACCTCCGGGGCCTTTGCAGCAGTTACGCGGTGCTGGGTGTAGTTCTGAATGGACGAAGAGCTCCTGAGAGCTAGAGTCGGTAATTTAAAACCTTTGCGTTGGTGTCAGTGCCTTATTTTGACCGGTTTCGAAGCCGATTCCACACGCCTCGGATGTGCATGCGCCCTGATCGCGTCCCAGGTACGCCTGCGCGTTGGCTTGCGCTCAGCGCAACGCGTGGTCCAGATGGTGAGAGGAGGAGGACGGAGGCGGCCCGCCGCTCTTGGGTGCTGTCGTTCCTGCCTTCCCCTGGCCGGGGGCTCCGCGTTCGCTGCAGGAGACTTCGGGGCACGTTTGACAACCGCTGAGATCAAGAGGAAGCTAACACTGCTGCATCGTTGGCTTCAGAAACCTCTGGTGTTGTGTTAGAATTAATGTGACGTGCAGATGAAGACACCTTGACGTGCAAGCTTGCCCTGATTGCCTTGACATGCTTTAACCTCCCGTGGATAACGAACCTAGCGCTGTCCTGCGGCCGAGCAGGATCGCGGCTAGGCTGCCCGAGGATGCCGTGGGTGTGCTCTGCAAGGCGCCTGTTCCCGGGGCAAAGAGCTGTGTAAATCCCCGAACCAGGTAAGGGGGTTAAGAGCTTGAACTGAATTGTCATGTGAAAGGAGATGGTTTTGCTGTTCACCTGTTTTTTTTTTTTTTTTTTTTTTTTTTTTTTTTTTTTTTTTTTTTATTTTTACTTGGTTTTGTTTTTTTGCTTCTCCAGCCTTGAGTGCCTACTGGCTTGTGCTGATGGGTTGGCTTTGGGACGAGCCGCCGTGGTTGCTTTGGGGTTTTTCTCTTCACGCCGCGAGGTTTCTGCGCCCGCGGGTTGCCGGTGTGGGAAGCCAGGGCTGATGTTCTGAACCGCGTGAGTTAGCGCTGAGCTGACCCAGCCCGTGATCGGCGTGTGCCGTGGGAAGCCAAGTGGCTCTTAGGCAAAGCTGTTTGTGTCTGCGGGATGCCGGTGCACGCGCGTCGGTTAATCTGTTTGTTGTAAATGAGAGTGGTTTTAGGTGCTGCTGGTGCTGAGGGGAGGGAGATGGAGTCTTCTGAGACGGGATTTTCTCCCAGGAGCTTGTGTTTGTAGTTACAATTCATGTTTGGCAACGTGTGTCGTGTTCTGTTGGGCTGCGACCTCTGATCCGCCCTAACTCCGCGCTCGGGCAACCAGAGCGTGTGCTGGGCTCGGGCGCGCTCCCACCTTTCGGGTGGGCTTTGGGCGGTGGCTGTACCTCCAACTGCTCTCTGCGCGTAGCTGCGGGTGGTTGCAGCCTCCTTCGTGTTCCTTCTTGAGGCTTGGAGGCGGTGTGGGGCCTTTCTCCCGTGGCTGCTCTGGAACATGGCGTTGGTTTTTGTGCGCTGGGGTCCTGCCGCCTGCAGGGTCGGTTCAGCTGCCAGGTAAACCCGTGCTTTTGTTAGAGCTAGGCCCTTTGAAGGGTTAAGGGCTCAATGTGCATCATATTAATTTGGCTAATGAGACTTCAGGCAAGCAATCTGGGGAAAGTGGATTTGTAAAGAGAACCATTTAATTAACGGCACTGCGGTACAAAGTGATGCAAGCGGGGTAGACGTGGAACCGGTTATTTGAATTCACACATCTTTTTTTTCAGAATTGTGCTTTTACCAGCCGCGGCTGAATTAATAAGTTTAAAACATCAGATGGCCCAGATCCTGCTCCTAGCTAATAACGAGCTCGCTTTCGCCCAGCGCTGCTGCTTCGCGGCGAAATGGCAAACGCTCTCTGAGGATCCACTCTCGCCATGTGCCTGCCCTGGCAGAAAGGCGAGGGAAAGAGGTGGGCAGCACCGTGGGCTGATGGCTCTGCCGCTTCCATCGCGTCCCCTGTCCCACTGCCTCTTAGCTGCGGGCTGTGTGCGGGCTTGGGAGCTGGGCAAGGTGAGCCCTTGGGGCAGGGCAGGGTGTGTGCAGGGTGTGCACGCAGGCAGCCGGCTGTCTGGGAGCAGAGGGCGAGGATGGAGTGGCAGAACCCCCTCCTGCTTTGCAGATCCTTCGTGTCCTCCTCGGGTGCTGCGTTGGCTGCAGAAGGGTGCTGAGCTGTGGGTCCGAGCTGGCACGGGCTGCGCGCGCCCTGGGTAAATTGTGGGTGAGGGATATTTCATCGGCTCGTTTCCCTGCCTTGACCTTCATACCTGGCTCTGCAATCGGATCTGAAGATCAGCCTGTAGATCTTCAGCTGTCTCCAGTGTTTCCTGTCCCCAGATGCAGGGATAGGTGGGGCTGTCTGTTAGCAAAGCGTCCTGCTTCACCCAGAGCCCTGTGTCCTCCTGAGCTGGCACTTTCCCCTGCAGTGCCTCGCTGCTTCAGTCTGCACCTTCTGCAGGACAGCCCTGCACTTCAAGCCTGCAGAATCAGGAACCGAGGCGTGCCTGGGGACACGGGTGGGCTGCAGGGCTGCAGGCAGGGAGCTGCAGTTCCCCTTGCACGAGAGCTGACGCTGAGCACTCCACAGCCGCATGTGATCCCTGCTTTGCTCTTCCTCTTGGCCTTTGCTTCCATCTCCTTGGCTTCCTTCCCCTGCCTGGCTGAAGGCTCCAGGGCTTGGGATGGACCTGTGGGAGGGCCAGGGTCACCGGAGGGGAGTGCGGGCACCTCCCTGGCCATATCTTGCCCACGTGGGAAGTATCCATAGGGGGGAGTGCTCAGAAGATCTGGAGGCAAAGTCTGCGTGACCTGGGAAGAGGGGACTTTGACCCATGGATTGTGTCTGAAATTGCTGTGGGGCAGCAATGTGAGTTCCTGGTTCTCAGTGGTTACTGGAGGCTGCAAGGCTTTTCGCAGAGCATCAGGCTTTGTAAGCTTACCGAAAGCTAGAACTTAGGGTTTATCCAACACTTTCTTTTTTTCCCACAGTAGGGTAGCTGACAAATTCCCATCAACGTCAGTGAAAGCAGTTATGCTGAACTTAAAGGTAGTTTTTCTGGGGGTGAAAGGGGAATTCAAGTGGCAGGAGGCTTCTTGATTTATTCCTGCTGTAAAAGTGGGGTGGGTTGGATGTGGGTTTAGGGGGCAAAGTGCGTGATGCTGGTTGGAAACTACGTTACAATTACTTGAGGTGTTGAATGTCATAGAACCACAGCATGGTTGGGTTGGAAGGGACCCCAAAGCCCCCCCAGCCCCTGCCNGAGGTCAGGCTGCCCAGGGCCCACCCAGCCTGGCCCTGAGCACCCCCAGGGAGGGGACACCCACAGCTCTGGGCAGTGCCAGGGCCTCGCCGCTTCTGGGTGCAGAATTTCCTCCTGAAGTGACAAAATCCTTCCTAAAGGAATTATCTCGATTTTTATTTTTCCCCCAGTCACCGCGCAGAGCTGGGGCTTCTCACGGAGCTGCTGCGGGAGCAGCCCTGGGGGGCTGCGCGGGGTGGTGGGGCTCAGCCCCTCTGCTCACGCCTCCCAGCAGCTCGTGGCTTCTCGGCCAGGTCTGGGAGCTCGCCCGTTGCCCATGAGGGAGGTGCTGGAAGCGCTCCCAGCCCATGCAGCGGGTTTTTATTCCCAGATACAGATCGTTTACGATCTTATTACACGATCAACGTCGGGATCAGCCTTCTCTGTATTTAGTGCCTGTGCTTATCAGCAGCCAGCATCTGAGAGCAGCACAAAGTCCCAGGCTTGGTTATTGTAGGTTGTTTTTTTTTCCACTCAGAGAGACTGAGCATGTGGAGGGCAAGGTGGGAGAGGCTTGCTTGTGTTGTGAGGATTGGCTGGAAGCTGGGTTTTCATCTCTGCCCTGGCTTGGGATGACCAAGGAGAGGTTGCCACCAGTGCAGAACCAGCAAGGGGAGCCTGTGGCTGAGAGCCAGGGCGCTAAAAAGCGCACAGGGAATGTGCTTCTGCAGGGAATGACTCCAGAATGCATCCAGGATTTACGCAGTGCGCTTTGTGATGCGATATCCAATTGTGTACTGCCTTCCTTAGCATTTATAGAGCGAGCTGGGCACATCCCAGCAGCTTTTTCCCCTGGTTTATGCAAAATCCCTTGAAGCAGGGTTCGGGTCCAGTGGGTGCTGCAGCTCTCGGAGCTGCTGTGCAGGGCTGTGCGTGGGAGCAAATCACTGAGTAATGACGGCAAAAGCTTTTCCCCCCCACCCCGTAGCTCCCGGGAGGGACTGCAGCCTTGAGCTGAGCTGTTTGGACCTCAGCTGTGTGTTTCTGAACAGCCTGAAACCATCCCAGGCAGTAGCTGTAAGGACAGCAGCACCTGCTGTGATTTCCCACAGGATGAGCTGCCCTTTTCTTCAATTTTGTGGTGCCAAAATGAGTCAGGATTCAGGCTAACCGTTCCCTGTCCACTGTTACTCAGAAGGCTTTTGATCTAAATAAAGGAGGGTTTTTTTGTTGTTGTTGTGTTTTTTTTTTTTTTTTTTTTTTTTTTTTTTTTTTTCAAGGGAGCTCAGGGCTGTTGCACCAGGCTTCTGCTGGGACACAGTGAAAATCAGAGACTTTCATTTCATCACCCTGCTGCATCACTGTCAACCTTTGCTGTGTCTTTTGCAAAGACCTTCAGCACCTGGCTTCTCTGCGCTGTCCTCCCAGGGTGAACTTTAGGCAGGTTCTCATCCAGGGAGCCTTTGCTGCAGTGCTTCCGAGACCTGGCTTCGCATCGGGGTGGGAGCGCGGTGCAGCCGCCCCGCTGAGATACCTGCGGGGTGTGGCAGGTCACGTTCAGCCACCGCTGCCCACGGTGAGCAGGCATGAAGGGGATTTGCTATCAGCCTAAGAGATTACAGCTAGATTTCTTTTAAACTTGTTTGTGTCCCAGCCAGCCCTGCTGTAGCACTTACCCAGCTGGCGTGCGATGCTGTTCATCGCGCGGAGCTGCCTTAATGAGGCTCTTTGCAAGATGACTGCAATGGGATAGAAAATCTTCCTCTGGGCAGATGTTCCTGTCGTCGTCGCTGTTTGTTTCCTTGTGCATACTTTGTGAATAAATAAATGGCGTTGGGAGGGAAACTAAAGCATCTGTTCTGTGCTTGCCTTCTCAGCAAAAGGTTTGAGAGGAGAGGAACGGATCTGACCGGCAGAGATTATCCTGAGCCTGCTCAGCCACGACGAGGAAGGCTCGGCTCGAAGCTGTCTCCCACCGCCTGGAGGATGCAGGGCTGCGTGCGGGGCAGCTCCTGCCGACGGGGATGGCTTTCCTCGACCATTGTGGGCAGATGCAAGGAGGTGATCGGGGCTTGAGAAAGGTACCTCGCCTGTGCAGAGGTATTTCTGAGGGGCATGGAGTGCACCGCATCCCGATGCAGGTTGGTTCCTGGTGGTGAAAATGCTGAAAACGTAGAATGGCTGGGAAGGGAGGACGGCGGTGAGCGGGGGAAGAGGTTAGAGTGTGCGGAGTGGGGTGAGGCTGTGGTGTCAGATCTCTTTGTCCCCGTGTCGCTCTGACTGTTGGGTCTTGCACCACTGGATAGCGGGAAGCACCGCACGTGCACTCGAGGTGCAGAATAAGAGAGTTTTGGTGTTTTGAAGCTCTTGGGTTGGGAAACCTGAAGCCAGGTGGAAGCCAGTAAAGCCTGAATAGTTCCTATTACACCACCAAAACTGGTTGTCTTTAATTTGTTCAGTAAGAACATGAGTAGGAGCTTTTCAGGAGGTGAAAACTTGAATTTGCGAATGAAACCTTTGTGCCTGCAAAGGTCTCAGCCTAATGCGTGCTGCAGGGCTGGCTTGAGACAAACTGCACGGGACCTCCTCACCCCCCTCAGTGCCTTAAAGAAATGATCTTTTTTATCCTTAAACCCCAGCTGCTCAGATGACCCACTGGAGATCCTCCTGTGGATCTAAGCATGAGCAGACGCAGGCGCATCACGTGCAGTAAAGGTGCAGAAGCACAGTTCCTGCAGCATTTGCTACCCGTGGATGTCTGCAGGAGCTGGAGGAAGCTGTGAAGGGGCAGATCTGTGAAAAATGAGGCGTTTTGTACCACTGATATCCCCGCCAAGTGCATGTTCAGGGCAGAAATATTTCCCTTGCTGAAGCATGCACGGTTTCTTTGGCACCTCTTAGTTGTGTGGCTGCTGAATTTGGCCCGTTATCTGCAAGCGAGCTTTCCTGCCTGCAGCGATGTCTGAGCTCCTTAACACCACTGCAACGTTCCGCAGCTTTTGATTAAATACAGCCCACTTCATTTTGTGCTTGAAATCACCCACTGGACAGTTCAAAGGAATGCTCCTATAGGGGAAACAACCCTCTTGGTGATCAAAAAGGAAAGCCGGCAGGAGGGGGGGGACCGTGCCAGTGGCTGAGATGGTGGCAGCGTAAAACCCTTTTGACGTCTCAGGGCTGCTTAGTAGCTTGAAAATCTGGTGACAGGAAAGTCAGGGCAGCTTTGCAGCTGCTTGCCCATCCAAACTGAAGCTGTAGGGTGCAGATGGAGCTCATTGAAGCTGTAGGGGCCTGCGGGGCTGTGGGTGCTTTGAGGGGAGAAGGGAGAGGAGGCTGGGTGCACTGGGTGTAAGCCTGCCCTGGCTTTAAGGAGAGAGCGTTTGGCTGCAAGCCCTCTGCTGTGATAATCCGTGCCGTGCCTGGCTGCTTATCGCGTCCTGCTGGAAGTTCAAACCTTATCTCTTGTACCCTTCTCTGTCCCTGCTTCCCTCCCCAGTGCTAATTAGCCACATCTGAGTTAATGAGCTAATGCCTCCTGCTTGTGAGCTCCGTGGCTGCTGCATCCTGAAGGCGCTGGAGCCAGAGGGATGCGGGGCAGGAGCAGAGCTCAGGGGGAAGCCGCGTCCCCCGACCGTCGGCTGCGTGCCTTCTGTCACAGAACGCTTCACACCCTGCGTTTCGGTGGCTTTAATCACACATGCAGCAGAAACATCTAGACATACTAGCTGCGAATCTGACGTCTGTCAGCTCCTGGTTACATTTTCCAGGTCTGTGCTGGCAGTCAGAGCTGAGCCTTGCAGACTGCCCCTGCAGAAGAGCTTCAGCCCCGCGCGGGGGCCTGGCTCAGGCTGGCTTTCTGTAGCTTCCATTTCTGGGCCAGCGGCTCGAAGAAGAAGGAGACGGGCGAGAGGAGAGCGCAGGCTCCAGCGAAGAGGAAGGAGCAGGCGTAGGTCTGTGTGTAGTCATACAGCCACCCTGCAGGAGAAGAGATTGTTATTGGAGCTGTTGGATTTCTCACAGCCAAAATCACTTTGGGGAGGTGGGCGGGAAGCAAGGGATGTGTGTTCTCATTTCAGAATGCCTCAGATGTTTTTCTTAGGTTGCCTTAACCCTTCGTGTGCCCCTGGCTGTGCAGCGTGTCCAGCCTGTGGGTGGGCAGGTGGGACCACTGCAGCTGGTATAAGGGGGAAGCTTGTAGGGTATTCTTCTTGGGGCCGACGTCGCTGGATCCTTCTGGTGGATTTTAATTTGATTGAAGTTAATCCCT
>VXAV01002248.1:57810-72459 GCA_013399715.1 Alectura lathami | reverse complement strand
TTTTTTTTTTTTTTTTTTAAGAATTAGATAGAACGTTAGGTCAATTTTGCACGTACGAATCAAAGTAATTACTCTGGTATGGCTCTGATGGCCAAGATTATCATTTGCTGAAAATTAATCATTTCTGTTTAATAAATACCTTTGTCTATAGGCCAAATACCAGACATACAGAATTTAAATTCAACTTTTTTCAGGAGTGTTTTCCTACTACCCTGAAAAAATGGACTATTATTCTCCTCCACATGAGAATGAAGTAGTTAGCACCCAACTCTGACAGCTGTATGCCTTCAATGCAAACAGCTCTATCCAGAAAAATAGGGAGGAGGCAGACACAAAACTCCACCAATTTCTCATCAAAAATTGAGCAAGGCACAGGGTAAAGCACAAGGCGACACAAAAACATTCCTGCAGGACACGAGGCAAGAGGCGTGCAACGCCCAGGCTCAGATCCCCAGAGCTGCCACAGGACCAGCAGGCGCCCACTGAGGTGTCTCTGACCAGGAGGCATGGTGAGACCAGGCCAGTGCTGCACGCAGGGAGCTGATCTGCGGTGGCCGTGGGGCCGGCACTGCCCTCCTGCCCCAGTGGGGCCGTGCAGATCCTGTGGCGAGCGCTCGGGCAACCTGGAGCCTCCGCAGGGAAAGCCCTGAAGGGAAAGCAGCAGCAGAGATATTGCCTATGGCAATGCTGTGGGAAGAAGCGGTAGTGACAAGATGACATTGAGAGTCTGACACTGTAGATTACCTCAGAACCATATCAAAATGACTCTCAGTTATCAGATCTAGATGACAATGAAACTCCAGCATCACTGTCATCTATCCTGAAAAAATAAATAAATGGTACATGCCACTAGCCACGGGAAGGGATGGTGATTATAGATATATTGTGGCAATGCTGTCTACTGTAAGGATGGCTCGGTAGCTTTGATGGTTAACCCCACCTCAGATTCATACCATTTTGTCTTCTGAGTAAAAGAAAGAAAATACACATGCTGTATTTAATGTTGCAGCAATTCAGCTTGCAATCACCCAACAAAGCGTTGATGAGACAATTAAACAATCCCTATTAAGCAATAATAAATATTGAATTAGTATTCATCATTCTGAATGTGCAGAAAGTATGTGTGCAGCTCTCTTCGGGCTCTGAACTGACTATCAGCCTGAAACCCTCCTGCACTCCGATGCCCTCCCTTGGGTGGCACTGAGCAATCCCACCAGCAGTGTCAACCGCGCCAGGCCAGCAAAGCCAGCAGCCCTGGAACAGCCCGTGCCATAGCCGGGCCCTCCACAAGCACCGGGTGCCTGCAAGTGATGCTGGTTATGACCAGCATGTGGCAAGGCAAGAGGGGCAACCGCAGCTCTGTGGGACAGCAAACAGCAATATCCTACAGGCAGAGAAAGAGCATGCCCATGTCGGAACAGGAGAAAATAATTTACTTTTCTCCAAAAAATGTATTGGACATGAAATTGCTGTTTTTATTTATGTTTACAAGAACATTGTTGTAACTGATGTCCAAAACAATTTTTTTTGCCATGAAATTTTAGAAAAAAAGCACTTACATTTATAATTTAAAGGAAAAGGAGCTGCTTCAGAGTGACCACCAAGTCATTTGTCTCTTCCTGTCACATTATTTTTCTGCTCTCTTTCCCTTTCATTAAAATCATACACAGAAACTACTACAAGCTAATGAAACAATGATGAACATCTACTTCAATAACACTGAGAATTCTCAAATGTGCTTTGTTTGTTTTGTTTTTTTTTTCCTCCAAAATTAACATATTAGAGACTATTTACCACTGTACAAAATTCCTTTCTTTATTTATGAAAGCTACATCTTCACTATCATGATGTGAAATGAAAAGCCTCCTGTACTTGTTGCATACAATTAAGCCGCAACAAAAGCCAGCCCAAGCCATTTCACATTTCATAGGGCTGCAATTATTCTTTAACTGTTAGAATATGCTGTCCCCCAGGAGCTAATTACAGAAAAGCTCTCATCACACACAAGAAACATACAAACAAATCCTTCAAGCACAAAGCAAATGTTCAACATTAAAGAGATGCATTCAGGAAGTCACACCAATCAGTTGGGTTCAGCTAATTACTAATCTGATTTCTGGAGTAGTTGCATTAGATAATTATGATGCCCATTCACAACTTGAAAGCTAGGACTTTGACTGATTATAATAAAGATCTAGGACTAGGACTAGAAGTAAGAGAAAAGTATGAAGCACACAACAGAACAGGGCTGATGTGACATGCTTGCTTATTGCACCCAGCTTTTGGAGGATCCCATCCCAGAGTTTGCCAGACCCCACAGGAATATTTTCCTTGACCTCGCTCATTTTTTCAGTCAGGCCCACACTACCACCAAGTCACGGCTTTGCCTTGTGGACCGGGTTCACCAGGTGCCTGAACCAGAGCTTTCATTGCTGCTTCCCTCGGAGCTCCATGCCTGCCTGGCAGCAGCCTCCCCAGCCATCCTCCCGGGCCCTCATCGTATCTGAGCCGATCAGAGACCCTATTGTCACCATGCCTTCACTTGTATTTACTCAGTTGCAGTTTACTTCAGTTCTGTGCTTTACAGAAAACACATTAAAATGTGGAAATTGACTTCTCTTTTGCAGCATTATCATGTACAACACCTGGGTTTCTGATGGCACGTGGTGGCATTAAATAAGCATGAAATTCAAACCAATGCTTGAACTTCAAACTGGTGAACTGGCTTCAGTGAGCTGCCCTCACCAAGACGGGGCAGTGGTGACTGAAAACCTGTATTTAGCCTCATTAAAATCAAGAACAAAGCTCCAGCTGTCAGACTTGGGTTTGTTGTGTAAAAACTCATCACATGGAATACAGTGCACATCCGGCCTGGCATCAGTGTGCAAAATAAGGCAGAAGCACCCAATTACACTGTTCGCACACAGGCACGCTGTACACATTTTTTAAGCTTTAAGGTGAAAGGGATTCTTCATTCTTGTTAAACTAAGTGAATGAAAGTTCCAAATCTGTATTTCAAAGTCAATAGGCTACAATATTTTCAGGTCTGCCATATGTGATAGCTTAAAATTCAAAACAGAGCAAAAATTGCGTTGGGTGGAAACTAATGTTATGGAATCTGAACCAGGGCTACATTTATATTTCACTTTAATGCTCTAGCTGTTTAATCAAAATATGAATAAAAGGTCTAAAAGACCAACACGCAAAAATATCATAGTTCTGGAATTTAGCTTTAGCTTCCTATTGTCAACCAATTACTGTGTAATTTTTTCCCTGTGACTGAATAACTAACTGTTAGCAAATAATGAAAAGGCAATTACAGCAGAGCTTTGTTCATATTACCCTCTTCATTTTATTCAGGCTATAATTATTGTCAATGCTGGAGGCTTACTGTACCATGTAAGTGGCACCAGGGAAGAAAATGGAATGGGCTGGTGCATGGAAAATTGCAAATGTCACAGCTACCTTCATCATCACCGTTGGACTTCAGAGATTAAAAAAAATAAGCAGCAAAAAACTCTCCATGTGTGTTTTGCAAATTCTTTACCTCAAGCTGTTGCAATGGCTGATGAACTGGTAGAAGGGGAAAAATTTGAGTATCGTGTTTGTTCTTTTTCTGTCCCCCACCCCAACATTTTTATTACGATTTCATTCCCAGAGGACACTTCGTTTTTGCCACTGTGTGCCTGGAAACAAACTCATGGAAATATCCTTTTAGCAGCGCTTCTCATTAAGGATGTCCATGCTGTTCTATAATGGAGAGTGGCATATAAATGATGTATTTCATGGGGTTTGATCTTCTTTGCCACATACAGACACATCCCTACAAAAAAAAAAATGAAGATAACAACCCACACGCACAGATGCTGCGTGCCACATTTACAGCCTGTCATTGACCATTTACCCAGGATTCTAGTATTTACCAGAAATGATCGATACAAATCAGAAACATGCTATTGCATTTGTGACTTTTTGAAAAACAAATAGCATTCCCGTGTATCATTCACATTGCTTTTCCATTTGCACTGTTGCTTACTAGAGAGAAACAACACAGGTATGCTTGGAACAACTAGCCCTTTTTGTTTAGAAACTGGGGGAGCTTTCACAATCTGGTTGCGGCCAGCAGCACTTACCAAGAAATACATCCCACATGCAGAACATCGTCCTCAGTGAATTTGTTCACTCTAAGGCACCTCCAGAGGGGAGGCCCAATTCGGCAGCAAACCCATGGTGCTACCTTCACAAGCTCAGCCGCCTGCCCTCGCACGTGCAGACGGGACCTGAGTGAGGGGAGCCGTGGCAGCACGAGGACAGGTCCCACACTCCGTCTCCTGCAGTCCACCTCCAGTGCCGCGACACCATGCGCAGCGAGCTACGCATGCAGTGCTTGTGAAATGCTGTGTGCCTTACTGGAGCAATAATAATTCAGCTATCCTGTGGAAACTAAGCTCAATTCCTGGTGGAATTCATCATCTGTAGAAAAATCAACAACTTCATATAAAGTTATATTATATGGACAATGTGAATAAAATCAATTGCATGCAGCCAGCATGGTAAGAGCAGCTCCCTTTTAATGCATTTTCCCTGGCAATGCTTTGGGACCTTTGTGGTCTGTGGTCATTTTTCAGTTCTCTGTGTCAACTAAAACAGACTTTTCAGCTCCAAAAGGAATGCATCACACATTAAATCCCTACCAACTTTAAGTCTACTTTGTCATTTTTTAGATTCTGAATAATACCATAAACTTTTGGGATTACAGAAATAATAATGACCAGAGCCCAGGCAATTTAAGCCTGCTGTGCTAATCACAGAGTAAAAAGTCCTTTATAATAACATCTATATGCTAGAAAAATAAAGACCTTTCAAACCATCCAAAATCCCGCTTTCCATTCCCTTCAGCAATGCAGAGGGCATTGCTGAGATAATGACGCACGTCCTCTGAGCCATTCGGTTCACGTCCCAGCATATATGAAAAATAATCTGATCACATCCAAAAAAAAAATACCACTTTCTTAAAAACAAAAAAATCTTGATTTATTGAAAAATGTAGTATGATGTCAGTGTGAATTAATGTTTCCCATAGGCATACTAATAAGCTCCATGACATAATAACTTGTTATACTACACCAGTGGGACCTTAAAATTATTCCAAAGATAACATAACACAACACTTGAAGCAGCAGGAAACTTCCAGCATGCTTTTAGATGTTTTACAGTGTTACTAATCTTTGAATTGCTTGGAAAAACTGAAAGGAAACAGAATATTTAAAATTGGAAGCACTGCAGTTAGAAAATGACTCCATTCCAAATTCCAAATGTGCACAGGAGATTAATGTCAATGTAAGAAAAAAAAAAATAGCTGCAGAAGGGGGGAAATTATTAAATACACTTTCTAGGTTGGACATGTGCCTTTTGGTAGTCCGGTGAAAATCTGTTTTTATTTGGTTGAGTTATGAGGTTTGCACATACACCAATTTCTTATTAATGAGAAGAAGTCAGCCTTACTCATTTATTTATTTGCAGATGAAATTTAAGCTAATGACTGCCCAGCAACCTCTACACACACTGGAGGAAAGACGCAGGGGTAGCTCTGCTGTTTCTGCAGCATGTCCAGAAACCGCCCGGGGTCAGAAAGCCCCTGGAGCCCAGCTGGGCCCTGGCACGCCGTGTGAGCTGGTGACCCTGCATGGCCTAGCAACGTGCTCTCCAGGGCTAAACATTCAAACAGGCAAAACAATTGAGTGGTGTGGTTCAGTTCATGCAACAGTCACCATTTGTATTTTAATCCCCACGTTCAAGCCAGCTGAGGTGCAGGGGAGGAACAACAAACCCTACAAAGGAAGCCTGCTAGGTGAGCACTTAGGCAGAGGTTCCCATGTGCACCACAAGCTGGAATGCCACCGCGGGAAGTGACGCAAAGCCAGGCGTGGCTGCTCAGTCTCCTAGTTGCCAGAATGACACTTCTGCTTGTCTCACTCCACCTTCCCAGTTTAGCACCACCCTTTCTACTTGGTTTAGTTTCACCACCACTTCTTGGCCAGGCTAAGCCCCATGCTGTAGTTCTCGGCCCAGCATTGTTTTCCTTCATTTCACAAAGGACAATGTACGCCTGCCCACTGCTTCCCACTGAACTGTACAGGGTTCAGCCAGTGCTAGAAATGAATATTCCATGCAGAAAATGTTAACCTTTGATCCAGACACATCGCTGCAGTAAGTGAGCCTGTTGTGCCGCAGCCCTTTGATCACAGCACAAAAATTGGAACCATTTGCAGAAGTAAAGCATGTGATTTGCACATAAAACAGACCTGAGGGGATGGCTCACAGAGGGCTGCACTGTCTGCATGCAGGACAGGGACGCCTGCACGGCCCTGGCACGTCTGCTTGCACCTTGGCCATTCCCATTGTGGGTCACAAACACCAATGGAGCCCAAATCTCCAGGCACAAGCTCTCAAGAAGGAGGCGTGATGGCGTGTCTGAAACAACAAATCGCCCCAAACCGAATGCGGGAGCCACCTCAGCTTACTGGGTGTCACCAGAGGGAGAAGCAACAGAAACGACGAACGCTGCATCAGCCACGAAAGACTGTTTCCTATTCATCCACGAAAGGGTTTCAAGAGCATGGGAATCTCCAACAACCGTAGGAAACCATTTTCCACAGCAAACCTAGAACACCTGGTGAGCCCTTTGTAGTCCCTGCCAAGTAACTATCTTTAAAAGGAAGGATAAACTGTAATCTAAAAGTGTCAGATACAGATCACAACTGCTACAATGGCAAGGCACGGGTGGGCAGAGGGAAGGGGTGCGGGGCAGTGAATGCATAGGGCTAGATAAAGAGGAAAATAATGGAGAAAATGATATGGAAGAGGAAATATTTTAGGAGAATGCAAAACCCAGCAAAGTATTGAACAAACAGAGTAGCGCAGAGGAACAAAGGGTGATACAGCAGCAATTTGAAATTAATAGTATTCCCACGACCCGCAACAGAGGATGGAAAAATATAAATTATTAACTGAAGTACAAGACAGCAGGATTTTTTTTTTTTTTTTTTTCTTTTTCCACACATATGAAGGAACACTGATTGCTGGAAAACTTGTGAGCTCTGCACCTGGCACAAGCTGAAGACATTTCCTTATCCTGAACCATTCATACTCCTTAATGATTCTATAAAGCCAAACAAAACCAAACATATGTACTGAAATCCGGTTCCATGTTCCTTTATCACATACAGGAAACTTGAGCGAGGGAAAAGAGGAGAAAAACTGGGGAACTGAGCATGGTTATTTTGGAAGAACACCACAAATTTCATCCCCTTCCCTGAGAAACAGTACATAGGCTGCTCAAGAGCTTCAACAGAACAGAGAACTCCCCTCAGGATTCTGATTAACACATCAAACAAGTTTTAAATTTAAAAAACACTTTTATATCCATATGAAAGAAACATCACCACATAAGACTCACACCTTTGTGGAGACCCTACACAGAAAAGGTCTGTGGCTATTTTTATAAGTTTTTATTTATTTTTGTAAAATGATTGCATCTACACACAATTTGAGTTTCTTAGAGCCCTCTTGCTAAACATTTCATGCTGCTTGTCTGCAGATATGTTCCCCGTGCTGCTCAGAGAAGTTTTTACCAACTTCTGTTAACATTAAAAGTAATTTTCATGCACAAGGAAAGTGTTCACAGCAGACTTCACGACAGTTAACCTGGCGGACTGTGCTGCCACAGCTGGCTGTGTGCGCCCAACACTCGCTGCAGAAATAAAATTGGACCCCAAGCATAGTTCAGAAATTCAGTGCAGAAAATGGATGAAACTAAAATGGTGGGGGCTGGAAATACTCTCATTCAATACACCTCACAAACATCAGGTAATGCTTTCACTAGGATTTTTTTCCAAAATAACTGATTTTTGTTTAAAAAAAATGGAAACCCATTGTCACGTTGGGTTGCAGCCTAACTGAAGGGCTGTGTCTTGCTAGTCAGTTAGTGAGTAGGGATGTTACCAACAACTAACTTGAGCCTGATCTAACTGGCTGTCAGACATCAACTTTGACAGATGTAGGAGACCACCACTTGTGTCAATACACATTCCTGTAAATGCATCTTTTGTTCTCAAAGCTTTTTTTTTTTTTTTTGCATGTCAAAGTGACATGGCTTGGCTATTAGGAGGACCAAATAAATGCAAATGACAATTTAAAGATAAGTGTAAAATAATTACATGCCTGGTTATTGTTAACTGCACCAAGATGGTGCTGATGAACAAGGATTTGCACCATCCAACCATAAGAATATCATGAGAAAGATGATGAGAAAAGTTACAGTGTGCGTTAGACATGAAGTCTTTGTCACGCAGGTGGCTCATCCCTAAGAACTATATCTGCAGCCCTGCTCTTCTCCTGGCAGGCACAAGCAGCAATGCAGTTTGATGCAGAAGATGATAGGTGATTGCACAGACTACACTGATTTTTCATCATTGATTTTCTGTAAGACACACAGTAAGCATGTTCAGGATTTAGATGGCTTCCATTTGTAAATATTTTTAGATAAAAGAGTCCCAAGCAATTATAAATTTAACCTCTTAGAAATAATCTCATCTTGCATCCAGTGAAAAAACACATTCATTTTCATGATATAAAGTTAGAGGTAAGAGAATAAAGCAGACTAAACATTTCCTTGGCGCCTCTTGTCACATTTTTAGAGACTGATACCATAAGGGTCTCATTCAAAACTCTCTGAAATACTTACTCACATCTTCAGATGTAGGAAAGAAGTAAGACCTTAAAAGGCAAAACTTCCAAGGGGATCCTCACCAACACAGCAATGGCAGGCTGAAAGAGGAAGTTCTTGCCTAAGGCAGACTTTCACAGGCTACAGACTGGGACCAGGGGTACCTGCTTCCTTAGGACCATGGCTGCTTGGAAAAAAGCCCTCCCTTTTCTCTGAATGGCCCTATCCTTATTAGTACAAATATTAGCAGTTTCACTTCTCTCCCTCAATCTTCCTTCTCCAATTCTCCCTATATTCCTCTCTCCTTCTCCCAGGCAAGATGCCATGCAGCTCTCTTGCACGTGAGAAGCAAAGAAACAATACCTTTCAAGCATCTTCCCTGTGTACTGCAATGCACCGTGTATGCTTTTAGAACAAACAAATAAAAAAGTACATCCAAAGGGCACAGACTGAGGGCATCTCCTTAGAAAGGCAGTAGCCAGGAAAAGGAATGTGGCCACAAGACCTTTATGGATTTCTTACATTTCATCCACAGCAGTATCAAAATGTATATCCCTCTATCCCACACTGCTGAGGGATTGGCAGGAATGTTACACACTGCTGTAAATTGAGACAGATCCCAGATCCATGGCAGTAAATTAGCTTAAAGCTATTGCTGAGGCTGGACTCCCACACATTTCTACTCCTTCATATATTTGGCATTGTAAGTAAAAATGCAGTACCCTACCCTTATCCTACCAGCTATAGAGGAGATGATGTCACAGACTTACACACAAGAAGAGATGTCAATTTCTTCTTTCACAAATGCTACCACCAACATACAGTGGCTTCACTGCTCTCAGGAACTCACATGCTTGTACTCTATGGACACAAACACTCTGGTGGTTTAGCTGAACACATTTTAAGACACCTTTTGCAAAAAAACAACAACAAAAAAACCCAAGCGTGTAAGCTGCCTTCTGTACATAGAAGAATCTGGTCTTTCCTACAAATAAATTGTTGTTAGTGTCTGAAGCCTATGGTGTATAATTAAAAATGTCTAATCCACCCAAGACAAGATTGCCTCAGTGAAAGCTTGTCACCTTCTGTATGGGAAAGTCATGCATTATGTATTTTTTACACTGATTTATCCTTGTTATGCAATGAAGAATGTTTTAGAGACATATAGGAAACATGCATTCAGTTTGTGTGATTTAGGTTTGCCACAATTAGCAGAAGTTAATTTTGACAGCTATTTCCTAAAATACAAGTAGAATTTGAGAACAGATAAAACAGAAACAAAGGGGGGTTGATATGCTCGTCTGTCAAGAAGATCAACCACCATTCTCTGCTAAATTGTGTAGGTGAAGAATGTGCATGTTAAGACTTCAACTGCGAGGGAGCAAGTAGCTTGTTAAAAATTACAGTAATAAAGCATTCACAAACAGATCCTAGTTCAAAATTGGAACTAGAGAGGACAAAGAGTTCACTGGATACAGAAGCACTTTCACGTCATTATTAACTACAATGAACAAAACGTGGAAAAGGGATTTGTACGGAAATGGACGCAATACATTCATGAGATACCACTCGTTTGGGAAACCGGTTTCACAGGGCATCTTAGCCCTGCCTTGCAGTTAATTGAGCTGGTATTAACCCAGTGCAGTAAGTTGTAGAATGTCATTTTAGTTAGATGGCTACGAAGGTACGAAAGTGACAGGAGATAAAAGAATCCTGTATCTATCCTTAAGGCAAATAAAGGTCACAAAATAACATTTAATTACCCACTCTTCTAACATTTATAAGGAAGTAAAATAGAACGACTCTAGAGTGAATATCTAGGAACCAACAACAAATCTAAACACAAATGGCAATTATTTCATGTGTCTGAAGAAAAAGCAAAATATTTTTCTACCAAAGGAAATCGATTCCCTTTCCACATACTCCAACTGGCCTTGGTATTTTGCAGAAATGCTACTGCAATCAGGTTGTTAAAATTTGGAAAATGAATAGTTTTCTAATAAATTAGCTTTCAGAAATCAAAACCTTTCTTCCAGCTGTTACAGGTTCTTAAGACAGAAGTTTAATTGGGTTGAGCATTCACTTCAATTGCATGCAGTCCTGTCACGGATCCTCTTTTAGCTTGAGTGAACCAAGCAACACATACTGCACCATACCACTGCCTCAGGTGAGGAGTTAAGCAGATCCCAACAGGCAGCACCTTTATCAGCAACACCGTAATGGGAATGGATCCATGGATCCTCAGCACATCACGGGTTATAGCTTATCTGGGCTCTCTCCTTACTCTGTAGCAAAGATTAACCTATGCAAACTAACCACCAGCTGCAGTGAAGATGTCCACCTCTGTATCACTGCCTGGCTTTGCCCGATACACGACTCTATCACCACTCTCAATCCCACCTCCACTTTTTTCTTTTACTCCCCTCAATAAAGCCATCTTCCATCCTGCCAGTTTTGCCCCTCTACCTTCCTAACAGAGCCCAAAACCACCTTCGGACTTCAGAAAGCATTTAGAAGTGTCCATCCTTCCAGTCAACAGGCACCCAGCAAAGAAGCACTTCTGGTTAGGAAACAAATACAGATGTACCCACAAAATACAAAACCAGGAAAACTAAACCCAAATCATCCCAATATTTACTGTTCACCTTGAGATTTTAAAGAAAATTTAATACAGTATTTCGGATGTTTTTTTCCCCTGCCTCTACCTGCATGTTACCTGCATGTTTCCCAGTCCTCTGTCTCCTTGTGGACAACCTATATCAGTGTTCCTCGAAGATATGAGTAATATTTGATACTGGATATTCCATTTCTACACCAAATTGTGCTACGCAGGCCACAAAGTCCTACAATTCAGAGCCAATGCCTATTCACAGAATGGTTTGCTGTTGCTAGAAGAAATGATACTGAAGAGAGAAGGTGTCTGCAACGTGAACTTCAGGCAGAAGGAAATGGTTGTGATGAAACACAGTTATCAATTGTATTTATCATCATTCCTGTACTCTGAGCACCAAAGGCCTGAGACTGCCCATATTAGACTGAAACAAGACGACTTATCTGATTCCAATATGCTGGAAATTGGCTGCCATTGCTATTGCTCTTCTTAAACTAAGAAGCAGCTTCTTTTCAGGTTCCTTCCAACCCAAGCCACTCTATTATTCTATGATTCTGTTTATTTAGTGAACATTCAAACAACAGGCACCAAAGATGTCTGTTTTCCCCATGTTATACGGATATTAAGAAAGTATCTGAGGAAGAAGCGAGTTACTGAATCAATAAATCTTAAGCACTAATGTATTTTGGAGAAAATAGTAATATGGAGTTTCCCTTCTTTTGGCATATCATATAAGAGTTTTGAATTTATCTGTTCTTAAACCATCATCTCCCTGTTATCACTGCCTTACAAATGCTGATCTCAGTTCAAGCATGCATCCCTCATCAAAATCAAGGAGAGGTGAGCGTTCTTATCTACCAGCAGATGAGACTGCCTGGAAAACAGCCATAGCAGAGCAATGATTGCTGAGTGCTGACAGTTTAATTCACAGCTAAGGTGCTATTAAAACAGCCACCATTGTTTCCAAAGATGTTCCAAAAATTGACTCACACAACCCTCACTGCAATACCTAGTCATGACAGTATGAGAATGGCCACATAATCCCTGCACTCTTCCTTTAAGCATAAAGGATTAGCAGATCATGTATTTCTGTAAATCTTCATTGTACCAGACAGTCAGAAGTCATGATAAGAGAGAACCATGTTCATAGTCATGACTAATAAAGCAGAGCTAGTCACTTCGCTTGGGGTCAGCCAGGACTGGATTAAGCCTGTCTGGCTACCTTCACAAAGATATACAGGATACATTTTAAAATGTAAATGACCACTGCAAATTGTGTGAGATTAACTGAAGAGGTACCTAGGATGTATTTATTATCACAGTAATAATGCTATTAAAGTATTGTTGCAATTAAAGCAAGATCCTTCTCTTATAACAACATAGGGACAAGGTTGGATTACAGCACCAAGCCGTGAAAGCAGCTGACTGAATGGATCACAGACAGTCTGAAAGAACTTCACTTTTGCATAATCTGTTATTTTACCATATAGTTCTGCTCAAGAGGTGGAAAGTTCAACCAGAGGTGAATAACTAGGAAATCTCTAAGCTGATGCCTGGGTATCCTTGATGTCCGGAATAACGAATGTCCATGTTCTGGTGCACCAGTGTAGTTTGCCTCTGGACAGAAGTATCACACAGCTACACTTGCTTCTGTTCAGCTTACAGGCTCCTCTAACAAATGGTTTCAGAAAGGCTAGCAGCTGCATCAAGAGAACTTGTACCTGTAAAACAGCAGCATTTCCTGTGACTTAAGAAAACAAATTCAGATATCACCACAAGCCTCTGGAGACAGGACCCCAAACAAATTAATCTTGACTCCCTGGGGACTTGAGCCAAATCTTGCCAAGGCAGAGTCAAACAGAGACCATGTCATCAGAAACATCTGCACAAACCCCAGTGAGTGGCATCTGCTTCTGGAACAGACAAAGCTTAGGGGAGCGCCCTGGCTTTCTTCCTCCTAACTCGCAGCTCCTCAACGAAAGGATTGTTCTGCAGACCCTGGGGTTAAACTGAGGAACTCTCTTCAGAGCTGTTGAATGAGGAGCCGGACACCACTGTTAGCTCCCTGGAGCACTGAGAGCTGCTGTTTAATCTTCTAACATGCTCCAGGCAAGGTCATTTTTAATCCCGAGAACAAGATATCACACAACTGATTGGCAAAACCTTCCTGGAACTGCATCAATTCAAAAAGAGTTTTCCAACACTTAGCAATAGTTAAAAGAATAGAAGCTATAACTGATTCAGAGAGATTAAAAGGATAAATCAGCGAGGATGTTGGGGAAGATAAAGCCAGTAAAGTGAATAAATGTTCTGGGTGTGGAAGGAGACAGGCTGGTTTATCAGCCAACAGCATGGAGTCTCAAACCTAGGGCTATTAGGATTAACGTTGCTCTGTCCTTTAAAAACCCTCTAATGTATTCAGCAAAATGAAAGAGAAAAAATGTGCCTGAAGTGAGAGAATGTCATGACAGCTTGGTCTGCGAGCCCTGAAAGTGTTGGGAACCAAATCCTTCAATTTGGCAGCACAAAAGTCAAGAGACAGCGTGACCGTGGATGGTCTGGAGAAACATTCCTCACACTGTTGTGTTTTTTAAGATGGCTCTAGTCTTCGCAGTCAGTTGTTCCAATACAGAATTATTTTGTCTCCAGAGATTAGTTTTGGCATTATTATCAAAAACAGTAGAAAATTTTGCGCACAAGACTGTTGAGAGGACTACTTAAGGAAACATAGTTCTGATTTTTTTTTTGAGGACCTATAAGTATGAATTGTTAACACTCCACATTTGTGTTATGTTCCAATTCTATTAACAAAAGAAAATTATGTGCATTCTCTCTTGAAAACAGGGAAGAAACTCCAGCACAAAATCCCCTGTGGAAAACAGCTATATTTGCAGGAGATGCAGAGGCAAGACTGGCACTTCCTTTTGGTCCTGGAAAAAAATCTTTAAAATATGATCATTCTGAGCTTCTATATATCTGGAAATTCACTAATCACTTCTGTGTGTCAGTAGCTCAGCATGAAAAATAGTATTACTCCCTGCCATGGCTTTAGCAAGACAGACATCAGCATGGCATATTCATATATCCCTCCATGGATTTATATGTAAATATGCCAGCGTCATTGCGGAGGTCTCCTATTTTCTAAGGAACCCTTTTGGCTATTTGCTATTAAGGCTATATCTGTACATATAATATTATGCTGCCCTTTGGTCTTCGTAGAGAAAAAAGGCTGTCATAAAGCTATCTTCATCATCCTTTGTCCTGAGGCTCACACAAAACAGCAACGTTTTCAGGGGCAAAGAGGTTCTTT
>VXAV01002248.1:34225-57719 GCA_013399715.1 Alectura lathami | reverse complement strand
AGGGAAGAGTACTCCCCCTCATCTCCTGAACCACTAAGAGCCATTTGGAAGGCAGGTCCTTGTTTCCTTTTGTTTTTTCTCTTATTAGATCTAGTAGAGCTCCATCTTGGCATGTACAATGCCCCCCTGGGTAAGCAGAGAAAGAAGCAATTAAGTACAAAATGCTAACAAGGTGCCTGAGTGAGTCAGCTATGTTTCTAAAGTATCTGTGTGGTTTTTTTTTGTGCACCTATGAAAATCATTTCTAGGTCAAAGAAAAATAAAAGTTAGGGTAAACCTAGAAAACAGTGTCATATTAGGATATTTATATAAACTGTCATTCTTGTGTTTTCCCCAAACCTCATGTGCTCTAAGCAATCAATCAACAGCCTCCACAATCAGACTTTGAGTCCTGATGGAGTAGGAAGATGTCATCCAGGGAGGAAAACATGGAAAATCTGTTAGCCATGTGTGTCATAACTGATGTCAACATTTGGGTAAATATGCAAGACCTACCTAAGATTCCCACATACCTACTGCAATGTAAATAACAGAAAAAGCTTTGCCAGATTAAATGATTCTATGTTTATCTTGATCTTTTATCCAGTTACAGATCTGTAACACAGGTATATCCTCTAGGACCAGGAGCAATTTGGAGACTGCTGTAACAAATAATTCAGGAGCAATTCATTAGAGTAATTAAAGTTTTCACCTTTAATTACTGCCAAATAGACCTGAAAATAAACATGCATCCTCAGTATTTTCTGAATGCCAGCCATTCTGTAATTAATTCCAAGCAGCAAAAGCAGCATTCAGACTCCAGAGATTCCCAACAGTTTCTCCTAAGGTGAGAGTTAGAAACCACAGGCAACATCAGCAGTGATGTTCCGTTCAGATCACAGACAGACTACTGCAATTATACAGGCGGGGAAAAAACCAGCCACTTTTCATCTAAACATTACATAATTATTGATAAAAGCATTCTCCACTAAGAATTAGGATTCAACTTTCAAAAACTCATTTATAACCACATACAAGAGAGCAGTGAATAGTATAGGCCACACAGTTAGAATTCAGAGATTAGAAAACCACAAAATTTGGATTAAACAAGAACTATGTCCAAAGCAGAGCACTTGGAAAGAAGGTGCCCTAAACAAAGGCTTGTAACAAGCTGCATACATCTACGTTATGGTAAAACCCAAACACACTGTCATTAAGTTTCTAAAAATCAAACACATAGTCCCAAGCAACCTCAAATTTTAAGCTACTAAATCTCAGTAATAGTTTTTAAGGAGAGTTCAAAAGCAAAACAGAAAAGTCAAAGTCCAAAAGGTATCACAATGGCAGATCAAAGTGTGAAAAGGGATTAATGGCATCTTCAGCAAATGAAGTTTAAAATTCCAGTGTATTAGAGAAGGTCTTTTTTGAAATGGTAATAGGCTATACCTGAGCTGAAAAGACAATTAAGATAGTGTTAATTTTTTTTTTTTTTTTTTTACGGTATCTGGCAGTAATATTTTTATCCTGTTAATTATACAGTAGACAGCAAATGTATATAATATGATAGCTCCATGCTGAGATGACATGCCTGCTGCCTAGTTAAGTGGCTACATTTATCCTATAATTAGCTTGCAGGAATGTGATTTGCATTGCATACCTAGGAGTATATATAATGTCAACTATGCCACAAAAGCCTAAAATGGAAGCTGACACTCTCTTAGCTGTGACCTCTGTATATAACAAGGTGATGCCTCTCGTGACCTCCTGCTCTTTGCATTCAACCACACACAAGAAACGCATTGAAGTAATGCTAAATGTATGACAAATTCAAAATGTACGGAAATTTCAAGTCAGGGCAGAAAATCAGGGCTGATGCTTCAGCCTGAACTTCACTTACGGGGAATCAGGATAATGATGGTTAAAAGGCAGCATCCCTCATCTACTGGGATTAACTGAATTTGTTTGCTTTTGTAGGTAAAAGACAGATTTCCAGACTTAGCATAGTTCTCCCATATATGTATATTTAACTTCCGTAAGAAATATGTGGATTTTCTCTGTAGCTACATGCAGAGAGATAAAAAAAACACCTCATTATTAAACCTCTATGTTAACGTCTCCTACATTTTCTGAAAATTCTGTAAGGGTGTAGGGGGCTTCACTGCTAGACACATCTGGTGAGTAAACACCCAGAGTGAAATCTTGACCCTCTGGTTGAAGAGAACTGTCAGCCATTTCATTTCTGCTAACACCAGAAAGGGATTTCACACTTGAAGTGAGCTATCATCCCATTCTGAATTACCCCACTGATTTCAAGCTATTTGTCCATGAGTCACAAATTTTGTTTCCGTCCAAGAACTTGCAGCAACACATTGTTCTCAGAGAGGGAAAGGGGAACCAAGCAGCCACAGTTCTGAGGCTTCACTAGGCTTAAAGCCTCCCCAGGCTTGGTACCAAATGAATTCCAGTTAGCTTCTCAGTCCTGCAGTGTCACTGGAGGCTTCAGTCTCCTAGGTGCATGTCCATAGCCTCTCCTAGCACCTCCTATGCTGGGAGAATTTAGGGAAGCAATGGGATAGGTGGATATAGGTTGGGAAGCTCCCCTGGACTCTGACATAACTCTGGGTAAGGAGGGAAAGAGCCTGGAAAGCCTGCTGCTGCAATTCGCCCAGAAGTAGGGAGCTTTGCTGGTGGAAACATCACCAAGTCCAGCAAAACAGAAGCAGACACGTGACCTTGGAGCAGCACACAGGGGGAAGGAGAAACATAAGGCGTGCTGGGGCTTGTGGGACTAGCCTAGGGAGAGGAAAGCTGCATCAGCACGCAGGGTCTGGGGAGGGTGAGAAATGCAGTGACAGGGAAAGTGCAGGAGAAGAGACAGGAGAAAGCAAGGAGCCAGCTGCCTGCTCCATGCTGCGCTGCAGGCTGCGCTCCTGCCAGGAGCCCAGACACTGCTGCAGGGCTGCAGCCGTAACAGCAGCCCCATAGCAGTAACACGTGCAACAGAAGACACATCCCCAAAACCAGTTATTTTTGACTCTTGCAAATCCATTCGCCACTGAATTTTTCTTTACATTTCCACTAAAACAGTGACACCATCTAAATCTTAAGACAAACTTTCAGTACTGTTTAGTGCATTCCCACCAGGCCGATGCTCAGTGCCTCACAACCCCTCACACCACAGCTTCAGCCCTCTCACCACTCCATGCTGTGCTCCCTGCGTTTTAACCAGGTCGCCTCATGCTCTTTGATATCCTCTGAAAATTTGCACGGTGCTTTAAACATTTCATCTTTCTTCATCGTTTACTTTGCTGCCTGCACAAATCCTCCAACACTGCGTGCCTCTAACAGCCTGACAACTTGACAAAACTCCTTCCTTTAGCTGTGTCTGAGGAACCTACGTTCCACGCAGCTGCTCGGTGCAGCGGGGCTCTGGCAGGCAGCGGGGCCGGCTGCAGCTCCCAGCGCTCAGCAGTACCAGGCGCCAGCAGCTGTTCCACACGCCCTTAAAATTTTGCCTTTTGAAATAAGCCTGTTAGTCTGTCTCTTTCTTTTTGTCCTTGATGAAATGATACTCTAAACTTCTCTATTTAAAGTACATAACATGCTCTCAAGTATGTGTTACTACATCTGTTTGCCTTATTGAACAGCTGAAAAGCATTTAAACTATTATTCACTTTTTATTGCTATTCAGGATGTTTCTGCGTATGTTCTGTCATTCTGCCCATTCTTTTTTTTTTTTTTCTTTTTTAATAATAATAATGTTGATTGTTACAACACCACCTGGTGTTGCTGGCAGCAGTATTCTTAGGACAAATCTGGAGATATCTGGGGTTTCATTAAAGCCCCAGGTCCTGGAGGCATGTAATTAGATAAGGACTTTTTGGTTGTTTGTGTTTGTTTGTTTTCTGTTGAAAGAGAGACAGACAGACAGACAGACAGAAAGAAAGTAATCTTGTGAGGGAAAAGCTGCTTCTACATGTGACCCCAGTATATCCCCCAAAGGATCAAAACATCAGGCAAATAAAAAGACATCAGGTTCTCACTGCTTCACTTCAGACTTGACTGATAATCTCAGGGCATCTTTAGACATGGAAAATTTCTACAAAATACACATGCATGCTTACACATGCACACACACAGACTTCACCCACACCTTGATGGGCTATAAAAACTGTAATTCGGTAACTGTCATCAAAAGAATGTGTATAACATAAATCTTCCTTGCACCTTCTCCCCAGCCACTCCTTTGAGCCAGCAATGTTTTCGAAGAGCAAAGGAAAACTAAGATGCTACTTGTGAACATTCCCACTGACACTTCACTAACTTCAGCAATGTATGGAACCATTGCTTACCCTTTATCTTTTTGCTGACAGGCAACTGCATGAGAAGTGACATCCTTGAAGAGCACCTCAACATCCAGAAAAAAAATCAATGATGCACACAACACTACAATTTCCAATGTACCCAACAGAACCAGGCACTGAGCTGCAGCCCAAGTTCAGCATGAGGCACCTAACAGTCAGAGGGGTTTGCAGTGACCTCATTACATTTGATGCAAATTGCATACAGAAGAACCAGAAGTCTTTGATATAATCTTAGTATTCGGTTGTGTTAAAATAAAACTGTTTTTCCCCATTCATATATTTTAAAGATTCTAATTTGCTCCCTTAAACAACTCTTTTCAGTCAACCTGATATGTAAAGCTTCTCCAAAATCCCATGATGTTATTATCTAAGAATCAAGCAGCAGGATACTGGAGGAGTCGTTGAAACAACAGCTATTCCTTGTCTTGATGGAGCACCTCATTTTACAACATGCTGAAACACAAGCAGCCTGATTACTCTTAGTGGGCACCAAAGAATGTAGCAAGGTTTCTACCCTACAGGAAGACATTTGTGCCAGGTGGCAGAAACGTTTACCCTAAAGAAAAATGGATAGTTTTCATTAACATTGTCATTTTTCTCTGGACCTGCAAAAAAGAGAGAATGAGCTTCTCAGCTCTGATTTTGATTTGCACATTTCTGAATTCAGTCTGTCAGGATAACAAAAAATATAAATTATAAATCCCATCAATTATATTACCCCATATGCCCTGATTGAGGGCATACGAGGTCCAACCACCTGCACGAGCCTTGCTCCTGGCTTGTTGCACAGTGCTCTATGTCCTCACCGAGGGCTGCAGACAGCCCCTCTCCCCGGTGGGCTCTGCTGGCAACCTTCAGACCATCAGTGAGCGGTCCCCAAGCCTCAGGAATTACTTAGTTTCCCTCTGACCAACCCATTGCCCTGCTGCTGTCCTAGGGCAGATACAAGTTCCCAAGGGGGCATTTCCCCTCATCTTTACTTAGTGAGGCTCCAAGTCCTCTGCCCTTCCCAAAAGTCACAGTTTGGCTATTAAAATGGTTAATAAAGAGCAACTTTCTCGCAAAGACAGTTCAGGTACATGTGAGGACCTGCTGTGTGCAGTGCCAAGGTGAGGTGCCTGTGAGAACAATTCAAATAAGGGTGACACAGATAAACATCACCAAAAAGACACCTGCTCAGCCTGACAGTGTGTCCACAAGGGCCACTTTCCATTCACCTAATGGGGAGAACACTGCATTCACAACATCCAAATTTCAGCGAAAAGATGAACATCAAAGCACCATCCCAAGTGCCTAGTTTTAACTTGTATTAATATTTAACTGGAAATCAGTCTCACTTGACAGCAGGTGAAACACACTTTGTGCAGGATGATACTGCCCCCAGGAAGCCTGAAAAATAAATGCCATGGAAGCACCACATCTCCCATACACCGTGCACACACTTCACAAGCGCAGAGCAAGGAAGAGGTTACAGGGAGTCAGTCTCAGTTCGCAGAGCACCTGAAAAAATGTTGATTTTTGAAGACAACCCCAAGGGGAAAGCTGGTGGGAAATCTTCTAAATGGTGTGAAAGAAACCCAACTTTAAGATCTCCTAGTTTAAACAAACATTTTTGTTTTGTCTTTAACTCGAGCTAATGAAGTGCCCCACTTAGTCTGAATCGCTAAAGGGTTAGAACAACTAATACCAACATTGCCTCAGGTCAAGAAGCATGAGCTCAGCAACTACCTTTTAGTATTCAAGAGCTGCTGCAAAACAAGCAGGGAAATCCGTTGAAGCTGAAGAAATAGATCTACCTTCAGCTCTGCTCTGCCTTCTGCTGTGTTTACTGAAGAAACAGGAGACAGTAGGGGCTGTGATTTAGCACAGCTAACACGTGAGCAATTTATGCAGTTGATGCTGAGATATGTAAACAGGGCTCGAGTTAAAAGCACGCCTACATACATGTCTATATAGAGATACCGTATGTGTACGTTTTATCAGTATAAAGCAATCTAACAGTTTTCTAAAGAGTTGGTCTTTTTGGGTGAGATGACCTGGCTGCTGTCCTGGAGAAGCAAAGCGACTGAGCAGATGCATATGATAAAAAAAAATTCTATGAGTACAACAGATCCCAAGCAGTTCACAATTTTAAAGCCGTTAATATGTTGTTCCAATATGAAGCTAAGGAATAGCGCTGAACTTGCCTTTGCACTAAAGGTCAGGTCCAATTTGCCTTCCTTACATGAGAAATTGCATGGGTTTGCATGAGGTGCAAGGGCAGGGGGAGAAAGAAGAACAATTCTATTTCTCCCAGAGAATTTTTTTTTTGGTAACATAATTTGAGGGCTCCCCCATTATGCACAAAATTAACATATTATTAAGTTTCCATTTAACCCACTCGTCAGCATACACATTTACATCAAACCATAGTATAAAAGGCCACTTTTACAGCTTGCTGTGCAGAAAATCATTTGTGGTTCACCCTATATTCAGCTCGGTTCCTAGGATTACAGAAAACACATAACTGCAAGAAAAACCATAACAGACAAGTGCAACAGAGCTCTCTTCTGTGTTGTCAAGAAAAAAAAAAATTAAAAGAAAGATCTGAAAACTGTGTTGAGGTGTGCCTGTCAGCATCAGGTGTAACCACTCCTCCAGGGCTGGGCTAACACAGAACTTTCTGGACAGAAGGAAAGCATCTCCCTGGCACAGCTGAGAAACCCACAGGCACTGGATTTGAAGGTGCAGCATAACCAGGGGACACAGCACAACGTTTGGTGCTGACTGATCAGCTGCACCTCGCTCTGTTAGCGGAATCAGCAGTGCCCAAACCAAATCCAGCAAGCCAGCCAGGGCTGTCTTCAGTCCTCCAGAGCTTTGAAACGCTCACCCTTGTTGCTCTTTGTTACTTGGAGTGGAAGATGGGCACTCCCAGGCTTAGCCTAGAACTGATTTAGTTCTGCTGTAATGAACAGCACTTCACTAGTTCACCTGAAACACACATAATGCTTGCCTTACAGAGCTGTGCCACCATCCAGAGCACACAAAAAGCAGGTACGACACTCTTATTCCTAACACCAGGCCTGCAAAAAGTCAGCCTAACAACTGTAACTTGGTGATGCAGAACCAGCAAGCTAACCACACTGTTTTGTATAGATGCAGCATATGCATAGAGTCAAGAAAGCTTCACGTAGACCTGCAGCTGCTGCAAATCACATATGAGCTTTTAATTTATCCCTTATTTATGAGAAGCACTTTCCTTCAGCAAGCTGCCAAGCATCAACAAATCCAACCAAATCAACCAGAAATCCTTGCTGCCCCATGAGCACATAGGCTATAATTTTTTTGGGAAAAGCAGGCACTAATATATTTTCCCAAAATGTCTCAGAGCTGCCAGGCTAATTCCTATTTCTTTTTCACATTCGAAACAATACCAACCAAACACACGGTTATAATTATCCATTTTGCAGTCGACAGGTTCAGCAGCGCTACATGCACAGCTGAGGCAGAGCACCCCTGGCAAACACTCCCAGGTAGGGGGCACCCACAGCAACATGCGGGTACCACCGCACCAAGAGCGTGCTGACAAAACAAAGCTGCAACAGCCTGATTCCGGGCTGGCTGTGTTTGTGTCTGGAAATGCAGAAATGCCTAAATCCAGTGTTTTCAGACTTCACCAATAGGCAGCACATGAAACACTAGAAATGCCTTTGATCTTGGCAAAATTAGGAGATAGGACTGTATTTGGGTCAACCACCCCTTCCTTTTGCACCCTTGTAGAAGAAAAAAATCTGAAGGAAGAGCAGCACCACAAAGACAGCATTGCTCCTTTGAATAGAGACAATAGATGCAAGCATCTCTAAAATAAAGATATTGTGATTAGGTTATACATTCCTTTCTTATAAACCTGCATTAATTTTGATTTATATTTAAATAAAAATGATTAAATTTTATCTTCTAAGATGGAAATGTTGTGATAAATACTGGCCCGTGGCCAAACTAATCTCTAAAGCCTACAGCTTACAGCCCCTGTTGTCTTGTATGGATATTTGAATGGCAATGGGTTTTATCAGTATTTCTAAAGGCACTCATTTAATTATGTGGTTGTAAGAATTTTCAAAACCCCAAAGAATTAACACTACCAATACATATTCATATTTCTCAAATTAATTCAACCTGAACATTTGAAAATATTAATTTAAAAAACATACTCATTTATTTTTATTTCTGTAAACAGTGAGAGCTCTTGTCTGGTCCCATTTATGCACTCATTTTATTTTTTGTTTAATTAAGAAAAAATGATGTAGTGAGCTCTATCCACATTACAATAACGCTGGCAAGTGATCTGCTCACAATGGGTGCATTATCCAAGAGCATTACTGGGAGAGGGAGGGACACTGGTTGTCCACAGCAAGGGGCGAGCCCTGCTTGCTGCACTCACCTGCGTTGCTGGGGAACTGACCTGGCTCTCACTGGTAGAACCCCGCTGACTTCCGTGGTGCATTGCCCAGTTTACAGGGCTGTGAGACCAAACTCAGGCCAAACAGCTTCCCTGAGCCATCTACACGTGAAGGATGCAAGGTGGAGGTCTTTGTAAGGGCTGAGTGACATTGGAGCCCTCAGCACGCTCCTGAGGAGCTTTCCCAACCCATGGTGCTTTCTGTGCTAAGTGCAAAAATGAACCAGAGAGGAAAAAACGAAACCATTGCTGGTGTGTTCTTGGAGACTCAGAAATAGCTGCAGCTTCTAGGTTTAAAATAAGCCCACCTACTTTCCATATAAAAGCCAAACACAACCCTGCTTCATACAGTGATGAAGTCCCAGATCACGGACTCCCAGACCACAGCCCACTTGGCACCAGTTTTTGCCATGTAGAAGCATTGCTGAGTCACTAACATCCGCCTGAGTTATTTTCAAAGAACCAGAAACCATGGGCTCAGATGCCTGGGGACTTTAGACTTCCCAGGATGCCAAGTTAACATATACCTGCTGTATGGACTCAAATTCAGCCCTCTGCTTAGATTTAAAATAACTTTTCTTTAAAACTATTTTTTGTTTTGCCAACTGCTCAGAGGAAAAGATCAGAGATAGTGAGCCCAAGTAGATTCTGGGGGGTTGTGTACTTCTTTTTTTGAAGTTAAAAATATTTCAATGCAAAAATTTGTTTTGCTGTGATTTGGAAAATGGAACATTGCAGAAGGCATGGGCGTTATTTTATCAACGAATTGAAAAAATTGTAAATGAAAAACGTTCTTTCCAAACAAAAAAAAATCAGTGTTTTCATTAAAAATGTTAAAATAAGTTTAACTGAAAATTTAGAGGGGGCTATTTTTTTGTGGAATTCTCTTTACAATGTAGAGTTAATTTTTGTTTCCCACAATCTACCCACAGCCTCCAGCAATATGGGGGTTATCAAAACAGAAACCACAGCACCAGTCTTTGCAAGCCTCTCTGCTCAATGGCTCACCAGTTTTTTCTTTTAAAGCCAATGTTTTAAAAACACATTTTTTTTTTGCTTGTGCAATTATCACTGACATCGCATTCCAGGTGTGTAGCACTGCATCTATTGACATTGATTGCCCAGCCTGAGAGAGCACACAGGTACCTTAATTAGGATTCTTTCTTCTATACAGACCCATGTGCAATTATTATGGCATCATTCTAATATATTTACTACACATAGGAGGGAAAATGATATTATTGCTTTTTAGCTGCCACTTGAAGTAAGACAATTTACAGGTATATATGGTCATTTCTTCAAAAAAGAATCACAGTTTCTATTCGCAAGTAGAAACAGGGTGAAAATTAAACATACTGAGAAACAAGATTTGCCCAGTTCTTTGGAAATCTACCCTATTCCAAGTTCAGATAAATGATTTTTTAGGCTTCTTATAACACCCATACTTGTATAAGTTTAACATAAGTAATAACAAAACTAAATTCCCTATACTACCACTAAGGCTGCTTAGAGGACTTGCTTTGCTGCAGGAGCCATGACAGAAGAGACTGAAATCTCTAATGAAATGCCTCACCCATTGATTTATGCAGCTTTAGTGGTACCATTAACTGAAAATTGTTCTTTTCATGGGTTTATAGAGTCTGGTGGCTGTCATTGTTCATGATTCAGTGAGAAAACGGGGTCTAAAATTACTATCGCATTTAGGTGGATATGGGAAGGATGGAAATCCATCCTCATTTCGTGTTAATATTTCATATAACAACAAATATAAACCTTCTGTATTTAATATTATATTGGATTCCCTCACTAATACAGCAGTCATTAATTAATCTCTTAAAAAGTCCTCCTCTTTAGAAAAAACTAAAAAAAAAGGAATATTCAAGTACTACTACAGAACATTTTGGGGGGAAAATACATACATATATATGTATTTTAAAAATCTATGTGTATGCATATATATATATATCTATATAAGAATAAGCAAGCAGTAAGCATTTTAAATTCTATTTCAGACACTAATGCAAGCAGCTAATCCTATTTACATTCATATTAGCCCTGGGTATCTTTTTCCCTAAGATTTACACATTTGTATGCTTGCATGAGTTGAACTGCTTTTTGCATGATATCAGTACTTTTGTAATTTAAATCTATAAAAGGCAATTTCTTTTAAATATACTTCCTAACAGTGGGTGAAAGAAGCACTAAACTTATTTGAGAGCTGTACACATCAGTAAACATGTGCACTGAACTCCAGGCAATGTGCTGTGAGAGAATTAATCTTATACTGTATTAGCTAAACAGAAAGATTCTGGGACTCAAAGTAACAAGCACGGAAAATGCCCATACGTTTTCTTCCTATTACCTAGAAAATGTGAATGTTTTAGAATTATAATTTTTAAATTTAAGCCTTTTCTCAATGAGTGGTTAATTTGATGTTCCCTTATCTTACTCATTTTAAAATTTGTATCAAAGGTAGTCCAAAGGGAGGTTAAGCAACATCACAACGACCGTACTTAAATTTAAATGTCTATAATCTCCTTGTACTCTCTACAAATACATAAATGTCAGACTTAAGGATGATCTTCTGGGTGAAATTATCTAGAATTAGAGGGAAGTCCTTCTATGAGAGACATGAAAATCAAGGCATTTTTATGAGAAAGTCTTCAGAGACGCTCAAGAAGGACACTACTTGAGTTGTAAGACTTGAATTGTGTCTAGTAACTGATAATGCCCTCCCTTCCCCCCGTTTCTTTGATTTGAGAAGTTATTTTCATGTGAAACAGCAAAACCCAAGCATGAAAGAAATGACTGATTTTGAAAACCCTTTTTAAAATAGTAAAATGAACTTTCATACCCTGTGGACATCCCCAGAGGCAGGTGCACACCACGTTTTCCCCTTTCTGCTGTAAATCAACTCCCTCTGTCATCCCTGGACTTCTCCCCGCCCCTGTTCCCTCCCCCAGGCTCCAGTGCCTTCTGCTCCAGCTCCTCTGTGCTCTCCCCACCTCACCACATTCCACGTTGGTATTTGGTAACAATACCTTATAACCCTTACAGAGACTATTTATGCATAGAGATGTACATGCTAGAGTCCAAACTGACTGATACTGCCTGGCCTGAGCAGGAGATGGCCACCTGTGCCAGTATCATGAGCCAGCCTGGTTTGTGAGCCATGAAACCAGAGGAAATCTGTTCCCATGATGGGATTCCTCAGCCTGCTAACCTGAAGGGAAGGTAGAGCTTAAACTAAAACAAAACAAAATTAACATACGGCGAGCATTCTGAGCAACTTGAGCACCCGTCATTCCAGAAGCAAGAGGATCTGCCCAGAAGACAGCAGTTCTCAGATTGCTAATGCCTTTCCTGAAAGCATCAGCCATTTGCAGACGACTGGAAGGAGTCTGCATGCAGATGTGAACTTCACATTGTCTAACCACAATCCTCGAAACAAGGGGCATACACAGCACCCACAGTTGCAAGGACTCCAATAGTGACTGCAGGTCTCCAGTGTCCTTTTTTTTTTTTCCCCCCTCATCCCTAAAGGAGTTAAGAGCACAATTCTGGAAAGAAATATGTAGATGGAGAATGTTGCCTTTGTGGAGCCACCTCTCACATACAGTGCATCCAGAGCTGTCATAGCACGACCTCCCATCTGCCCACCCTTTAGGAAACAGCTCCACGGAGCAGCAATTTTGTTTTACTCCTAGCATTTTAGACATGAAAACTGGATACAAGCACTGCTTTAATGCTTCCCCAGTCAGCCAATGGGATCAACCAGAACTGATCTCAGCTCTTTGAAATTAGGTTTTATGCAATCTTCTTTGTCTATCCAATTTTTTTCTGTTTTGTTTTCTTTCCTTTTTAGGGAAAGGCTGAAAGAGCAAATAGGAGGGAGGTGAAGGGGAGTGGTGAAGGGTGAACCAACACACAGTGGGGAGCAGGGGAAAGGGACTTTGTAGCTAGTTGTGTCTGGGTTTATTCCAGCCTGTTTCAAGTCCTGATGTGGATATGAAGTCACTGGCAAACTAACACCCTCAACTTTAGTTAAAAGAACTATAAATCTGAAATGAATGTATAAATAATATGCAACTGTCTAGACAGTATAGGTCACTTGCAAAGAGACTGGGTCAGAAAAAGATTGTCCATCAGTCAGACAACCATAACTGATTCTGATGCTAAATAATGGTTTAGATATTCAGTATTCTATATATGCGAAAGGCTTCACTGAGCATTGGATCCTTCCAACCAAAGTAGCCTTCTACTTATACATATCTTTATGCAGCTGTAAGAAAACGCACATGCTATTTAAACATTAAAATTAATGCTGAAAGAAAAAGCTATTTAGCAAGGGACTGGAACCGACCTATGTAACTGGCTTTTAGTGAAGCAAAAATAACTCTCATACTCTATCCTCGATAAACAACTTCATGATACTGATAGAATCTTAAAAAGGGCTAGAGTTAGAACTTTAAGCTGACAAAGAAACTTACTTCCACTTACAGAATCAGTTCACAGATGCGTTTAGGGAATTGTGTGCTATATAGTCCTGCTCTGAAATCTCACACTTCAGAAGACACTAACTCTCAGGTATCACAAATTTAGCCACATGGACTATGTGTGCTTCTGGAATCATTCTGTGCATTGTAATGCATTTTCTGCCATTATTTTAGCAAAAGAAGTAAGTGTCTTTGACATAACAATGCTGTCATCCCAATGCATTCAGGATATACAGAAAGTTCTGGCAGGACTGAGGATAGTCAAGACCTATACAAAATATTCCATTTATTACTTGCTAAATATTAAAAAGAAAGTACACAGGCAGTAAACCTGGCACACACCCATCAGAGGGCACAGCTGAAAAGCAGGTCGTGGAGCTGAACACAGAGCTTGCTCCTGCCTATCCCACAGCCTCAAGCAGTGGAAGCTGTGCTGCAGAAAGAGGCATTGCATGTAGCAGGGGTAATGGCCTCCAGGTGCACCCAAGAGCCACTTGTGTCTTGTGCCCAGGAGAGCAGCTTGGCCCTTCCAAACACCAACCTGCACACAGAGCACCTCACAGACATGAGAGTGCAAGGCCTGGTCTGCATCCTGGAGACAACCTCCCACAGTCAGTGACCCATCTGCTGGAAGTACTCAGATGGGAAAATGTCCAAGTTACTTTCCAGGGCTTAACAGACAAAGATTTTGCAGTTAGGATTGACAGTACTGCATCAATATTTTCTCTAACCAGATTTCTGTATTTTTCCTCTACAAACAGAGATGGTTAGGAGTGAATATGATACACATGATTTGAAAGATTTGTTTCTAATCAAGCCTAACAAAATGAACACTGAAGTTATCATTTAAGCTGTATGGGCTAATGCTGTTCTTAATTCAAAAGACTTCCTTGAAGTTGAGAAGAATTAAGATCAGGATACACAGTTTTATATTAAAATGTTACATTTTGGATAGTTTTTTGCAGGTTTTGGAAGGCAGAGCTTTCATGAGAGATCCTATTAGCTGATACTACTCGTTGTTTCTCCATTAGCAGCCTACAGGCAGAGATTTAGGGCTCGGATACAAATAGATTATGCCAAAATAGCTGTTTCTGAATCACTTCACATGTGGACACTTTTATTCTGGAATAAGCAGGCAGTTATTCAGAAATACCTATCCCTACTTTAAATTCAGACCCTGCATTAATCCAAATTAGCTTTCAAGTACAGCCATCCCTCAGGCTATTAGAAACCCGATTGTGCCTGGTATTACAAACTTGCGTAAAAGTCCTCTCCAGCTATTCTGCCTCTAATCAAATTTATTCTGAGTTGCACTGTGGGGAAAGCAAACTCAGGCTTACATTGTACATGATTTTGAATCTTTGAATCTCTGTTCCTCTTGTACTTTTTTTTCTAATGATATCTGACAGTTGTTCAAAGTGGCTTTGTCCCTGCCATCAGGTATTCCTACTTCATCTCATTGATTTCATAAACCAAGGTTCAAACGTGCACTGCTGGGCTGGAATTAAATGTACTTATTCTCAGTCTAAGACACAGCTCTATAAACTTCAAATATTTTGGTGGTTTTAGAAAGTCTTCGTTGCCACCATGCAAATGGAAAAGGTTTTCATTTTGGATATGTTGCTCCACATAAAGAGGTGGGGTTTTTTTGTTTGTTTGCTTGTTCTTTAAAAAGTTTTAAAAAAAAGGCTTCTTTGGAACACATCACCTATCTCTCAAGCATGTTATTTTCCTCAAGGATGCCATAGCATCTGTATAAACATAAAGTAACTCTAAAGGCTTGCCTGTACTTGAAAATTTACTTGGATCAAGATAGAAATTTGAATTTATAGCACCATGTTTTTATAAAGTTGTTCCCTTTGAAATAAGCCTCAGGTGCTATTCATACATCTATATCTCCTTAATGAAAAGTACTTTGGTTTACATATACAGCACGTAGAGCAAAGCAGCAGCTAATAATTTTAACGTATTTTGCTACACACAGACAACTGCTAGAACACAAGTTACGTTGCGGGGGGTGGGGTAGGAGGGGAGCTCCACCAAAAAAAAAAAAAAAAAAGAGGAACAGAAAATAAAGAGCCCATATTACTCAGCGCAACATGAACCAAGTTTCAAGTACATTCCCTCCCTCAGCACTCCTAACCCATCACTACACCAGTATAAAGCTAGCTCTTTACTGACAACAACGGAAACTATGCTTATTTCTTAACAAGAAACAATAAAAAGCAAAAGAAAAGGCAACAGCCGCTAACCAGCTGGGAAAACAAAATGCTGCAATCTCTTTAAAAAAAAAAAAAAAGAAAAGAAAAAGAAAAAATAGTTTTTAGGGCTTCAGGGCTGTGCCAAAATTGAAGGGCCAGTCACAGCAAAGCAAGCTGGATAAAAAGATATTATTCAAGCATCCCCATACTAGGGAGGGGGGACACAGTTGGAAGTAAGGGCATGTTTCTGTGCTGTCCCTCCAAGAGGGCTCTCCCTTCAATGTAAACTGTATGAATTACAGAACTCTACGGAAATGCTCAAAATCCAAATGACCGAGTACAGCATGCGCTGCCAAGGCACATTGCTGTGACCATTCTCTTATCCTTACAGCCTGAACTGTGCTCTAGCACTTGCAGAAGCACCCAGCACCAGGCTAACTACACTCCTGCTCAGCAGAACCAGCACCAAGAGGCCCAGTTAAGAGCAGTGGTAACTGGCTTGTACACTGGAGAAAAGCAGCACAAGCCAAATCAACAAGAAATACCCTTTACTGACCAGCTTCAGCAGAATGGGAAGCATGTTCAAAAGGGCTCAAAAGTCATTTCCTACCAAGGTAGGATTCACAGGATCATTTCAAAATTATGTGATTCAGGATTGCCCTGCTACTCTGTTCATGAGCCCTGGATTATGTTTAAGCAATCTGACTGGTTTACTATTTACTGCTCTGGCATTACACTTTGGCAAATGGGTTCTTTTTGAAAGAAAGTTTTATTGCCATTTTGAAGTAAATGTTAAAGCAACACTTGGGGTGAATGTAAATATGCAATTAATTGATTTGTTCCTAGCTAATTCAGTTGTCTCTGCCAAGACTGCTTTTTTCTTTGGATCCATTTGTATCTGATACGGTGACAGCTCGACCTTTATGATCCAGAATTGCAGTTTTCTTGGAGTTACTCACATCTATCAAGAACCAGCAAAACAACATTAAAAAGCCTTTAAAATTACATTTTCCTTTCTAATTTGAGAAGAAAAAACTTCAGCATCAATACTGATATTTTCTTTTAAGTTCTAATATTGGGTTGCATGCTAGAACAGTAATTACCTGATTATCAAATAATATTGTGTTGATAAACAACTAACCAGTAACATCTTTATTATCAGAGAATTCTGTAAAAATGTCTTACATAAGGTTGTCTGTAGGGTTTTTTTGTTATCACTCAAGAAAGGAGAACAACCTGGTAAGAATTCAGTGAAACAATGGATAAAGAAGTGCCAGCTCTACTGCAGGTGAAGAAAAGGCAGAGCCAACAGCTGGCCTTAGAAAAAAGGGGCACAAGAGAGAATCCCCTGGCAAAACTGCTTTCAGCTGAATGGTAAGGAGCATCATATTGTAGGGTCACACAGACCATGATCTAAAAAGTCTCAGCAAGAATGCTCCATGCAGCATGCCATTGAAAGTCAATGCACAGGATGTAAAATTAAACATGAGTAATCCTTTGCAGAACTGGGGCCATATTTAGTTAACCTTTAGTGGAAAAAAAATCTTAAGGTTATTTTCTAAGATTCTATTAAGTCCTGCTGTATTTTAATAGGAATGAGGATTTTGTTTCATTTTTGCCACTCAGTATTTACATGGTTGAAAGGAAAACAAAATATTAATCCAATCTAATCTTTTGAGAATCAAAATCCCAAACAACATGTGAGAAATGCGGAGGAACAGATAAGCAAAAGTGAAGGTCTTTTATACAGAGCCTTGCATACAGTCAAATCCATTTTAAGAGTCTAACCGTAATGAGAGCTTTAGAGATTAAAAAAATAGAAAAAATATTTCTTGCATGTAGAACACTTTGAAGAACAAGTTGCTTTCAAATTTCTGTCACTGACGACAAGTCAATGATAACATTAGGAGATCAGGATCACAGAGATGCCAGAAAAATTAATCAGAATGTATCATGCTGCCAGATCAATCTACTTCCCCAAACCCAAGAACATGGCCTGGACAGCAAAGAAAAGGAGAAACATGAGCCACATTTTTAGGACAGGAGCCCAGCAGAAAGAAGGTGATTTTTTAAATTTTTTTTTTCCAAAGAAGTTACAAGATTTTGACTTCAGGTACAAAAAAAGAAAAAAAAAAGGGGGGGGGGGGGGGGGGGGTGAGAAAGGAAGAAAAGGCCATCCCAGCAGAGAAACCAGCAGAGAAATAAACTCCAAAGCTTAAAATAAATGTGCATTTCACCTCAGCTGGCCACCTTGGAGCATGGCGGCTCCCCCAGGGACTATTCTGAGATGTCCTCACACCCACAGGGCGGTTCATCACAGCCAGACTTCAGTTTTTCAGCATCTGTCTAATCACAGTGATTTCACAGCTTGGAAGTGCAGAAGTGCCGCATTTAAAAGTCAAATAAATGAGAAGGTAAAGACTTTTAGATGTATATTTGTGCTGTAAGGGTCTGTTCCGTGAAGGGATAGACAAGAAACAGGCTGGACAAGATGACCGCAGACTGAAGAACACAGTAGAGATCTACTGAGGAGACACAAACACCACAAAATGGCCACTTTCACCCAGATACACATGGAGTCCCTACTCTCCAACACTGTTGACAGTACTGACCAGAAGTAATAGTACTCGGCACCTCATCAACACTCTGCATTGTCTCCTCTTTCTGTGCGACCCAGCCACACACAGAGCGGTCACCACGAGCTACCTCCGATCCTAAGCTGGGAGAGCCCAAGGACTCTTGTCTGTTGGCTCAGGAGTCCTGTTGTCTAACAGTGCACAGGCGGAGGGAAGCATTACGTGACGTAAGTGTCATTTGCCAGTTTGATCGATCGTGTTCTGTTGGTTCAATAAGGGCAGCTCTGGGTCTTGGACTTGCCCATGTCAACCAGCAATTCCACTTCTGCAGGAGGAGGCTGCTTGGGAAGAGGTGAGGCCAAGTTAGTCCCTACTTTTGACTTGCAGCACTAAACAACGCAGCTAGTGCACATTTGCCCCCAAATCTCCACTCTTCTATGGGAAATGACGTAGGACTTCAAGGCAGACATTTCACCAAAGCCTGAGCAAAATGGACGGCTGCACTTGTCCCCACTACCGCACTCCGTGTCATACACTCTTGTTGGAAAAGTTATTCAGCAGCTTTCTGACAAGGGGCTCTGAGGAGCAACGTGTGATCTGAGGCAAGCTGAACAGGGTGCTGTTCTTGCCAGAGAGGGATCAGGTCCCCCGTCACTCAGCGCTCGGCACGCCAGCGCCCAGCCTGTCAGCTATGATTTGCCCATCTCCTTCCAGCCAACCATCCTCAAAAAATAAACACAGCTACAGAGAGCGTGCTTCGAGCTGCAGCACCTCCTTGGATTTAGCCTGTTCCCAAGCCACCTGCCCCAGATTCACCAGACTCAATCACAGCGTGGTAGAAGGAACATACACGAGCCACTGCACAGAAGATGACTTCACCCACACTGGCTACAGGGATGAACAACATTATACAGAGCAAGTTTAGCTCAAGAACTCCATTTTCATTCTGTGCTCACATAATGAGTATTGAATTTACTTTCTAGATTAGTTTATTTTGCAAATTTCTATTCTCCAGGTTTTTTATACATAGCTAATCTTGAATGCTTCAAAAAGATGCATATGTGGAATGGTCTTGCAGAAGACATGGCAGTGGGATTATACAAAACTCCCTCCTGGCTGAAGGAACGAAGAGGTAAAGTCGTGAGAGCTATGAAAACTCTGCTGTGGGAAACATTTAGGGATGCTTTGTCTACTCTGTATCTCATCATCTGAACCTTGAGATCTTAGGGCAAAAGCGAACGTGCCTGAGTGACTGGTCACTCCTGGGACAATTCAGTGGTGCTCATATTTCAGTTCCTGATCCCCTTTACACCAACACAGTGTGCACAGACATAGTTCTAGTTCTGAGCAATGACATTTTCCAGGCTCATTTAAGTGCTGTTGTGATGAGTCCTGTAACTCACAATCCTACTCCATGCATCATTTAAAAGTCAAATAGGAGTAAGTCTTCATGCAGTACATATCATCTAACAAACATGTATGTATTTATGTCCGAGATATTGGGACGCTGAGCTGTTCTCGATGGAATCCTGGCTGTGTGCAGAAAGCCAGGACATTGCCTTTTCTCCCTAAATAATTGGGCATGAATCGAAGAGGACATCTGTCTCTTTCCACCTGTCTATTTAACCAGCAACGTTCACCAAGCCTGCAACCGATCCCCACGGTTCAAATTATTGCCAACAACATCAATAAGACACTAAAAAGTTTACGGAGACTGACCAACATGTCTGCTCTCATTTTCTTTGTCATTCTCAAATTCCTTCTTAAATGACTCAGTATTTCCTCTGTTATTCATATTTGGCAATGGTATTTCACTGAATGGAACCAAACTACTATTTTTTTTTTTCCAACTTTACACAGATATACCAAGATAATTTCTTAAAGATATTTGAAGAAATATTCTTTTCCCAGATACTGAATATGCTCAACTACCTGTGAGCAAAGATAATAACTTATCTCAGTAAGTCAGCTATTTCAGTCTTCCCTGCTACATGGGGAAAAAAAAACGCTGTTGTGTGCTTAATAAATGGCAAAGTGGAGTGCAAGGAGTAAGTTCAAAAGTGAAATGTTCCCAAAATCCAGTAGGTATCTGTAACAGCAGGTTTCACTTAAAGTGGATATCACTTTACTGGTTTTAGCAAACTTCAAAGTAAGTGTCCTAATGCTACTCATTTTGTGTGTCTGTTTTACATCAGTCACAATTCTGTATCACGGTTTCACTTCTGCCTGATACTTATCATAAATTTTTGTAACTGGAAAGCACACTTAGTGTATGGATTAAATTAAGAATGGTTTGACGAAGCAGCATGATAGCAGACATTTATGTTATTAACTCACTTTTTTACATATCGCTGATATGTTGTTAGAGCATGTTAAAATACAGTATGGTAATCCATACCACATCTATAAGATAACCAAAATAGAATAAGAAATCAGGTTAATGGGGTTCAGTTGCAACTAACTGAAACGTAGGAGATTTTTTCAAATAAAACTATTGAAATTTCAGTCATTATAGCATCTTAATTCAATGGAAAATGGCTAATTTTAATATAACCAAGTCAATGCTGATAGCAAAATCTTATACCTACAAAAAGTTAGTCTCCTGGGAACAGAAACTGGGGGTGATACATTGAATACTGAAAAGGTATTGCCCAAAATGGAAGTCGTATTGCCTGCAAATGGAGTGGCTGGGTTGACTTCATAGCCTCTTTGTTTTGCTTCCCAAACTGAGAAAAACCATCTGCAACATCAGCATCTGCAAGACAATTTAAGGGAGTTTCACACACCCCTGCCAGGGAACTCTCCCAGCCAATGTGCACCAAAGCTTCTCTGTTCCTTTAGAAAAAGCCAACCCCAGAAGAAATGCTGTGGGTCTATGTTTTCTATAAGAACTAAAGTTACAAAAGGAGAAGGATCTGACAGTAGGTGGGGGCCCTGGTTTTCAGTTACCACTTGCTATTACACTTAGAAGTCCACTCAGTCTTCCACCAAAATTAATGCAGGAATAGGTGAGATTGGTGGAGGAACATTTTGCTCCATTTCCTATGCCTTTGATCCAGTCTGGATAGGATATTCATTGCTGTCATTCAAAATTTTCCCAAACCAGCTGTTTTCAAAACATTTGTAACTTGGAAACCATTTTTCCAAACATCTCCCAAAATGTAGACAAATTAACAATTACTGCTATTGAAGCATTTTGCTAGAAATGCTGAATTCCACGAGGGCCAGCTGCCCTGCTTCCAGCCCCTCTAGGATGCACACACACATGCTGTTGCGAGTCACCAAGGATCAGCAGGAGTCATTAGCAGAATAGAAGGGAGAAATCTTACTGGTGATCCCAGGAGCACACGACCGCATCAGGTACATCACCAAGGCAAAAGTAGCCCTCAAAGCTGTAATAAAAGCCAGCCACTGGTGCTTATTTTAGGAGCATACAACACTATGAAGAAGAAAGGCTGGACCCTATTAAAAGGAAAAATTCTAGCAGGCATGCACACATCTGAGCAGCAGGAGTGAAAGTTTTGTCTTCTGTCCAATACATCAGTGCTGCGGCACCACACATAGACTCTCTGCTATAAAGGCGAGTGGGTATCTCGAAGGACCTGGGTGGAGGGACCTTGCAGATAAGCAAGAACACAGATGAGGTGTTCAGTGCCAGTTTTGCTGCACATGCACATGGGGAAAACCAAAAGATCTCCTTGCAGAGGTCTTAAGTGCTGTCATGCCTTGGCAGTACAGGTGACACTTGTGACCTTACCTTTGACTTCAAAAAACTAGTGAAATCTTCCAGGTATTTATCACTGCGGTTTCTTCTCCACCTGACACCCTTTCACTGCCATTCCTGCTCTGGCATCAGCTGATGGCACAGGAATGAGAAGCACAGCTACAGCACAGTCATGCAGATGCTTACAGTAGTGAGCAAAGTGAGGTAGTACAGAGAATTTGGCATTAAGCCAACCTGAGTTTTCTTCAGTTAGACTGTGAGATATCAGCACAGAGTCAGTGAGATCTTGGAGAGGGCTGCGGGCAGTTGTTTGGGTGCCTTCTGCACAGTCTGGCTCAGTCCTTAACTGTATTGTTAAGAAGAATACCAAAATATCCTGCACAAATGCAGGAGTTGTAATTATTCTGTGTCCCCCTCCCATACATTAAAGCATAGCATTAAACCTGTCAGACGCATTTGCAAGTCATAGTTGCCCCTATCCAGGAGGGATTATGATTTACTGTAATTTTGAGATCATACAACAGTTATTTAGTCATTTTAGAGTACAAACAACTACTTCAGTAAGCTTACAAGTAAGTTATTAGTAAGGTAGATAACTCTTTTGAAACGGTAATTTAATTACTCCCCCTCTTGAAAAACCTACAGAATCTAGCACACGTAAAAGGAGGTGTCTCGTGCACTAACTTGTCCAACACTTATAAAGACATACGGAGACATGAAAAGATGCTGCTGGAATATGTATAACCACTGAGTTCCAGAATAATAGCAGTCAAAAAGATAAGATATCAAGGATCTTCGCAGTCTTTAAATACTGCTAGAGGCCACATAAAAAAAAAAAAAAAAAAGATAAAGCTAAGTTATTTTCTCCTATCTATATCAGTACATTGGCTCATATTCAGATATCATGTATTTCAGGGCCAGAATCATCTGGTTTGGATGCATGCTGCTCCACATGCCAGGCCTCTCACCCATAACTAATGCTCCCAGATGAGTTACTGAAACAAAAAAATACCACTAATGAAATAGTGCAGGTTTTATCCCCTTTTATCAATCGCAGGTTTTATCCCCTTTTCTTAGGGCACATCTACACCACCACGCCTTCAACAGACAGTTCCCACATAGGCTTGAACCACCAAACTCGCTCTCACGAAGCATGTAGCTGCAAGCAGTACGAGTTCAGCGCACACACCGCTCTGCTGCTTGGTCGGCTTTGCAGCCTGCACAGACAAAGCATGAGCAGAACCCAGCATGGGTGCACCCATACCATGTGCCAGGCCAGTAGTTATGGACCCTTTTCAGCTACCATTTGAGGTATTCTGCTATCTCTTGTTCAAAACTACATCTTTCTGTCCCACACCAAGTGGAAGGAAAGGGCTCGGGAAAATGAAGTTGCCCAAGGCAGAAAACAAAACACTCGCATCACCCACCTTGGGTGGAAGTTCAGTTCAACGAGTAAAGAAAAGAGCCTTTAAAAGCAGAAAGTTGTCTACCTCTACATCCTGTTCCACTGTAGTATTCATACTGCTGCACAAGTAGGCAAACCTTTTTTTCCCCCCCAGGTGAGGGCATGATGTCCAGTCCCTCTTAAAATCCAGCACCAATGCCATACCTGCTTATTTTGTAGGCTGGCTTAGATAGAAAGTACTTGTCATTAGCAGCATTAATTCCCACTCCCCATCCCCTCAAAAAAAAAAAAAAAAAAAAAAAAACCCC
>VXAV01002248.1:0-34134 GCA_013399715.1 Alectura lathami | reverse complement strand
ACAAGGCACCCCCCCCCCCCCCCCAAAAAAAAAAAAAAAAAAGGCTGTACTCCTGTGCTGCGTGCACAGTGTAAAAATTTCCCGAATTTCCTGGCTCAGACACTGATTCTGGGGCCCACAGGTTCTCTGCCACCCATTTTCAGTGAGGTGCTTATTGTTTAGAGCAAGTTACATGCGTAATTCAAGACACACGCTACACCAACATGTACCAACTGCACAAGTGCTTATCTGCCAGTAGAAGAGCAACCTATAAGAACACTGCTTGTTCCTGAAACAGGGGAGCCAGACGCTTGGAGGCAGGTATGTTCCTCTGAAAGACAAAGCATGCTACAGTACATACCCATTCCTATTAACGATGAATGTTAGCATTTATGTCTACACAGAATTTGGGTAAAATATGTGTACACAAGTTGTTTTAAATATGGGAAATCCTGTTCAGCAACAGGTCGTGAATAAACACCTCTGATGAACCAGACAGCAAAAAGTCATTTAGCAGCCCCTGAGCACAGGACACACCCACGCACGAAGCTCCTCTTCCAGACGGCCATTTTGCTGCCTTACAATTTACAAACTTTCTTCTTGTGCTTACACTCTGCACCCAACAGCAAACAAGAGCCTTGAAGGACTTCAGGCAACCAGCACAAGGCCAGACAAGCTGCTACATCCTTGCGAGGATGGTCCTGGAGTTCAGCTGTGTTTTGATCTGTGCACCACTACACAAAGACTTGCACTGCCCAGCAAGACAAGCGCACCCAGACTCCAGCAGAACCTCAAATGCAGCACTTCCAGGACTTTGTCGGGTATTCCCATTACTGTCCTCCATCAGCCATCACCAGCTCAGTCCCATTCATGACTCAGCTGCATCAGATACCAACAAAAGCAAGGAACTTTCACCAACTTGGCCAAACCAGGTAATTGCCCAGAAGTCAGTAGCTTTACCATTGGAGACATAGTTGCTAATTGTCTCAGGGGGCCCATAAACTTAAATGGCTCTCCAGATAAGGACTGTCAGACTTCCCCATGATGTGGACCTCAGAGAGAAGCATCTCAGGAATGTGAGTCAATCACAGGAGTACAGAAAACAGAAAGGGAAGTTATTGGAATGGAAGAAAGTGTAGCATATTTTTTCCTTATGTTCTCATATTTTAAGTTTATGGCAGCACAACAGAACGCTTACACAATTCATTTCAACACAGGGCCTTCATCTGCCAGACAGACAAGAGCTCTATTTTCTAATATCTTGTAAGATTAGCTACTTTCAATATTACTTCAAAGAAATTCTCTACAAATGTTTTGTCAACATCTCTGAATGTTATATTTGAAATGCTATATAAACAAACAAACAAATCCAGGAAGATAAGAAAATCATCTTAACAGTTAAAAATAATTAAATTAGGCAAGGAGTTAAGGATTTGTTCAAAGAACTGAACATTACAAAAATAAATATTCTACTTTTCAGGTGAATTGTGCATGCAACTTGTACAAATTTGCAGTTTCCAAAAGTCTGCAAACACTGACTTACATGATACAGCAAAACAGAGGGACTGGATTCATTAATGGAAGCTGAGCACTTGATACACATTTTAGTTTTTTTAAAAATTCAAGAAAGATAGTTCACTGACTGTGTAATAGTTTCTCCCAAGGTAATTTGCTATGATGCTAAAAATGGTCCCACAATATCAGAGGCGAGATTTTATTTTATGATAAAACTAAAAAGCGTATAAATTATGGTTGGCAAAATAACCAAGGATAACACTAATTTATGTAAATATGTACTCTACAATACAAAGAAATATTCATTTTTGAGGAGCATATAATAAGATTAAAAATCCTGCTGATTAAAGCAAATAGCCTTTTTAATGCATTTTGGGTTAGATGGAAAATGCTTCTAACATGAAATAGAATTTTGCTAAATTCAAATATAAATAAAAGAAAATTAAAGAATTAATTAGAAACAACAAGATGTATTTCTCATCACAGCCAAGAATACAAATTAGATAAGATAAAAAGGAATTTTATATCAAGTATTGTCTATCACCCACCTCATCTGCCTGTGTGATCACAACTTCTGGGATGCTGCTGCTTCTGTCATCTTTTCATCTTCACGCTAAGCTTCTTCTGTTCCTCCATGAACCGAGAGATCCGAAGAACCACAGCCTAGCACTTCACCAACTCGCTCCTCATCTTCTGGAAAGCCAACGCTGACTGAAGCCTCAAAGTCTTCACAAAGGCTGTCAGGGACTCTTTGTTAGCACTGCACGCGCTGTCAGAGGTTACCTGCTCCTCGTCAAAGGTCTGGTGTCTCAGGATGACAAACTTTGTTCCCTGTTGAACAAAGACGAGACAAGACATAAAGGGCCTTTCAATGGGACACTGACTTCTTTAGCTTTGCCGTGAACTGTATTTGATACATAAGGGATCCTAAGCATGTATGATGCCGGAGACTGCAGCGTTTCAAAGCTTTTACAGCATCTTTCTCAGCGAAAGGATGCTGCAAACCAACAATTATTACAGCAACATTCATCCATTTCCACAGAGAAATCTTTTACAAAAAGGAAAAAAAGAAACCTGCACGCACTCCATATCAAATAAACAAGCAAGTCTCAGCAAGAAGAAGAATTCTTTGAACGCGCTCTCACAAGAATGGGATCAGCTCCCAAGCCAGACTACGGCATAGATTTCTCACCCCATGCAACACCTGGTGCAGCTGCTGCTCCCAGACCGGCCGCGTGGGCCGTGGGGAAGCAAGCTGGGCTGTTGGAAGGTTGTTGGCACCATTGCTGAGCTCGTCTTATTAGCATCATGTTTATACAGACAACACAACACTCCATGCGCCAAGGAACTTGGGCTCAGGGCAATGTTATTAGACTCCTTCCTTCCCCACATATTTGTCTCCCACTAAATCCCAGGCTTCAGTACAGGCAGATTCTCATCTAGAACGCGTGCCGTACAGCTCTTCATCCTGGAGCATTTACTGCTGGACCTGCGTGGGAACACAGCCCCTTTTTTAAGGCAATCCACAGATGCACGCTGCGCAGCCCTGTAACATTTGGTTATAAAGATAAATTATTTCATTATAATTGTTACTCTGATTGTTTTTACTTTGGGCCTTTGAATAAAATAACCTGACGTTATTTTGTTTTAAAAAATTGGCAGTGTGACTTTCCCAGTGATGCAGGACATAATTCACTAGAAATATTCTGTGACTAAAATGATATAATGTTGATTCTCAATGCAAAGCATAGCCTCAACGATTTACAGAAAAGACAAGAGTGGCTATGCATAAGGCTGAAGTTTCACTTAATAAAGCTGTGTAACAAATTTACACCGGTCAGTTATGTGCCCCAGTAAAGCCCTGATGATCACTGCACTCAAAGACCAAAATTTACATCTGTATTTGTGAAAAGTTCAGATCTTTGGGATCAGCAGACTAACCTCAAATACGCACAAAACATATGCTAAGGGAGCTTCACCACAGTGCAATGAGTTCCCTCCTCAACAGCAAACGAACAGCATGCTTGCTCCTGTACACGTGCCGGACCCTGGGCCCAGCACCGTGGTTACAGGTCAGAAAGCAGCTGTGCTGATTAAAACCTGAACACCGGCTGTTGATCTGCGACATATTTTCACAGTACGGCTGGCAATGAAGTCATGTTTTGACCCACAAAATCAGTACACACTTGGATGGTATCCATCCAGTGCTTCCTCACGATGCTGCAGATGCCAACCGAGCACGGCTGACATGTTCAGGAAAACACTGACTGCAAAGTCAGCTCAGGTCCTGCGAGCCAGCCTTGTGGGCACGGGGAGGGCGATCTGCCGCACTGTGATGTGCAACAGTGATGGGGCCGTGGCACAGCAAGGTGAGGAGCACACACGGTATTGTCTTCTGCTACTTAACTGATACAGAAAGCTCGGAACTGGCAAGCTGCTGGCTGCTGAAGTCCTACTCCTGCTCTGCAGCCAAACCATCAAGCTACAGCAGCGAGGAAGAGCTGCTCTGAAGGCAAAGCTTTCCGAGGAACTGGGGGACAAACAAGTGCAGGTTGCTACTACAAGGCTTCCACCTTTCCTCACTCACAGGAATATGAAAAGCAGATGAGAAAGGGAAATATTAATTAAAACTGTGCTACATTTGGCTCTTTTAAGAAATGTCTTGGCCTCACTGCAGAAATTAGGCAAGAGCAACAGCTTTACACTTGGCTGTAACCTTGGAGCAGACTGGTAAGAGCAGGGAGACTTCAGAAGATAATGCGTTAATTCTTCAAATGCCAGAACCCCGGGTCATCTTTTTTTTGTGTGTGTTCTAGAGCCTAAAACCACTAAATGCAAAGTGCTTCTGTGTCTGATGTCATACCTGACAGCCTGCAACAAGCATTTGATTTGTCACCATGCCAGACAGAAGCCCCCTTTTCTCCTAAGGCCCCACTCAGATGTACCAGAACACACCTTCCTAACCACAAGCCACCAACTCCACAGTCTGCCTGGTGTCTGAACTCCTACAGAAAGCACCACAAACCCTGTGCTGAGCACCTCACTGCACGAACTGGCTTCAGCTAAATTCCAGGCTCACATAAGCACACGGAGCTGCGTTATTACAGCGGCTCTGATCACCTAACCTGCTCTGATGGGCGAGCTCCCCGCTAAATACCAGCAAATCATATGCCCTTACACCCCCGCAAGGACTCCATTTGCTGTCAGTTGTGTAATGCAGGCAACTTTGTTACCAGCCAAGCGGAAACGACAGTGGGGGGAAAATCTGGGCAGGGAGTGTGACATGGCGCTGGAGAAGGAAGCATTAAATGAGAGTGAGAGGTTATAAGTCTGACAGAAACCTGATCTGTGTTCCCTAATTATGGAGGCTCACTTCCACAAAACTGACACAAATGTTAAGCCAAATTAAATGTTGTCTAATTAACTATCATACACAACACTTCAAAGCAGAACATCTACATGTTATTTAGCAAAGTAACTGAAACACGGACTTGGACGCTCAGCGGAGGCAGGCCAGCACCCAGCCAGCACTCCCCTCCTTGCAGCGTTCACAGCAGCATTCAGGGTGCAGGAGCCACAGGGCGCGATCTGATGGCACTGACATCCGTGGGCTGCCAGCAGCCACTGTGTGCCCGCGGGTGGGTTGGTGGCTGACAAACGCAAAGGTTGACACCGGAAGCTCATGGGAAGCTGCGCAACACCCGCAGTGCTGAGTGATGGCCATCAAGATGGGTGCAGCGTGGAATCCTTCCATCTTAAAAGGGCCATCTATGCACATGCCCTGTTTCAGGAAGTGGGAAGTCAGCTGGTGAGTTCTCAGAGCTGCTCTGTCCTCCAGGACTGAGGGGATCCTAAAAGGGGTCTGGCTCACGCTGCAGAGGGAACAGGCGTGGCCACCATTTCCCATACAAATCACTTCTTTTCCCATCTTAGCTTCCTGAAACATGGGTTTGTTTGTTTAGGAAGAGCCACGTTAAAATGCAACAGCCGAAGCACTGCAAAATTGATCAGTGAGAATTTGGGAAGATCTGCATCCTGGCTGAACAGATAACACTGACCGTACATAGCGCAAACAGCCCTACTGTTTATGTGCTGTCAGAGCATGGTGGAGAAGGCATGTTACCAGCACAGGAAAATTGGGCAAGAAGCGCGAACAAAGCCTTCTAGTAACATAATTCCCCCCAATTGTTTTACAACTGTTAAACTGACAGTATGAGAAGCTCTGCTATTATTACCAGCTGCAGACTCCCTCTTCCTAGCCACCCTAAGCTTCCAGACACTTGAGTTACTAAAAAACAAATTGAACAAAACAGCCACTCTGATGCCAAGATCTCAAGGCCCTCCTTTTTGTCATCATCTACCTACCCCAAGCACACACATAGCACTGCAAGGCCCATCTCGTCCTGTTAGCTCTAGCAAGTCCATCCAGGCTGGGTGAAGCTTACACAGGGCATTTTCCCAGACTCTGGGTTACAAAATTCCTGTAACAACTGCAGGATGGGAAGATCTTCTCTGCTGCCTCCAGGAGTCTGTTCCTGCTCTTACTCACCATCGCACCAATTGTACCTGCTGGAGGACTGTCCCATGTTGAGAAGGAGGATAGGGCCCTGACCACCCAGGGAAGTGCTGGAAATCTGACCTTAAAGGTGAGCAAAGAGTCTCCCCCACCAATGCTGCAGCCAGACCATTACTTCCAGGCCCTCCAGCAAGCAGCCAGGGCCAAGCAGAGCCTCCTGCCCTGCAGGGAGCACAGCAGCCATGCCCCACCCACACCACACGGTCCCGTCTCTGAGCACCAAGCACTGTGACGTGCCCAACGCTACACCAGTGCTGAGCGAAAGGCGGGCAGGCACACGCTGTTAGCGGCAGGAGCCCACCAGCCAACTACAGAACACAGAGCTCTTCTGCCCTTCCAGTAGGTTCAAAATAACTCCAGATGCTTCTCAGAAAAGCTGCCTGAACGTAGCATTGCCAACAGCACACGGGTGAGGTGGTGAGAAGCTGAAGGGATTTGTCATTCTCTTATGCCCCCCGAAGTGGTTATCCTCTTATCATTGGGAATGTGGGGTGAAAGGAGGTATGGTGCAGGTCTGGGCATCTTTACATGCAGCAGCTCTCCATTTCTCAAAAAGTGCTTAGCCAGAAACACACACCTATTTTTTAAATAGATATTCACTGGAATGGGACAGGAAAAAGGAGAAGGCATCCATCTATGACGAGAGAAAAGCAATGCAGAAATTGACAGCAGGAAAAGGAAAACAGAGGTCTGCCTCTGAGCCAGGCCTGCAGTTTGCTCTTACAGCCCTAGACTTCCAAGACCAACACAAACACACAAGGTTTTAGGACTGAACATCAGCATGCAGCCTGACCTGTCAAACAAAAGAAACACTGAAGAAGCAAAAGCCTTTCTCCAGGGCACCAAGCACACCCTCTTTTTCCTTTGGTTCTGAACACAGCTGTAGGGCCATGCCACGGGACCCTTGCCTGGCACCGCCCCTGCCCACTGCTGTGCCCCCTACACTGCTGCCCCCTACACTGCCCAGCTTTTGTCGCCCTCGCTGTCACTGCTTTCTTCTCACCCCAGTCTCAGCTTTCTCAGTATTGCTGCGTGCGTTTTTTCTCCTCTGAAGGCCACCAATGCTCACAACAGCATCAGATCCTCCTACTTTCCTGCACAGACTCCATTTCTCTTTTTATTTATTTAACCCAATGCTTAAATATGAGTATATTAAATTTATAATAGCATTTAAGCTTTCTTTGACTTAAACTTGGAATTTTCCACAGAGAACAGCCTGTTAATCTGTGCGCTTGCCACTCATGAACAGATGACTCTCAGCTCTCCTATTTTACCCCCAGCAGAGATTTAATAGCAATCTCCAGCACCTAAAGAAGTTTGTAACATCTCTACTACAAACTTATTACATTCTGCAATTACAAAATAACATAATGGTTATAATTATACAATAAGCTTTACTGGAAATTAAGATTAAACTGGGTTGCTGAAATAAATGCTAATATATTTAATTGTGGGATGAATTATCTTGGCTTCCTTGCTATTCCTCAACAGCAAGGCTTCCAGATGAGCATGACTGAACAATGCCTCCACACATATGTGCCCAGGTTCATTGCGTGGCAAGCATGAGCCACTCTGCTCCGAGCAGAGGGCATGTTTTCCTCATGTACCCCCAACTTCTGCTGGGCAGCTCCCTATCTCCATGAGGAGGCCAAGATTCGCTGCTTTAATTTTTAAAGTTTAAAATGAAGCTGGTAAGGGCTGAAACGTTATCTTCTGATGCACTACATGAGGAGATCCTCCTGGATGCATGGGTTGAGGGAAGAGGGCAGGCCTGTCACACGCTGCATTGCTGAAGATGGGAAGCTACAGCCCTAAGAGAGCACAGGGCAGTGAGAGAGTGAGTTACCAAAGGCCCTTCTGCCTGGGCTCTGCCTTGTCCATGTCTGCAGCAGACTGCCTGCTCCAGCAGTTATCCTTCCTGTGCTGAATCTGAATTCCAACATTAGCAATGCTACAATGTATACGGGGAGAAGTAACTATCAAGCTGCTTCTCCCTCACAGCTGGCCTCAGATTTGGTCCCAGATTCTGCAAATGCAACAGCAGTCTGCGTTCGCCAGCTCCTGATCTACGTACGCTGTTAGTTTATTTAGTATATGTTAAAGGTAGGTATGGTAAATTTGATTTGCAACGCGTCACGTCTCATTTACGTGATGAAGTCATTGCAATAAAATGCTTCTGACATATTACACTGGCCTGTGACATGACGCCAATGGAAAATGACATGCCCCACCACGATGAATATGATAGCATTTATCTGAATGACCAATATCTCCTAATAATTGTAAACCTGGCCAGAAAACACAGGAAGATTAAGTGGGGATTAGAACACCTCACTTCTCACCACCTTCCTCAATGACCTTCAAGATCAGCCCAGAGCTCAGCAGGTAGTGTCAAGGTGCCTTCAAATGCAGAGGAGGTTTTTTATATCTTTGTAAACATACAGAATTCTTTAAGTGTTGAAGTGTTTCTGATTTGTATGTGCATGTCTTTTTCCCTTATCATTGCAATCCAAGCACCCTCCATAAAGCTGCAGGCCTGTAACTCCTGTTACCTATAGGGTAGTCGGTGTCTGGTCCTCAGTGGGAAAATCATATGCAAGTCAGAAACCACAAGTCAGTAGCCAAACTTTTCGGTCACGGCATCCCCAACTCACTCCGCGCACAGCAGAGGAAGCTGTGCTGTTCCTTGGGAACTTCTCATCTGCAGCTCCTGGGACAGCTCCAGGCCTGCAGTACAAATGAGCACGGCAGCCCCACAGAGGCCAGGCCCCGGCTGCAGAGCTGTGCATGAATTAACACAAGGCGTCACGGGCGTGCAGCGCTACCCTTTCAGAGACCTGAGCATACTTCATAAGCATTAATGAATCAAGTGCCCAGCACTTCTGCAAGAGGGAAACACTATCCTTCTTGTGTAGGCTGGAACTCTGGGCAGAAAGAGGTTAAGTGATTTGTACAGGGTCACAAAATAAATCCGTGCAAGTTGGAGCAAAACTCATGTATTCTGTCTCCAAGTCATGAGCTTTAGCGTGAGCCCATTCTTCATCCCACTCGGTCACACAGGGGCTGGTGCCAGGATCACCAGATATGAGACACTGGGGCTCTCATGCACACGGTCCCCATCTCCTTCCAATTCCTCACAGTTCAGAAACACTCACATTTTGTACAGACTTTCTTCCATTGTAAAGTTTTACCAGCCTGAGAATTTGCAGAAAGGTCTAAGTAGTTATGTGTAGATGTGCTACATGTGCTGTCAGACCCTGCAGGGACCAGTCAGGGCTCCTGAAGGCCACTTTGGTGAGAACCCCACCCACAATGGGAGAAAGCCCCCCCTGGAAAGCAGCCCGGTCCATTCACCCATACAAACCTGCTGGACCCCGTGTGGGGATGAGGAAGCTGGGCTCATCGCCTAGCGGATCCTGGGGAAGAAGTAAACCCTAACGCTGAAAAATATTTTGTTCTTCTTGCCAATTTAATGAGATTAAATTAATTAAAGAAAATTTTAAATTGAATACCCAGGGCAAGAAACCAACTTCCTGGTATTCAGCTGTATTAAGCAACACAGTCTCCCAAAGGAAGCGGTGGAACCCAGACTGCTCAGAGCACTTAAAACCAGACAGGACCAAACAATTAGTTCCCTTGTCCAAACTGAGACAGACAATTTCTCACCTGTAACCGGGCGTTCTTCCAGCAGACAAGCTTGGTCTTCAATGAGATACTCTTTTTTCCCTCTGCACGCTCACAGACATGACCAGGCAGGCGCAGCTCAGGAAGGCAGGGCTGGCTGCCAGCACCAGCCGCATTCAGGACCCCACCAGCTCACCCCGCACGCATCTAGGCACCCACATGGAAGGTGGGATGCGCTCCTCTAGAGTGAGAGAGGCGAAGGAAACCCACAGAACCTCTCGTGGCAACGCCTTTCCAACTGAGTGTCCCTCTGTCTGTCTGTGCAGGCAAGCAAGAGCGTTTTAAACAATGTTTTCCACTATCTTTAGTTGTAAAGATTTTCATCTACCCACCTCCATGACCTACAGAAGGCCATTAGACTTACATTGTATCTGAAGTGACAGAAGCCCATTTGCTATATGCTCATATAAGTAAGCCAGAAGAAAGAGTAACAAAAGTGAAAAGAGCCTGTTTTTTTCTTGCTTCTGGCAATCCCAAATGTCTGAAAAACTTGCAGAAATCCAGAGCTACTTACAAAGTGTACCTGAGTTGATGCTGGTAAATACTAAATGAGCTACAAATGGCTTTGCAGCATGTAAAAGACACACTGGGAGGCTGGCTAGGATCTGCCAGATAAAACCAGCCAGAGTAAAACGATCCACGGGATCTTAGGGATCCAGCTGCAGCACTAAACCCTGCCAAGCCATGTGGGTCCTGTTACACCAGGCAAAAAGGTGCTGCCTTCAGATGTTTGCCTTGTACAAGATTTTTGAAACCTGAAGGAATTTCTAGGATTTTTTTTTTTTTTTCCCCAACAACAGTTTTAGCTGGGAAGGAAAAGAAGGGAAAGCNGGAAATCAATAAATAAAATAATACAAACTTTTAAATGGCTACTGTATGAAGTTTTGTCATACCAACTGTTCCCAAGCAAAAAAGACACTTGGGACCAATTGCTTTGTCTGTGCTCCCCCACACATGCTCCAGCAAATGTAGTTCTTTGGATGGTCAGACCAACTGCATCACTTACAACAGTAGAAATTCTCTAACATGTTGCTCCTGAATTTTCTGCTGGTCACATGCCACAGATCATCTATTCAATCATTATTTTACTTGGAAAAAAAAGAAAAAAAAAATCACTGTTAGATGGTAAAAAGGTTCAGAAACAAAACCTACGAACTGCATAGCATCCTGCACTGGCAGTGCCCTGCTCAATGGCCAGGTGCCCCCCTCTCTGCTGGAGAGCCCTGTCCCCCCTCTGTGCAAACACACAGGCTACGTAGAGGCTGGCTCTTCCCTTGCACTTCCAGCACTGTGCTAGAACACAGACCAAGGGCACCATGCACACACATTTCCACTTACCTCAGGTAAGCACACCCTGCCAGAGTTCCCCCACCTCAGCCACAGCACCCAGACACAAAGCACTGTGCAGACCTGCACACTTCACCAGATGAGCAGCCCTCCAAGGGTTCTGCTGTCTCCTCTCTCCCCTGCGGCACCCAAAATGCTGCCAAGCCCTGAAGACACAGCACTGAAACTCTCCTGCATCCACACAGGTCTCCCTGCAGTTGCATCAGGGGCAGGAGGTGCAGCCCCATCTCAGTCCCACTGATCTCCAAGAGTGGCCACACCTGAGGCACAGGGACTGGAACACAAACGCAGCCCAGCTGGGAACACCTGCAGCCAACCCAGCACACCTGGAGCAGGTTGCAGCAGGTGGAGCCCATCACAGCAGTTTGATCCATGAACACCTACCAAGAAGCCTTCCTTCCCCCTTAAAAATCAAACCAACATCAAAAATCAAATCTACATGGCTTCAACAGCTCAGGTAACCTAGAGGCAGCCTGCCCCTGTGCGCAGCCCTCCTTTCAGTTCATTGAGACATCAGACCAATTTAATTTCCTTAATTCAGGTTGGTTGTGTGATTTCAGCTATTTCCAAGTTTAGCAACAAATATGTAATGTTTTCGTCTTTCAAGCATACCACATTGCTTTGCTATAATGTGTCTGATGGGTCAAACCCCTCCTAAATCATGCTCATCGTAAAGTGATACTGCCATCACATAAATTTAAGCCTTTTAGTGCAGGCCTTTCATCAACTCATAATGCTGTCCATGCAACAACAGCTAGATGTTTCAGAAAGCCTAATTTTAAGTTCAGGCTATGAAATGCTCATTTTTCTCTTCAAAAATCTCTTTCTTGTTGCCCTATGGTGTATATTGATTTTATACATTATACAGCAAGTGAGATAATTGTGTGCAAAGAGCTCTGTGTCATTTAAAGAAAAAGGAAAATAAATATGTCTATTTGGCAAAACCAGCAGACAAGCTGAGAGAGTACATGCCAATCCTGCTAGAAAAATACACACCAGTTGCAGACTCCACCGTAATCGAAATCATAGCAATTACAAAATTAATCGTTGGATTACAAAAGTACTTCATTCAAGCTCACAGACTTCCTGGGGATACATACATTTGTCTAAACAATATTCTAGCACTCGTTCCTCATCTGCAGTAAATCTAAAGGTGGGTGTCCCCTTTGTCAGTGTATCTTGAAAACTGTACCAGGTGGCTAATCCTCCTTAGGGAACTTGAACCTCAGCAAAGTATCTACCAGAGTCTGAACAGATGCTTAGGCACTCATTAACCAACTCATTTCATCGTCACACACGCTACGCCGGTGTAACATTAAGAGCCTAACAACCCTTCTTCCCCACCCCCAAAACAGAGAGCCGAGGCTGAAAATTTGCCCTTCAATTGTTCAATATGGCCTACGTTTGTAACGCAAGTTTAAGTTTTCCAACTGTCTGGAAACATGCAGATCAGCAACGCAGCACAGCATGAACCCAATTTCAGAGTTTTCTGAGCAGTGGGATGCAGTTTTTGAATGTATTTTTGTGGTCCAGCTTCCCTATTTACAATAAATCATGTAGCAGTAGGAAACCCCTCTCTCCATGGGTCCAATTCTGTAACCACAGTTAGACGAGTTGTCATCCTTATTGCACTGACAGACTCACTGCTACAACATCATGCCCTGCTGCAGAATCAGGCCCTAAAGACTGATAGCTTGAGGAGGACTTGAACCTTCACATTGCCCTTCAATGGCACAGTGGGTATAACAACGGTAGCAGATGCCTGTGGACTCAGGATCTGCCTTAAGTAAGGAAAGAAGGGGTGTGTGTGGGGGAAATTCACTACACAAATCCTAGAACATATTCAGGGGAGATCTGTAATACTGCAAATTTGTACATTCCTATGTGCATTTGGTTGCTTTCAGAATGTCAGAAGTAACACTGAGTATCCTGTGGCTGGGATTAGCCATAGCTGAAGTTTGTATCTTTCAGTTTATGTTTTAAGGTAGAGGTTGGTGGCACAGTAGGTTGTGATGTGCCTCTTAAGAGAGGACACTGATAAAATTTCCAGCAGAAAAGGGCATTTTATCCACAACTGGAAGGATGAGTCAATGACTGCCTTTGTGTTTTACAGCCATGGGTACAGAAATGGAAAGAAAAGATGGCCAAAAAAGCAAAACTAAAGCAGAAAGGAAACACCTTAATGGCTGCCAACCTCCAGGCAGGCAAAGCGGGCAGCCCCTGCTTGCCCTGCAGGGCTGACATCTCACAGAAGGACTGGCAGGAGCTGGTCCTGGGAAGAAGAGATCAGAACCAAGCCTCAGAAACCCTAGGAGAGACCAGCTTTGTAGAAACAGACTTAAAGCCATAAATAAGTTGTCCCAGGCCAGAACAGAGACCTCTCAGATCACAGACAGCCAGCAATGGTGCTACTATCCCACCAGCGCCTAGCATTGCCTGCCAGTTGCCTAGGGCCCAAAGCCTCAAATGGAAGGGGATGGGGGGACACCACTGTATTGTTTCCAAGAACAAGAAGGGATGAGCATTTTTACCCTCAGCAGTAATCCAGGGTTGCATCAAAATCCTGGGCGCCCAGTTCTGTGAGTCACAAAGCACAGGGTGCCGGCCTCTGGTGGGCAGGTGAGAGCTCAGGAACCTGAGGGGAACTCAGCTCGTGGGACCCCAAGGGACCCCAGAGAGACACACATGCGGGGTGGTCTTCCATGCACGTGGGGGCCAAGTTCACAATCTGTCAGAGAAGGCCAGTTTCCTCAGACACTCCCTGCTCAGGAAACACTCAAACCCGAAGCTCCTCATCCTCACCCTGGCCCGTCCACTAGCAATAAAAATTTACTCGCAACTCCGGCCTTGTCCAGAATCACCTTCCACTTACCTGAACAGCTCCTGCAGGCCTGGTGGCTAGGGCCAGACACCCCTGGTCACAGGACTGCCCGCCACACGGCCAGGCTGCAGCTGCTCATGGCCTTCCCAGAGGCTGGTAACTCAGCCTAAAGCCATCTGTGGCAAATGCTGAGGTAAATCTCCAGGAAAACCCTCAGCCAACAGCTCAAACCAGACTGTGGGAGCCAGGCTGAAGAAAAGCAATGAGTTTTTAAAAGGCTGAGGCCAGCCCTGTCCCCATCAGCTCCCCACATGCAGCAGCCGCAGGAGCTGCAGCCTGAGGCGAGCTGTGAGCGGCCATTTTGTGCCCAGCACGGGGGAGGGCCAGCCACCTGCGGCCGCCGGGGTCTGAGCCGGGGTCACGGCGGCCCTGGGGAGGGCCCGTGCCGCGCTCAGCGTGGGCACACAGCCTGTCATGCAAGCGCATGCCAACGGGAATGAAAGCATCTTTGCAAACAAGCACTGCACCCCTTCTGCCCAGATGTCCTCTTTCGAGGGAATACCTCAGTGTTTTGAAAAGGCAAAAGGTGTGCCATGCCCAAATACAGCTTTTTTTTTTTATTCGAAAGAGACGTAACTGGCTTCAAGCTGCCCTGCTTCTTCCCCTTCTACTTCAGCAGAAAAAAAAAAAACAAAAAACTGAGAAACAAAGTCAAATACGCTTTATTCCCTATTAGCTGGAAACACAGCACCTCCTGACAGGGCGAGCGGGCGGCAGTGGCAGCGCTGCGTGGCCCGCTCCGAACAAAGACCAGCGGAGACAGCTCTGACGCGGGGTCTGTGAGCGCAGCCCGGCCATCACAGCGTGCCCAAACCAAGTACTTCTATCCAGTTAATTTGGTGAATGAATCCCTCAGGGTCCCCAGCCATCCACCACTGCAGCTCATTAGAGCCCAATATCCGACTTCTCACGTTGTACCACTGAAAGCACTTCTGCTTAAAATGTAATTAAACTTAAAACAAACAAGAGCTCGCTTCCTCCTCCGCCCTGCCTCCCCCAGCCCCTGCCCACCACCGACCCTGCCGCGGTATCTGGGAGAACGCGGCACATTTCCACCACTTACAATGTGACATTTGCCCAGCCGTTTGTCCTGAGAGCAATTAGAAGTCTAAATACGGGGTGTAATGCATTACTGCTGGGATTTAAACTTGCAGATCTTTTACAAACGAGTAATGTGGTAAGACTTGCTGTCCAATGAGGTGTCTTATTGAAATATCCCAGGCTGCTTCACTTGTCACAGCTGTCGTTTCAGCCATTTGCACTTACACTGTATTGCTTTCATTACAAAAATAGAAATTTGTGTCCTAAGTGCTGTTACATTACTAATGCTAAATATTTAATTCCCTGGGGCTCTAATTATGGTTGAGCACTGGCAACACTGATTCTACTTTTTAATAACAACTGTAAAAGCAATTTGAGCATTTTTCAATTAATTAAATACATAGTGTACGAGTAACCTCTTGTCATTTTGCCCTCCAGGACCTGAGCTAATTTGTGTGGAATAAAATGTTTTGAAAATTAACTGATATACTAGTCTGATCACTGTTGTTCTATTAAATTACGGCCTGCCAAACGAGCATGGTATAATAGTTACATACAATACAGTTTCCTTATTTATGATGGTGTAGTGTTTTTTTTGGAAAAAAAAAAACAACAACAACCACCCAACACACTTCTCAACCCATTTATGGAGACCACATTCATGAGGCCTAATTAGCAGGAAGGAGGTGGTCCTCAGGCGCTATCAACAGTGGACTTACAGCACAGCAAGTTTTCAGTTATGGAAAACAAAGCGTCTCTCCACTTTCCAGACCTCACTTTCACCTTCTTTCACGGCTGAAATTAAAAGTGTTAATTAAATGACTTTCTCCTGCGTAAACTCCTATGGATTAGTTAGTGGTTTACACTTCAACACATGGGAATCGACTCACAATGTTAAAGCATGCAAGTAGTTTAGAAACAAATTTTTGTCTTCAACTTGCAGAGCCCAAAGTGAAGATTCATCCGTCAGATGAATTTGTTGAAATACAGAGACAGCTAAAAATACACAGCCTTGTCACTCTCACATTCAGACACAGAACTACTCTCTACTTCATGTGTAACAAGATGCTAAAATTAAAAAGGATATATTTTCAGTTTATACCATACAGCCTGAGAAATTTAGAACACCAATATACAACAAAACCTTATTCATCCCAGCAAGGGACACTAACATCATTTTTTCTCTGCATCATTAAAAATGACATAAAACTTACTGTAAAGAATTTGCAAAGAAACCTCTCTGATTTTAAAAATTGTCTGTGTTTTTATTTGTAGACAATGAATAATATTCTTTCAGCATACGCATACATTTAATATTGCATTTTATTGTATTTTATAGTGTGCAATAATAGTAAGTCAAACATAATGCTTGAAAAGTGCTTAGGGTTTGATGGTTTAAATATCCCAAAACACACAGGTGAAAGTATGATGGTTTTAGCCAAATAATTTAATAGTAAGGGCAACATTCTTCTCTGAAACCACACAAAACATAGATGATTCACAAACCCAATAAGAATTTAAAGCTGCCAAAACATTTCTTACCTCTTCTTTAAGTACACTGACATAATGGACTCTCCTGGCAAAAGTTGCCTGTGACTTAATTATAGCTATTTAAAAAGAGGAGTTCGCAAAAGGCACCTCCAGCCATTGTGCTTGTCCACTGTGACTTCTTCTCTCTCAGCAGGGTGATGGAGGTGGCCATGTTTAACCTGGAAGCATTCAGGAGGCAAAAACCAGCATGTTTCCAGCACCTGCCTCCCTCCTACCCTTGTCCCGTTCCCACTCATCCCGGGCACTGTGGCCACGAGCAGTTCCCACCCACCTGGCACTGCCTGGGTCTGGCAGAGGTGCGGCTGCTGCTGATAGCGTCAGCTCAGTGCTGGGCTTGCTCAAAGGAGTTGCAGTGGAAGAACCTGTCCCTCTGATATTTTCCACGACCGCCTGCTCCTTCAGGAAGGCACTTTGTGCCCATACCTACCTAAAGCATGCTCGCTGATAAGGCTGTGTGCTTAGCTGTGTGCAGCGCTGGTCATCCAGCTCTCACTGGAACCCAAAGGAGCGGAGTGTACTTGGCAAGGTGCTCCATGCTGTGAGCCATGTCAACAAAAGGCATGCAAAGTGAGCTAGAAAATGGCTTGATCTTGAAAGCTGCATGTTACGAAATATTAAGATACGTTTAAGGCATGAGCTGTTGACAAGAAAGGCAGAGTAGCTGAATGTTCTCTAAACAAGTTAAAATTGTTCCAGTACGCTGGAAAGAGAAAGAAAAAGAAAAAGATCATGTTGCTAAAAATTACACTCAATAATTGTATCTGCTCAATAGACGTTTTGAGGAATTTCATGTGTAACACGTTGAGTCACTGTGTTGCAGTTACAAGCCTACTTTTTTCACAACTTGTAGAGCGTTATGCATGCGGAACATTGCACTCATCACAGCATTTAAAATGAAACTAAGTCTGCAATTCACCTTACGTGAGGTTCCTCACTTGCTACACCAAACTCTCAGACACTAAGAGCTGCAAGTCAAACTAAGTAGGATTGCATTTCAGCTGAAATAAATAAACAAACTGCAGGATTCCCCTGGCACCAAGGAAATTAAGGTCCTCGGTCAGCATTACAACACTATTTTCACTATTTTTCTCAAAATAAATAATAATGTAGTATACAATTACTTTCAAATAGAAGTGCTCAGGTCTTCAGCATTTGTGTGTAGGGGTGTGTCTATGAAATGTATATAAACAGAAAACAAAAATGGCATGAGCAATGTATCACAGTAATAATTCTCTTCTTAATGACAGGTTTATTTAACAGTGTAAAGATTTAAGTTATCTTTACTACTATTAAAAGCTCACGTAGTATCTCTATGTGTCTGACTTGCAATAAATCCTGGAAACATTCTGCTCACATACTGGGTTTTACAGAACATGCAGCAGTGTCAACTTCAATAAAAGCAGTGCAGGTCTTTAATTACCCCATTCACCCAGGAGCTGCTTTAACCAAGTATTTTTCCAAACGTGCACAATTGTAAAATACAAATAAAAAAAAAATCAGTCATCTGTGTGCAATGACTACTCAGCATCTAACAATAATGGATATGCTGAAGAATAAAAATGTGAATTATGCCAAGCCCATAATTCTCGGTGACTGACTACAAAGCGCTTGTAGTCGGCATTAAGCTTTTAAAACTCTAACCCTAATCAATCATAAACGTAGAAATAAAAACCTTGTGGTCTTTTTTGAAATCTGAAACATTAGAGTGTAACTTTACATAATGTTTCTACTTTTTTTTTTCTGAATCATACAGCATTCTTCCCATGTAAAATATGTTCTTCTGTATGAAAGCAGGCTTGCATGTACAAGTTAAAAAATAACAACACCTCTTTAAACACAAGCTAATTATACCTGGCATTCTGGACTTCACTGATAACATATTGCTTGCCTTAGAGCAGAAGGCACCAAGTTGGCCAAAACCAAAAGAAGTACAAGATTCAGAAACTGAAGTGCAAACAATTGCTCCCCTTCTCCAATGCCTGTGCCCCGAGCCTTTTCCTGAAGAGCCAAAATCATCTCCCCAAGCTGCAGAGAACTTGGAAATGTATGACTTGCACACATTTATTTCAACCTGGGTGACAGCACAGCAACAAAAAGTCCATTAAAAAGAAAAAAGGCAGATAACTGGATGCGATCAACTTGTGATCATCTTTGTGTGATGTGTTAGTGAACGGGTGCCAGCTAACCAATCTTAGCAAAGAACAAACCTAATTTATACACAGCAGGACGCTGACAGATTATTTTAAACCTAATAATTATTTCTAGCAACAAGGCAACATTACACTTTGCAGCAGTATACAAAAGACATTTGCTCTGAAAAAAATTTCACATGCTGTGAAGGTGGGGGATGAATGAAAGAAACCTACCCAAAGCCAATGAAACATTACACTCCTCGGAACCAAGCACAGTGAAATAAAAAAGCATCTTTGGAGAAGGCATGATCTGAGAAAACAGAAGACTTGCTAAAATAGTTGTTAAGCTATGCCCCCCTCACAGATATATATATATGTATATTTTAAGAAGAGTTCAAGTAAATTTGAATAATTGTTTGGTGGGAGCTGCTAATAGCTGGTGGGAGCTGCTGTAGATATTTGTTACACCGAGGTACCTCCCTCTCTTTTAAGCCAAAAACAGGACTAAGGTGACCCAGTCTGACCCCAGGTGTAACAAAAGCTTCAGAAGCCTGCAAGGAATTCTTCTACCCCACCCAGCCATTTGTTCAAGCATACACATCTATGAAAACATTTCACCTGCATTCAAAAACTTCAAATGCTAGAAATTTTTCTATTCCCTTTCTAATAATTCCTAATGATTCATTAGTCTTATTAAAAATTTGCACCTTAGAGTTTGTCATTAACTGATTTTTATCTCCATATTCTGACAACACATATTGCCTGGAAAATGTTTTGCTGTGTCTGGAATATGAAAACAGTCACATAAAATCAACCGCCGTATTACAGATGCACAGACTGTTTTCAGGAATGCATTTTATTCAACCAAGATTCAACTGAAGTTAAAGGAGTTTGAAAGTAAAAGTACAGTACTATTTAAGAAGGTAAACTGTGTTTTGTCCAACATATTTGTGGCAAACATACAGAGAAATCATGTGTTTATAATAATAAATTATGAAATGCCTGGGATCTTGATACATTCATACAGAATGCAGCAATCACTGAAGAGCCAGAAAGTCTAGTTGAAACCAACCTATTATTCGGAGTATTTAAAAGAAAAAAAATATACATGTCTGCTCTGAAATTGTATTTTGTTTTCTTTTCAGTGCTACATAAACAATATGACAGTCTTAACTATAGCACTTGATCATTTTAAGTGCTTGGACATAAAATTTTACTCATTGGCATAACATAGCCATGACAGTGCTCTACATAAGACAGATGTTATTTTGCAATACTGGTTTAATTATGTATAACTAGATGGTATTAACACTTGAGCAGACAAAAACGTTGTTAGGAAGTCACAAGCATTTCATTAAGTATTTTAACACAGGTACGACAATGGCCCACATTAGGATGTGAGGATTCCAGGCTGTCTGGAGGAGCTGCAGAGGCTCAGCCCTCAGCAGCCACGGGAGATGTCTCAGCAGTCCTCGGGATGTGGCACTTCACTTCTGAACGCGGCGCGGACGCCGAGGGCTCAGCAGGGGCCTGACCCCAGGCTGCTGTCACAGGGCTCAGCCCCCATGTCTGGAGACACCACGTAATTTTAAAATATTAGCCACTTCAAGTTTGTGCACATTCCCAAATCTGGGATTGTCTGCCTTCATCCTAAGAATGCCCAAGTCTCATCACTTCATGCTGCTATTTTTGAGGCTCACATGAGGTCAGGGAACAGCAGATGCAGGCTTTGGTCTAAAGGCACCGTGGTATGGCAGTGCTGCTGAGGATAAACCAGCCAGGGGAAGCTGTTCTCTCCTGCACACCAGTGCGTCGGTGCTGTCCTGGTGCATGCCAGTTCCTCTGCAGATGTCATACATTGTTTTCCTCCCTTACCTATCGCACACGAGAGAGGCCAGTGCACACTCCCTCATTTTTTAGCACTGGACCAGTTAAAAGGTATCAAATGCAGTGCCAGCTGAGGTGGAAGCTCAGTCCTTTCTATGACTGAACTGAGTTCTTTTCATCCAGCAGTGCCCCAAGAGGAGACGCAAGCAGAGTTGCTGCTCTCAGGTTTCTGACTGCTCAGAAAGCCTCTTGTTCTTTGTCTGCCCAAGTCCTGCCTGTGGGACAGCACCTACAGCCCACAGCCTCCATGCAAGAAGGGCCAGGTTTGAGGTAACATGTGCTGGTCTTACCCATAAGCCTCCATTACTGGAAATCATCCATACTGTTCTGATTTTGGTACAGGAAATGCTGAGAGCTTGCATGTCTCATTGGATTCCTGCCCCTGCCGCAGGAATCAGGCAGACAAACAGCAGTAGCTAGGGGGACGGGCTCTGCTGCAGAAGTGGGGGCCGGATATCGAAACACTTGTACCCCTCAATTATCCAGCACATCCCTGAAGCACAAATATTGCAAATGGTGCAACTTCATAGCTTCCCAATAGGTCAATTTTTCACCTTAGAGATGCAGTTTCACCTGCTGAGAAGACTACACCACCCCCAGCATCCCAACACATCTGTTGGTAACACTCCCCTCCCAGGCCTGCTGTCCACACAGCTGCCCGTCTATCAAAATGACCCAGGCCAGGAGTTAGCCAGTGTTTGGTACCACAATCAGTTTGTGCTGAGTTCATTCTGGGTGTGCTCAGGGAAACTGTTCAGCTTGCTTGCCTAGCAGGGGCAATAACCTGCAAGACAGTGAGAGCGAGCAAGTGTGTGTGAAGCCTCTTTTTTAACCAGCACAGCTGCTGACACAGGAGGCTGCATCTCTTGCCTTCTCTGAAGTTAATCCCAGCATTTTAAAGCAGACTAGTGGAAAAAACAACAACAAAAAAAGACACAAAACTGAAAATATTCTAAAACGCAACTCCAAGAACACATTAGTTCTACTAGAGCCGAAGTATAAGCCAGACGCAATAGGTCAAGTTACAGCTGAAAAGACTGCACAGAGAAAGTAAGAGCTAATAATTCTTAATTTGGCATAACACGACATTCCCAACAGCTTGTCTCTCCTTCCAATAATTGTATCTTGGCAATGCACATATTCACAAAAGCACTGCACAAAAGACACTTTCTGCTGGAAAAAAGAAAGCAAAGAGAGTAAAGCACCTTTCATTGTAATACTGTCATTCTAAAAACTAAAGAAGATTTTACTGAAACGGAAAATATGCCACTCAAAACACAAAAGGACAAAACCTCATTCATTCCTTATTTGTTTAAGAATTACTAAAAAGAAACATTTTGCAGCAGGCTAAGGCAACAGTAATTTAGACAATAACAAATTGAGTGTTGTAAGAATAACTATTCCATTGAATAAAAGAACTCTGGCAAGAAACTTCTCACATGGCCTGCAACAGACTTTCAAATAAATGAGTGACGTATGCAAGTTAAATTGCTTCAAAAATAAAGACCTTCCAGCGTTTTACCATAACGACAACATTGTATAGAAAGAAACAATAACTCTTTGTAGCCTAAAAATTGACAGTTTCATTTTACAGAGATAACTTCCAAAAGCATCTTGTCATGACAATCGAGTTCTGAGGAAAAAAAAACAACCTGTCATTTGATAAATAGATGAAATTAACTGTCATGAAAACCACTTAAGCACTCCTCTTTCCTGTTATCCTTCTCATCTTGGCAGTAACTGATAAGAAGATTTCAGGGAGGTTCGGTCACTGATGGCAGGATCTAGAAGAGAGACAATTTTACATACTGTTATCGTTCCCATTCACAGCTTCTAGTTACTGCATTTCACTACCTTGCATTTAATTATCTTCCCTCTGCCAGTGACATGAGCACAACGGACGAACTACTACATACAAATCACTATTCACTGCTGCAGTCACACCTTACTCTACAAATTTATTGCCCGTTAATAGCACACGTGAAGGTAACGCTAACATGGTCCCATTACCTGCCAACTACCAATTGCTCAGACCAGCCAGTGAGTTATCCAGTAGGAATCAGACACTACTTTTGGCACATGGTTGAACCTGAAACTGTTACACTGCTATGTAACTTCTAGAAAATATACCACCAAGAAAGTCCAGGAACAGATGCAACAGCTGCATCCCAGAAAGCTGCACGACAACCCAGCTTCCAACAAAGTAATTGCAACTCCACATTAAAGCCACCTTAGCACACTTCCACCACAGCATACTTCCAGTTGGCTTCTGTCTTTTCCATCTCCCACATGCCAGGCTCCCCACATCAACAGGCCTTAAATGTTCTTAACGCCAAGGAACACCTTCATGCAAATGGTCTCTGCCCCTTTTTCCACCTTCCTCCAGACCATGCATCCACTCGGTCACTGCACCGATGTTACATCTGCACTTTGTCCCACTGCCCTGCAGCAGTACAACCGCTGATGTGACGACAGGCAGCGAGGGTATCATCCCTACAGGAACCTAGTTGCCTTTTGGTTAGCAGCTTGCTTCCCTTTTATGCCGAGCATCGTAAGGACAGAGCATATGGTCCTTCGAAGGGACATCAAAATAAATATGACAGGTCAGTGCAATCATCATATCGAATGAATTCAAATGATGCCGTATCTGAAATGAAGTGTGTGCACATAATAAAGATTCAAACGACAAAGCCCCCTACCCTTTATCCCTCTCTGAATTATTTATGAATTCTGCAACTCCAGCTGTTGCCACCAGCCCAAGGACATTACCTCATTTTGGGAATGACATTTCATATTAAAAGGTATGTTAACCAAAAATAGACACTGGAGCTTCCTTAAAAAAGAGAGGAAAGCATAATACATCTTTCCCCAGCATTTACCAAGGAAAATAATCAGCAATCAATTAAAGTCTTGTTTCTCCACTTGCTTCCATAATTCCAAATGCAGATTACGACACTCGTGTTAACTCGGCAATTCATTTTTAACCACAGCAGACAGGCGAGACCCCTAAAGCACCCTGTGTCCTGCTCACAGACTTTCAGGGTTACCTCCCTCTAACAGTTCACCGTAAGCCACATGCCACCATAGTGGCATTCTACAATACTATCTCCACTCAAATTAGTGAAAGCTCTTAGTGCATAATGCAATCTTTCTAACAAATGTTAATATCCTGCATATATGTGTTTTTAATGAAAAATTCTGTGTGTGTAAATTAAAACAATAAGAGACAGCAACTTCAGCAGGTATAGTTTAGGGAGCAAGAAACAGGTTTTGGCTGGTCACACTATTTAGATTAGTCAATCCTAGATAGGGTTGAACCCCTACAGACTGCTTTCATTCAGGTACCATGACATATTAGCCCTTGGATTTAAAACAAACAGCGTGGGTCTGGGAGGTGTCAGTGAGCTTAGTCAGTAAGCACGATTTCTATCACCTACATTTCCATGTCCTCCCCCATCCTGCACCATCCAGGGACATATGACCCCTAACTGTTAACCCCAACCTATATTCAGCCCTGTGTGGTTTAACAACAGGTTCTTCTCTGCCACAAATATGATTACTCCATTCTTACCCCTGAGCTTCATTTCATAGAGTTTTCTCCTCTACTTTTCACCTAATAGAACTGCAATTGGGTTTAAGTTCTGCTGCTAGGAGATACTAAATGCTACAAGAGCATTTAAGATTTTTTTTTTTTTTTTTTTCCTCCTTATTAGTCACCTGAAAGCGGTCTAGCAATCGTAGCGGTTCTAATGCGAAAAGGAGATGTATGAAGAAATGTAAGAGCTTCCAAGTTCCCATCACCAGAAATCTCCAGTATCACCCACAGAGCTCCCAAGCCATTTGTCTGCTTCCTGCAGCCAAACATGCACCGTTTGGCCTTAGTGCCAAGTATGCTGTTCAGGCCTGAGCTGGAATGCCAGGCAGGCAGGTATTTAACAAGCAAACTCATCATGGGGCAAAGCAGCAGAGCAAGAGCAGCTACCCGGCTTGCAAGTGAAATGAAACAATGGCTCTCAAGCAGAGCCCACTTTGGTTCGGCAGGACCTCCAGCAGTATCTGCTTTTGTTCAGTTTGGTAACACTGCACTCATGCAGTGTTATTCAGGAAAAGCAGATGTGGTTAAAACAAACATTTATTTGCCCTTCGGTCTGCAACAAATCTGGCACCCAGCCCTGACCTGTCTCCCTCTTCCTTGCTACTGTGGGAAAACTACCACAAGAAGACCTTCCCTTCCCACCTCCTGCTGATAGCCAAAAAAACAAAAGGAACATAAGCAAAGAGGACGGTCAGACAGTTTGGCATGGGTAAAACAGCACGGACCTGTTTAATGTTAACTGCCTCCAAGAGCCCCAGGTTCGCCTGCTGTCATGGCCATTCCTGTAGCTGTGCTTATTACTCCCTCATCATTAATGACCCACCAGTATTTTGCAAATCCGTGGTGTTATGCACAAACCCTCTCAAACTAAACAAATATACGTGACATCCTTCTGCAGATTAACAAATCATAGAAAACAGGAACACCTCTCACATTCCAGGGTTGCCACTTAACTCACAGTGCTGCAGGTTCTCTAGTGCCTTCTGAAAGAACTTTTCAGCAATGCTAGAGGACGACATTTGCAAAAATCACCTGTGTGTCCACAGGAAAACGTCCTTCTGAGGATTTTCACAAGCTTCTTGGATGCGACTGAAGTCAGTCCTCAGAAAATAAGGAAAGTCATCTTTGTGCCCAAACACGCCCACTAAATGCTCCTGGCTACGATATTAGTTCACAAGCAGAACATTACAGGCAAACACCCCAACAAAATATTGTTCTGCGTATGTCTGGATTACACAGCTACTTATACCCAGCGCTTTTACAGAGCCTTCCCCACGCTGCACAATGCTCTCGAATACAAATGACAAATTGATCCTTCCACATGATAATTTCTTTAACGTTCAATATTTTTAATGTTAAGAAAATTGTACCCCAACACGGTCTTTAATCTAATCCTTACCCTGAACAATTGAAGTACATCCGTATTAATCTATTAGATGTTTTTCCACACCACACCTATGGCACCGCATAAATTACTGTAATTTAAATGAATTACTGCTTGAAAATTCTCATTCTGTAAGAAATATGCAGTGTTACAAGGCACCAGAAAGAAAAATGTGCACTACGGTAACTAAGTTTTATAACACAGTATATCTAGGTTCTCATAAACCAGCTATTCTAAATTGTTACAGGACAAGAATATTAGACCGATCATATAGAACACACATCAATATGTCCAAGAAGTCAATAATAGGAAATTAAATCTACAGTTTATTTAGATACATTTCCATGCTTACATATGCGGAATCCACTTTAAAAATGCCATTAGGCTAGCTGAAGAATATTATTGCAAAAGACATTAACACCAACAGTAATTCTATCTCTGCCCTGGACAACTTGCATTTTTCTCCTTAATCATCTGATCTGCTGAACTGAAGGAAGAGAACTTAAAGAAAACAACCAAACAATAACAAAAAAACCCACTAAGTTCTTTTGTTACACTATGCTGCATACGACTACTGTTCAAGCACCACTTGTCTAAGACTGCACACTTCCACTACCTAACAGTAAAGAATGAAAAGCTTCTTGCTACAAGCTAAAAAGAAAGTCTTTACCATGCTCCTTGAAGAGCTCATTTTCACATTACTCAGGCTTCATTATGCTGAATCAATATTCGTTTAGTCACTGGGGTTATTGACATATTTTAAAATAAAAGTATACCCTTCAGCTACTGCACTCATTACGGGTAATTTGTCTTGTCAGGGAGCAGGGAATATTATCCCAGTCTTTCAGGGGCTGACAGCCCATGGAAATACCTCCCCTTGGTTACAACTGTAAATAATTTTAAGGTAAAATATTGAAAAATCAATGACTGTTTCCTGCAATCTGTCACAAACAAATCAATCATAATCTCCACAGCCAGAGAGTATGATTCAAAGGAGATGAGAGCAGATGAGATGAGAGATTCCAGCCAAGAATTACAAGATCACTTCACATAATGGTGTCATCACTGAAACACTTAGCAGTCACTGCAACTGCCACTCATAACATCTAGCTGGACAAAACCCCAAGGAAGAGGAGGAGAAATGCCATCGCTATTAGGTAAACAAACATTTTATTGAAATGGCTGCAACATCAGTCAACAGCACAGAACAACAGCTAGGCTCCTCTCTCCACAAAAGCTCTAAGATGCTTTTCCTTCTCAATGAGAGATTCTCCACAAATTAGCCTCTCAAAATGCCAAATGTCTTAAAACAAAACTAGGCTTCACAAAAGGTGTGCAATAATATCTGCTTCTAAAAATATTTCGATTTCATTCACTCCAAATTGCTCCTAACAGAATTGCACAACAAATTCTCAAGAGATTGAGAAAGGAAAATTGTCTGGAGTACCTTTGTCATTTAAAGACCAATAAGGACTTCAATGCTTCTTTGTCCTCTACATATCACATTTCACATCTAATTTTCATTAAGCACACACCGACTCAACTTCAGCATAGGTAACCACTGCAGAGTACAGGGGGAGGGAAGTCATAACCTACATAAATTAACTGATAGTATATTTTCAACTTGCACTCAAAGAGATTAACTGTTGTATATGGAATTACGTTTGTATAAAGGATCAATTTATACATAAAGAATTAACTACTGTGCAGTCCAAATGCTAAAAACTGATCTTTGTAACTGTGAATCATTTCTGCAAAACTAATCTATTTTTATAGAATAACTAATACTTGGACTGAAATTATTTCCTCATTCACCCCCCATCTCACCCTGGACTACGTTTTCACCCTGACACTGCTGCGCACGAGACACTTCTGTGCAGATAAGTTAAGATAAAAAGCAGCAGACAAGATGCAGTTGTGCAACTGCAACCGTGGGCCAAAGCCTGTATTCCTTGCACAAATAAAACTCCCAAATGCTCATGCAGTGTTTTACTTTGGAGCCTATAATTTGAGCTCTTAATCTTTAACGTGCAGAGCTTGTTATCACACATTCATTTTAATCACATTAACCTTACTAGCTCATATTGCTGAGCATTTATCTTACAACTGTAAGACTTAAGAAAGAAATGCAATCAAGAAGATGGAATTATTTTTTCTTTGCTTGCAACNCTATATATTAAAAGTCTTTAAAAAAAAAAACTAAGCAAGCCTCTCCAAGATTGGCATTCCTTTCAAGTCGCTTTTAAGTCTTTATCTTCTACACGGAAAACACACACCTCTGAGACTAACTCCTTACTGATACACATCGAAATCACTGTTGTCCGTAACAGCTAGTGAGACCCTCTTCTGAGTAAAATAAACTATTCAAAAGGGAAACTAAAGTCTTAGTCCAAAAGAAACCATTACTGCCTTAGAGGCTAACCAAGTGGAGAAAACTGCAAATACCAGCTGTGAAGTCAATCAACTTATCCTGGGGAAAGGCCCCTCTATTGTGAAAGGAAGCAGGGGGTGGGGGAGGGAAAAAAAAAAAAAAAAAGAGCAGCTCCCAGAAAGAGCAGCTCACTCTGGAGGGCATTGCTTCCCTGGATGAAATCTCGAATGAAGCTATCCCGCAGCGAGACAGCCCTAGGGCCGTCTGCCCTTTTAAGTCTTCTCACTGGCCATCAGCCCAGAGCCAGACCCCACTCACCCCAGCCAGCCACACTGAACTCCTCGCATCTCTCCCCAGTGCCGCTCCCCTGAGCCATGCTGCTACTGCCTGTGACAATCAGCCAATTAGGTGGGTCAGGAATCACAGAAGGCAGACGAGATCCATCCCTCCTGCATGCCAGCTCCCCTGTTTGGGGAAAAAAAAAAAAAAAAAAAAAGCAATGACTCTTTCGCTCCAGTGTAAGACACTTAAATATTAATAATAATTAAGTCAGTCACATCTTCTAGACAACATGGTCAAAGCTTTTCATGCAATATTTGAGACTCATTGGGCTCAGGAGAGAGAATCCACAAGTTTAAGATGGAAAGAGATGCACAGATTCCATCCTTGGACACAAGAGGTCACAGAGGGCTGTTCTGCAGTGGGCATTATACAACGGCTCCTGATGAAGGAAGCCCTGAGAAGAAAGAGCAGCACGTGCTGCAGCACCACAGATGTTTACGGAGATTTCAGACCTCAGCACTGTGCGTACTATTTCCTGATGGACAAAGCATTAGGTCACTGTAGCAGCTAAGAGATCTGTGAAAGATAATATACATGTCTTTCTGGTCAAGAAGATCAATTTCCTGAATAAAAAGTTATTTTTCTTCTTGTGTTTTTCTCAAGTCATACAAGAACTGTAAGTTACAGAAAGCACTGAAAAGCACGATTCTCGTTTAAAGAAAAGCTAACAGTGCTTCCTCTAGCAACCGGTTTCTCAATTTATTGTTCTCATTCAGGCTGTTTATTTAAGCCACTAGATCATTTACTAAATGCAGCCCCCCATGATCAATGAACAATAACAACAACACAGTGCATAATTATATCATAGTCACAGCATGCCGTCTTACTGCTAACATGACACTGTTAGCTACACTCTGCCTAAAGAGGTTTATAAAAACTTCATGTTGGAGTGCTCTGGAATGAAGAATTCTGACCTACACCCATGTTCTTCCCTTCTTCAGCATTGCTTACAGCAGTCTCACTGAGCTCATCTGGAGAGCAGGAAAATAAAAAAAAAAAAAAAAAAAAGAAAAGAACAAGAAAAAGGAACACTTATTACAATGTTTGCCATCTGCACCACGTGACAGTCTTAAAAGAAACAGGACTAACACGGATGTAACTGGAAACGTTAGTTCTGCTTAGGCAGAGCCAGAACCCAGTACCACAAAGGATACTGCCACTACTGCAATGCCTTCCTTAATGAATCACAATGTACACAGAAGAAATCACTTACGATTAAACTCTGAGTAGGACTTGATACGGTTAAAAACTGCTGCAAGCCCAAGTGCATTCTGGCTTTGTGTGAGGTCCCCTCCAGTACTCGGGTGTGCTTGCTGGGGTGGACTGCTGGATTCATCCTCCCCATCACCGACCTCACTGCTTCTCCTCGTGGCTGTACTCTACCATGGCAAAACACAGACACTGGGAGAACAAACAAATGAAATAAAAAGGAATGGAATAAAAAAGTTGTCACTAATCGGGACAGATTTCCCTTACAACCAATGATAAAGGACTGAGCAACACAAATGTTTCTTTGCCCATTGATCTAGCCTGCTTGCTAAATCCCACAGACACCATGTTATTGCCACATCCCGCTGGATGATGTTAGTTCTGAGTCTTCTAAGAGGTGCACCATAAACAAGGGCATACCAAAGCGCTGCAGAATATGGAAATTTAATGGCATTCAGCTAATGAATCAGTAATAGCGTAAATTGCTTTTATTTGAAAACACAACAGTCTGATGAGTTATATCAGTACAGACACAACTTAAGTCTGAGTATTTCCAATAAATGGAAAAGGTTCCAAGTAGGCAAAGAGGCACAGAGGTTACATACACCTAGGCCGTACGATGTGCCAGAAGCTGAATGAGGAAATAAGCCTGGGATTCAAGATCCGTCATCCCTGCCCTGCTACCAAGACCTCCCTATCACCTTCTCAGCCCATTCAAAAGCTCCTCAGCCATTCTGCAGCCTCTTCTCGCATAGCCGCCTGGGTTTCCCTGGTTTCAGTCCTACCTGGAAACACAGTAGCACAGTTTGTAGCACAGAGAATGTCAGCTCAAGTTTAATTGACGCAAGAAATTAAATATTGAAATAAACTTCAGGAAAAAAAAAAAAAAAACACAGAGTAAACAGAACCAAAATCCTTTAAAAGTAGCTTTTCAAACCTTGGTTCTGCAGGGCTATCTCCATCCTGAGAGACATCCATGCACCCTATAGCACGCAGGAGCTCAGAGAGGCCAAGTTCCTCCCTGACAACAGACCCCTGAGCCAGCTCAGAGTAATTCTTGCACCGTTAATATCATAAAGAAGTTGTAGGCATCTTTTTATAATGACAGAGTATTCTTAATAAAAGCTTCAAGCAGGTTTTATAGCTGCATATTATCCAATGAAACCAGTAATAAACAGCACCGTAGCGTTATTTAGTGCAACTCCAATACACCAAGAGTCACAGCCTCAGGTTTATTTATGGTGCCAGCTAAAAGGTTAGTTCTGAGCTTTACAGTAGCAGCCAAGCCTGTAGCTATTTCGTCCCAGCACACTGCCATCTGGATATTGATACTTTGTTACGGGATATGAAAGAAAAGCTTAGTTACCTAACACAGCTTAATTGAAAACAGAAGACCTAAATATTACACCATGCATTACTCTATGCAAAATTAAACATGAAGCGCATGAAAAGTTTCATAGATGCCAGCAGAGAGTGTTTCAGAGGTAAATGCTGGATTCTTGGTATGTGACAGAAATGCTGACAAACACAGAAAAAAGATGCTTTCATGGAAAGAAAAAGCTGGAAAATGCATCCTTCGGGAAGAGCAGGAGATCGATCAGTCATGAGTTCGTTAGCACAGCGAAATTTTTGTTCTGATCACCTGGATCCAGCCTGAAAGGTCTGACGAGCTTTCTTGTTTTGAAAAACTTATTTATAGGAAGGAAAAAAAAAAAAAAAAAAGAAGAAAAAAGATTCTAGCTTTCTATGTACATTCACTTTAACCTGCAGAAAACAGCTTCAAGGATCGTTTGGGTCTGCTTCATCCATGTTAAGGAAGAGAAACTAGAAACCTCTAATACTAATAAAAAATGGAGAATCTGAACTGTTAAAAGATATTCTTTGGGTGCAGGGCTAGAAAGGCTACCCGGCGTTAAGTTTCTCATCAGAATACCAGAACTGCAAATACACACGCCAGGATTAGTAAACGTGCACTCAGCTTGATCACACACAACCCCTCGTGGACACGGCGCTGCCGTTAGCAGCCTCCTGCCCTGAACACTGCAGCCCCTGCGCCGGGCAGGGAATTGCCCTGTGCTGAGGGCCACGGGCATACCGCAGGGAGCGGCGGCCGCCCCCCCACCTGGGGCTCCTCTTTCCGCACCGGGAGGCAGCCGACAGCAGAGGTGGCTGCTTGTAGTGAAAACTTGCTGAGACACAGAAGAGTAGCTTTCTTCCCCCCCCCNCAGGATGCTTTCCCCCCCCCCCCCCCCCCCCCTTTTTTTTTTTCTTCACTAAAGCCAATCAAAAGGAGAGTCTATTTTCTGCGTATGCCCCTGGAACTGTAAGCAATATAAACCCTAAAGACATATTTAGCTTAGTCCATATCATGCCAACAGATTCAAGCAAATTGCACTATTTAAGTTAATTACAGGAAACTTCAAGGAAACCGAAACACAGGCTCAGGTTTTCCCATGGTGCTGTCAGGATCTTTGGGGCTACGTGTTCAATACAGTAGAGGTGGACTTAACGGGCTGCAGCTGCACTTCTGCACGGCTTTATCACACACACTAAAGAGGTTTTTTGATACAATTAAAGAGGGAAGAAGACTGATAATCAGGTTTCCAGTGAGCAAAAAGTGATTTTGCCTACAAAGGCTTGCTGAGAAAAACAAGACAGCAGTCTGCCTATGCTACCCAATACCTGACCGCTAGACACAGAAGGGTTGTTCCAGGTGCCCACAGGTTTATGCCTCAGACTGCAAGCACAGAGCACTAACAAGTAGGTGCTCGGGCAGAGTAAGCACCAGCAGCAGAAACAACATAGAAATCCGGAGATGAACAGGGAGAAGCAGCAGGGAAATTAATTAGTTAGGAGAGCATCCTCTGAAATCATCCCCTGCGCTAAGAGCCACCCAGGACCCTCATGGCACATACCAACCCCGCACCACATCTCTGGGCAGCGGCAAACACCCGCAGGAGGGCACCCCACGCCACGCTCCGATGCTATGCCAGCACATCAGGTGCACTGTTTTAGCTGATGTTCAGTGAGTAATGTATGGAGTTAACAGAAAAAACAGCCCCTCGCTCCCCTTCACAGGTTAATTCGTTTTGGCACTGTAAAGTTGGTTGCACAACATTGTAAAGGTGAGAAAAGAAAAAGATTTTTTTTCCCCACAATTAAAAAAACATATATTAATATATATTTTTGTTATGTTCTGTTGCTAGTGCAAGTTGTTTTATATTGTGTATTTAAAAGTATAAACATCTCTCAGCAGACAATTTTTGCTGCTAGCTAAGTCTTAGGATGTGCTTCACAGGGGCAGCTTTAACGTATTTGTCTCATCGGGGTCTCCTGGTCATACGTTCCCAAATGGAAGTGAGGAAACGCATTATTCAGTAAGTGTCTGTGGTCAGGTACCCTGACAAAGAAATATCAAGAAGGTTTTAAGAAAACAGCCTTCTTCCCATCTACTCCTATGAGGAGGAAAAAAAAAAAAAAATAATAANCCACCCACTCCTAAGAGGAAAAAAAAAAAAAAAAAAAAATAATGTTGAAATGATCTCCTAATGCATCTCCCTTCATAATTCAAGCCAAAAGATGACATTTTCTCAGGATCTTAATTAAGATAATGATGAACACCTGTGTCGGCATTCTTTGGCAAGACAGCATTATCTATCATAATCTTTTAAGTACACTCAAAAAAAAAAAAAAAACCCACACAACAAAATCATATGAGGGAACCAATCTGTTGCCTCTCCTTGCACTAAGTTTTGCATCTCAGGCACACACACGAATGATTAGATCTCTAAAGACTGCAATAAAAGCGGGATCGTTGGATTTTAAAGTTTCAGCAGAAAGCAACTATTAAAGTAATTAGATTACAGTGTATCACATGCAAGATACTTTAGTTTAGCTCCATCCACTGCAAGCCACCTGCAGCTGTACCACTGGCAGTCAGGCACTACCAATGGTTGCACTTCTCAAGCACATCATCTGTTGTTATTTTCAACATCACCCTGCCCCTTTTTCACCTCCAAAAGGAAAATAACCACGGCCGAGCCCCATGATATCCTCACACACTGCTTTATTAAGCTATGTGACACTGCACCACGCATATTTGTGCATCCTAAATGAATTACACAAATGAAACCAGTGTAGAAAAACAAATGTGCAAGTTCAGATTTTGCTGCATTGTGATCACCGCATTTTGTGCACTCATCTCAAACCCAGGTTCCACTAAGGTCAAACATTCTGTTGGAGTCCGGCTGCTAAAGCAAGCAGAGACCATTGGAAAGGGCTTTACAACACCAGCCCTCCAGCCAAAGGTCTGAAAGCAGTGATTTTTAATTGCCTGTTTGTGCGGCTGAATTTAAATCCACAAGACTTTACTTACAGTCAGGCACACACAGCCAGCATCTAAATCCTCTCCATTACTAAGAACCGCATGACAAGTGTTTCTTCTCTTGCATTAAATTCAGCTTCCAAGAAATTATGATAAAACGGAACTACGATACAAAACAAAGCGCAGCGCTTCGACAGCAGCCCGGCTGACAGCGTTCAGCCGCTGCCGCCACGCCGCCACCCGCCGCCCAGAGCTCCCCCGCGCACCTACCTGCAGCCGGCGCGGAGCGAGGCACCCCCAGCGCCGCGCTGACAGC
>VXAV01002247.1:319073-339382 GCA_013399715.1 Alectura lathami | reverse complement strand
TGTCCTGTCACTGGGCACCACCAAAAAGAGCCTGGCCCCATGCTCTCGACACCCGCCCTTTAGATATTTATAAACATTGATCAGATCCCCTCTCAGCATCCTCTCCTCCAGGCTGCTCGGGGTCCTGGAGCTGGTGGTGGCTTATGGTGGCCCTGGTAGTGGTCAGGGTGAGCTGTGAGCACCTGGAGCTGCATGACGTCCGTGTTGATGCCTTCTGTGGCCTCAAAACGGTCCACATAGGGTCACTTGTACACTTGTGAGCACGATTTGCACCTTGCTCTCTCTTCACTGGCCTGCAGCACACATTACACTGAATTTGCTCTGCGTGGTGTGAGCCATGTGTGTGTTGCTGGCCGTTACGCCCATTGGGCACGATGTCTCTCACCAAGCGTGGCTCTAGAAGCCCGTGGGCTATCATTACATATTTGGGGTAGTGCTTAGTGATGCTTATGATTAATAACAGGGATTGTCCATTAGTAGTGGTTGGCCACTCTCGACTAGGTGGGAGCAGTTTTTCTCCTTCCACCTGTGCATCAAGGGTTCCGGCTGCCTGGACCCTTCCATCCCACTCTCTCTCTGGCCACCCCAGCAATGTGCAGGATTGAAAGTTCAACACACCTTCCTGCATCCACAGGAGCCTGCAGGCTTGGATTGTCGTTGTTCTTGCTTTCAATGCTTATGCTTTTACCTTCTGAAGGGGAACATTGCTTTCCCTTCTTCCTCTGTTTTTCCCTTCTTCAAAAACTGTTGAGTTATTGCTCAGTCGTGCAATTAATAATTTAATGACTCTTCAATCTTACTGCCCAAGCCAGTTCTCCAGCCCTCTGTTACTGCCATTTTCCTTTGAACTCCTCTCAGCTTGTCAGTGTCTTGGGGGCCATAAGGTGCCCAAAATTTAATGCTGCTCAAGATGTGGTCTCACCAACCACAAACCCATTAAAATCAATGGCAAAGTTCCCATTGCCGCGAATTTGCTTTGGGGTCTGGCCCAAAGAGAGGAACAGTGCTTTTCATCTTGGCAACATGATGTCTCAGCATGAGCCACACAAAATGACTTAGGGCATTTCTTTTTACAGCCCTATCAAGTTACAAATTCGTGTGTACTTACTATTCAGCAACTCCTCCAAACTACTCTGAGTGCTGCTTCTTAGCGTCCTTCCTCCCCTTGAATGTTAGCCATTCACATATTTGCCCGGTGGCTTAGTATCTTGTACTTTGCCACAGTGAAATCTGTATTATTTTCTGCTCAAGTTTCTAATCATGCCAGATCTCTTTGCGTTCTTGCTCCACCAATCCTGGTCCAAAGAGCCTTATTTTTAAAGGGCACTCAGCTCAATACCTGTGCCCAGTTTTCAGAGATGAACTCTGCACCCAGCACAGCAGTGACAAGTAGCTTTAAAGCATATATTTCCAAGGCTCAATGTCTGCTTCCATTCAAAGCTCAGGATACTGGGAAAAACTTCATGTGACAGCAGGTGACACCTGCCATCACGCTGTTGCTTCGCTGTCTTGTGCTAGTGCAGCAGCTCTCCCTGTTCCAGACTTCATCGGTGTATTTTGAGTAAGAAGAAGATTCCTTAGATAAAGAACAGTCTCTCAGTTTACAGCAAAACATGGATAAGTACAGACTGCTGTTGAAACTGCTTTTTGGGAACAGGTTTTCAAATACTTGTGACCCCATCTAATGATTGCTTCACCTAGATCCTCTTATCCAGGTTTGCTTATACAAGTTTTCTTAGGGGAATACCACATGAAACAATTTAAAACCTTACCTAAACCAAGATACACCAAGTTCACCACCTGCTCTCCTAGGCAGAGCAAGAAATGAGGCATTTCTTGGTGTGACATTTCCAGCATGACTTACATGGCTCAGTTAAGTTGTAGGTGTTTATCAATTGATCATGTAATCCTTTTTCTAGCCCCTTTATCTGCATTGAAGTGGCACGGATGTACTTCCTGTCTCTGTTTTTAGACCAAGGTGGTGTATTTACATTGCTTTGTGAAGGAGGCAGCAAGTTTTTCAGGGATTTCTTTGGCTCATTGCTGAGTTCCTCTGCTTTTGGCCAGCTGGAAAAAAAAAAAAAGAAAAACTCAATTATCTAAACACTCTTTAGCCTGACCTTGGCCCGCACCCACTCTTGGCTTTGATACTGGGATGCTGCTCTCTGCCATTTGCTACAAGCATTTCCTCCAGGTAATGGATGAACCAAGGCACAGTTTCCCCTTCCCTCCGTGAAACACCTTTCCATGACCCAGTGCTGCAGGACTCTGCTTGACATTTGTTTATTTGTTTTGCCTTTCAGGATGGATGCCAGAAACAAAAAGCCGGTGCAGGGCTGGCTTTCCCTTGGCACAGGTGGCAGCACAGGGCTGATCTGGGAGACCAGCGCAGCTCCGGAGTGGGCAGCAGCCTTCAGCAGCCTTCAGGTAAGCAATCAGTGCTTCATGGGAGGAGGCTGAATTGGTGGCGACGAGAACAGCACAGAAAAGCTCTAAGGGGGTGTCTCAAGCTGTGGGTGTTACAACACCGTTGGGAAAATCTGCGCTTAGAGATGTGCCTGAGATGTGTCATTGAGAATTTCCCTCAAGTTTGCATGGCTGATTCCTCTTTTGCTGTCATTCTGTGCAGCACCGTATTTGTTAGGAGAAAATCCCCATAGGCCATATTTCCCTAATTGGTGCCAATTAAATATATATTTTTATATATGAATAAATACATACAATAACATAATTCATATGTAAAAGTAAGTATCCATATATGTGTGTGTGTGTGCAGTCGGTTCATATCTATATAGATACAATTGGTTTTATTTATTTTTACTAAAGGGCTCTGGAAGCCACCACAGATCTTTCACACATCTCCTGAGCGCTGAGAGGCTAAGGCATTTTGAAACGGTGCCTAAATTACTGAGGACATGGTGACAATGGCACAGTTGGTCTTTATCCAGAGTCAGAAATACTCCTTTTGTTCCAGTGACTGGGAAGAGATGAGGAGCCTTTTCCTGATAGCGTGACTCTAAGTGGTAAGGAGGGATCCTCAAGATAGGAGAAGGGGAGAGAAACTGGAGAACAAGGGCTGAGCACAAGGGGGTTTCACATCAGATGATCTCAGAGTGCCTAATTGTGGAGCTAATAAACCATTGGTTGGAGCTGTATTGTCTTCTGATGCAGTCCTATATTTTGCAGCCTGGCATTAAAGAGGTACAGGTGAAACAGTTCTGCTTTTGGGTATTTGGCCACAAGACAGAAAACTGAGTTTTCTGAGAGACAAGGTGAAGAGTTTTAACAGAGATACCATTAAAACAAACGCTGGCCAAATCAACATTTCAAGGGGAGGCCAGGCTGAGGAAAATCGCTCTAAAACCGAGTGCTTCACCTAAATGGGTGAAGCATTTATGGCACTCTGATGTTTAACTGTCATCCTTCTGAGATGGCAACATCTCGGGATATTGCTGTGCCTCAGAATGTAAGTATCAGTGTGTCTTGATATTGATTTGACTGCCTGGGGTCTGCATCAGTAACGAATATTGAACCTTGCGGTCTCGAGGAAGCATTATGAGCTCCTGGTGTTCGGAGCTGACTACTGCTACAAGCAGAAGCTGTAGATGCTTGTGAATACCAGGCCCGGCTCTCAAAATGTGTCTCGACCGTGTTTATCAGTTCTCCCATCTGTTGATAGACTTGTTCCTTCCTAGAACAAACCAGTCTCTGAATAAGTAGCTTTTGATGCTGTTTTGTATGTTTTTATGCTATTCATAAGAAAGTCTGCGGTTAATTTAGCAAGCCGCTTTGGAAACTAGTGTTGGGTGGCTCAGTATTTAGTTATTTAGTTAATTAGTATTAGTTATTTAGTATTTAGTTAATCTACTGCCAGGTTATTAGGGCAGCGTTTGAGGAGAGTTCTCACCTCTCCATTAATCACTGAGAGATGCCTGAATAATGACAGTCCTCAGAGTGCTGCTGCTGTCAGGGGAAAAATTATAATTGAGAGGTATCAGGAGGGACAGTAAGAGATTTGTTAGTAAGAGAGTTGTTCGTTGGCACCTTTTAATTAAAGGAGATAAATGTATATTTTAAAATAGTTTATACAAATCAGTTATCAACCACAGGCACATGATGGCCTGGTTCATAGTAGGACCATGTAACATCTCTTAGTGAGTAATGGCCCTGCTTCATACTCACACGGCAACAGAGATCCACTTACATGGGATCCCAAAATATTCTCTACAGGACGGCCAGAGCCTTGTGATGTGTTTACAGATGGGGACATGGAGACAGAGGGCATGCACAGGACTTGCTAAATACTTGTTTGTATGTTTTGGACTTGACTGACAATTCTAGACAAGCTTCTCCCTGTCCTAAACACGTGTCCAGAAATAGGTTTCATCTACTGCTTCTGTTTTCCTCCCTGGACAGATTTTCAGCTGGCCATGAAAATAAATCATAAATGTATCTTTCAGATGTAGAATGAAACTTTCAGGGTTTCAATGAAATCATGAGCTTATTTATTTGCTCAGTGAGTGAAACTGAGCAGATAGTCATAACATTTTTACAGGTTTTCCTGCTTACATGGGAAGCTGTACTTTATATGCCAGGACATACCCAGGATGAGCAAAAATATCCTGCAGATACAAGTCTGTGATGAAGACCTCAGGCTGTAGCATGGCAGTGAATCAGATGTTATAGATGGGATGATAACCTCTCAAAGGCTGTACTGAATACTATTTCTGTGTGAAGAAAAGCAAGCAGGGAATATCATCTAGATTACAGATTTCAGCAGTGCCATAGGTTCTTGTGCAGAGGAGTAACAGCACAAGGGCTGTGGTCTGACTGCTCAAAATCACTTGCATACATGCAGATGGTGCCGCCCCCCGCCTTTTTTTTTTTACCCACATGAGTTTAACAATTCATGGTTTTCCTCCTGCTCTATACACTTCTCTTTGCAATCCACTGCTGTGAAATTTCTTCAAGCCAAGTCTGACTTCACACTTGAAATGCAGCTTGGTAATAATACATCATTTGGGAAACGTCTCATGTAACAGTGCTCATCTGAAAAAAGAGCTAGTGGAATGACGCACAACAGAACCAGAGGGAAACAGGCACAATGGGAGAGGACGTAATGACTCATATCTATGACAGGCAACAAGATACTTTCCAATGTGAAAGCCAGAGAATTATCTGAAGAGTTTCTTTTAGTTTAAAAAAGACATTAAGGCTTGACCTAAGTGTAAGCAAATATACTCAGAAATACAATTAAAAATTCTGTTTACTTCAATCACTAAAGTGCAGAAAGATCTTAATAAGGACTTCGGGGTGCTTTTTTATAAGCCTGGTGTAGGACAGCAGAGAGTATTGAAAAAAAAGTTTCCTGTCTAAGTGCTCCACCGCACTGAGTTCAAGGAGCGTTTGGATACCGCCCTCAGACACAGGGTCTGGGTTTGGCTGGTCCTGTGCAGAGCCAGGGGTTGGACCCGATGGTACCTGTGGGTCCCTTCCAACCCAGGATATTCTGTGAGCAGCGCAGCTTTCAACTAAGCTGGGATGCAGTCACAGAGATCTGCGGAATTCAGGTCTGGGGTCAGATATACGCCGTGAAGCTAAGCTCAGACTTGGACGAAACCCCCTTAAAATCAGGCCTATCTTTTTGCTCCCTACCAAGGTTGCTCATACTTTCTTCCTTCTTCTCTGTCTGCTGCTCTCTTTCTTTCTGTCCTGCATTTCACTTTCTGCTTCCTTTCTTCTTCCCTTTGCTTTTCCAGTTGCTCCGATGTACTGGTCCTTATGCAGTGTCTTTTTCCATCACTGCTGTTTGGCTCTCTCCAGCTTTGTCCGTCGTGTTCAGAGCCTGCTGCTGGCTGTGGGATGCTCCTGGAAGGGGATCTGACCTTGTTTCTGGATGTGGCAGCTGTCCTCAAGTCACATGTTGTAATAAAATTGCCAGTTTGGGGGTTTCCATCCCGCCACACCAATTGCTTGAGAGGCTGCCATGGCCCAGACCACAGGACAAAGTGCACTACCTGTACCCAGAAGCATTTTGCGCAGTGGGAAGCGCTCCTCATAAGCTGCCAGCCCTGCAAAGAGGGTGTATTTGCACTTGCAGAGCGTATGCCAAAATGTTTTTGGTCTGCTGAAAAAGTGTGGGCTTGTTAAAACTCCATCACCTTATTTAGGAAGTAATCTAAAGCAGTTTTTGGAAATGTCGGGACAGTTCCTATCTGAATTCCCACGTACAGCTCCCCCTGTTCCTTGCAGTACTCAATTGCAACGCACGCCCAGGGCATCCACTCCCTCCAACACACCACACAGAAATGGGGTAGCTCTGTGCCTAAATACACCCCAACTGCTGATTTGTGTGTGGTCTCAATCCACCAGAACATGAAAAATCTGACTGTCTGCATCCTACATTGCTGGGAGCATGTGAGGGGAGTGCAGAAACAGACAGACAGCGTGTCTCCTCTCTGTATTTAGGACCATGAGGAGTGCCTGCACATCTGTGTGCTCAACTGTTCCAAAGCATTTTTGCAAATATATTTCTAAATTGATGTTATTTCAGCCAGACAGTCCAAAGGATCAATAATCACTAGCACTCAGCACACTGTACACTGCAGGAAGCAGGAATGCAGAGCTTTTTAGTGTGGTTGTGTTTGACACCATATTATCAGGCAGAAAAGACATGACAGGAAAACTCCTGTGTTCTAAATGTAAAGTTCATTTTCTATTAAAGTCTTTTTTTTTTTTTCTGGTACTCTGGGGACTTTGCTGCCTGAAACCTGGGAAAATAAAGAATATGAGTCATGCAGTGAATAGAAGTAATATTTTTTGGTTATTTTGAATGTATTTTTAAATAATTGAAATTAATACATTCCTCTTGTTGTCTTCTTTTCTCACTGGTTTAACGACTGTGCCTAGTTCAGCCCACTAAAGGCAACCCAGTTTCATTCACTCCATTGGGAGCTCCCTACGTGCTGCACCCCTGTTGACTTTTAGAGGAGTTTTATACAAGCAAGTAAAGGGAACTTAAATAACACATTGCATTCAGGAAATGATGATAGCCAATTTGCCTTACTACAAGATGCGATTCTTGTTTTCTTCCAGCACAGCCGATGGCTCTTACAGCAGACACCCAGAAATTCAGGGTGGCTGATGCCCTGACCCCAGCAGGCTGCCTCCCCGTGCTGCCTTTGCAGCGTCCGTCCCTTACGGCTCTCTGGTAGGTCTTGTACTGCACAAAGCGAGTGAAATCCTTAAATAATGCAAATCCAACTGTTTGAGAAGCAACAGGAGGAGAGGATATGAGCTGTCACCAGGGCACATGTGGGGTGGCAAATGAGCTGAAGGCAATCATGCATGCATAAGGCCCAGGCAGAAGGACTGGGAGGCTGGAGGTGGGTGCAGTGTTCCCAGCACACACGGTTTGCATTCATGTGGCTTTATTATGTTTGTACAGAGGGCTTGCAGGACAGCACAGAACAGCTACAGTGTGGGTTTTGCCTCAGGTCAAGGTCTGAGCTCTGTAGGGGCCCTTAATCTGCCACCCACCCGCTAGAGATCTCCTCTGCATTCTGAGACCCAGCAAGGCATGAGGGGCCCCTCACTGAGGCCCCAGAGCATTCCTGCGCTAAGGCTGGGCTCAGCTGGGGATAGGGGGAAGCCATGGGGCTTCCAGTGGCCCTGCAGCCCTCTTCCTGTCCCCACTCATCACACAGAAGGGCCCTCCTGGATGTCGTGGTTCCTGGTGCCGAGGCCGGGCGATGCCTTTGATCACCCTGACTGTCGATGCATCTCTGCATCTCTTCCAGTTCTGTCTTTCTGGACGTGGGGAGGAGCATGCACTATTCAACTTCAGAAACGTCTCCTCCCTTTAAAATCATGCATCTGCCCACCGCAATATTAAGGGTCCCTGTCAGTCACGTACAGAGCAGAAAGCAGGATGCATCCAGGCAGGGCAGGCAGCTACTCAATTCCATTAGAGCCCAATAAATGAATGTCAGATTGTCTGGCAGAGCGAGCTGGGCTATCGGATGTCCTTTCGTAATGAGGAAGCATCCCGCCTTGTTTCCTGCTGGGAGGAGGCCGCCTCGCAAGCAGCACTGCCTGGCGAGGTATTGCTGGCTGCTGCATGCCACCCCGATGGGGTCTGATGGAAGACTTGGCCTCTCCCTCCTGTGGCTGCAGTCCTTCGTAGTTTCCTTAGTGGACTTTTTTTTTCCAGGATGTTGATGAGGTATTGTGACGCAAATCAGCAGATTTGCTTGGAGGTGAGGAAACAAGGTGGTACGCCATCCCTTCTATTTAACGTGACCGTGTCATGTGGACTGCACGGAGAAGAAATGCTGTCCTCTTCTGAATGGTGACAGAGACTGTTAGAGAAGGAAATCCATGGCAAGAGAGGAAGAAAGCCGACTTTCTTGTTTCACTTCCTACTAGACGTCCCTTTTCTGGAAGTGATTCTCTGTAAGCACTCAGCAATTAATATCTGAAGGAGAGAGTGCTGGGGGACGCCTCTGAGCACTGTCTGTTGAAGTCCTTCACAACAGAAGTACAAATCTGATTCTGTAGATAGAATAAAACTGAACTGGACTCCAGGCACAGTTATCACATGAGGCTGAACCTACAGACTCCGATTGATGTTGTATGGACATGTGTGTTATCTACACACTGGCTAGCAATATCCTGAAAAAGAAAAGGACCTTGGCATTATTCATAACATAGACCGTAGAGTTCAATGCATCTGGTGTGCATTTGGGAGTGTGAGAGAATGGCAGAAATCTCACTTAAAGGGGCTCCGATTTCAAAGAGGCCAAAACTATCCTGGATTTCAACAGACAAATCAGCTGCTTGGAGGACTTCTATTTGTAGCCACACCTGCAAATGGCTGTACTTAATTCCCTTCATATAGCCCAAGCCTTGAACACTTTGAACACTGCACATACGTGCGGGTGTGCACGTGTATGCAGATGTCCTGTATGTTCCTACGTCGGACGTGTACTTGTGCCAAGCACCAGCTGCCGTATCAGACCTCACCAGGATGCTCGGGTTTGCTTTCTCAGTTCAGTGAAAGTGACTCTGGAATTAAAGTCAAAACTTCAGCATTTCCAGAGGTAGCCTTTTTTAGTGACTGACTGCCTTGGAGGCAGGTATCTCTGTTTTCACCTGGGATAAAGGACTGAAGATCTCAGTTTCCTCCTGATACAGAATGAGAACTCTTTTTTTCCATGTGAGCAACCTTTGCTTTGTGGCCATATTGCCTCTTGCAGTGACGCTGCTTAGAGTGGATAATGTATTAAACCAGGTCTTTCTAAAGGAAACAGATACTGCCCCGGACAGTCTTAGAGCTTCTTACCGGCAACCTAAGCAACCAGGCATTATTTATAAATGAAAGCAAAGTAATCGATAGCAGCAATACAGGCTCAGTGTTCAGTTTCACTTTCTGAAATCTCCAGCCTTGCTGTACTCGGCTGTACCACAGCTCAGAGTTGGCTGCTACAGGGTGTTTAGCCCAACAAAATGAGTTTTATTTTCATTCAGTAGTTGCTATCTGATGGGTAGGATACTTGTGGTACTTTGGGATTTGGGGTCTGTTTGCTCCTCTAGAGAAGTCTGGCTCTTTTCTTTCTTGCTTCCCAGCTTCCAGACACGTCTCTCACTTGCCAGGTACTTGCCAGTCCCTCCCCTTTCATGACCTGTAATATGAACAGATGGATTTATTGTCTCTTTCATCTCTGTCTTACTCCTGCTCCAGCCCCCACATGGTGGTCTAATCATCCTCCTGGCAGGGAGGGCTGGCTGTCTCCTCAGGTGTTGAACAAGAGATGCATTTACTTCAGTGACGCTGGGGCAGTCTCTGGCTGGCTGCTCGGAGGGATGGCGGTGGGACTACTAGAAGGCGGTTTCTGGTACCTTCACTGTTGGTCCTGCTGAGCCATTTGGAGCGTGTCATCAGGCACAGGCCGGGCTGGTTTGGGGTGTTCATCTCCTGAGGCAGAGCTTGGGCCACCAGCACCTGTAGGAGCTGCTCCTGTTCTTGGCCAGTCTCACCAAGCCAGAGCTTCAGGCAAGAGATGAACAGCACTAGGACAAGTGGAGCTGCCCAAATCCCCCAAACAAACTGTTGCACCTGAAGCTGAAAGGAAATTGAGGCTTTGAGGCAGGTCTGTTGCAATTATAGAGAAGCAATGCAGAAGATGAAAAGCAGATAAGGGAAGAGATGGAGCGTGATCAGAAGCAACAGCCGGTAATCAGATAGGATGCCCAATTAGGAGTGGTTGTTCTGCAATACCAGGTGGAGGAAGGGAGATAATCCAATTCCAGAAGCACTGCCAGAGCACCACAGCACTCTGCCTGCCGTTTATTTGGGCTGCAGGAGAGCACTACCAAACGCAAATCATCATTATAGACAAGAAGCTTTCATTTCCCTCTTGTTCACTGTGCAATTAATTAAAAAATCATCTTTTATTTGTAAAGTCACCACAAGGTTGGGGGCAATTTATGTCTTGCTGAAAGCACAGTCACCATCTGAGGAGTTAAAAAGCTGCAGCATTTATTGCCTCTCTCCCTCCCTGCTCTCCCTATATCCTCCCTCTGGCATTCCCCTTCCTCCGCTGAGGTCTTCCTTTGGCCCCTTGCTCCCATATGACCCCTCCCATCAGCCGCCCCCAGCCTCCAGCCACGCTGGGGGGTTTGTGCCTCACTTCTTTTCTTTCCATTTGTGTTTCTGTGTTTTTTAAGACCTCTCAAAACAGGCACTGGTCTTTCTTTTATCCTCCCTTGTACGAGAAGCCAGGACGTGCTGGGTGCTGCGTGAACAGCACATGCACTGCAGACTAACTGTGCCCATTCTCCTAAAGGCGCCATTCATCAGAAGGACTGAGGTTTCCAAAAGCAACTGTCATGTATAAATACATGAGGAGGTAATATTAAGATTAAAGACTTTTGTTTGGTAGGGAAAATATAGGATGCTGTGTGGCAGGAAATTTTGAACACAGTAAGAAAATTGCAGCTCATAAATCAGGTTCTAGCTAAAAACCCAAAAAATCTAAGTCAGAAGTAAAAAATGGAACAAAGTGCTCAAGGAAGGAAATGCTTATTTACAGTGCACTGTAGCTAAAAGGGCAAAAGAAACGTTAGGCATTTATGTCCACAGCAGAACTGAACACCCACATGCATGCATGGGAATTGTTTGCTGATAATTAAAAGTCTCTGGACACTGTGGTAAGATTAAGATTTGTTGTCAACAGGTGGCCATTCAACTGTCCAGACTAAGACAGTTTTGTTAACTGTGTGAAAGTCCTCTAGATTTATGAGGATTCTATAGTAATTAAAATTATTAAATGCTTGTGTGCAGAAAGAACAATCTAAATACATCAGAAATTAGAACGATGTGCATTTTTTATTTGACCACTTTCAAAAATTATTTTCGTTATAGTGGGAATGTTGGTCTCAGCTCCTGCTTTATTTCCATGGCTTATAGTGTTTTGTTATAATTTTTCAGATTTAACATCCTTTTCTCCAGTGAGGTGGAAAGTGAACTTGTGTTCGTCCTGGACAAACACCATGCACATGAGCATGGCAGAAAGCTGATATATATAAAATTTAAACACTAGTGCAACCCAAATGAACATGGATGTTTGCCCGTAAGCTGAAGATCATACGCGTTCTGCCCAAGCTGAATTCTGAGCTCTGTTACAGAGGCAGCCCAGGGGCTGTTATGCCATGTATACAGAGTTAGGCCTTCTCACATGGAATCCTAAATGTTGGTCCACTGAGGAAGGCCTGTAAAGACAGATTTATAGCAATGCTATTCTACAAGATTTAGATACATCCCAAATGGCTTGTAGGTAGGTGTCTCTGTCCATTTAGTCGCCTTTTTAGGGCGCAAGAAGAACTTGCGTTTGTAGGCTATGTTTTGCAGTCACTTACTCAGATATGAAACGTAATAATCGCAGTGGTGTTTCTCCTCTCGTACTATAAATGAGCCATAGCGGGGCTGAGTTTCTGCCCAGGGAGCTTAGTGGCTGAGATGCATTCCAAAGGAGAGAGAAGATAGGTATGTGTGTGTCCCACCAGAGTCAAGGGCCCCTGGGGACCTGGATTAATGGTGTGCCCGTCAGTAACGCCGGGTATTGACAGCAGCCCTGTGGCACTCAGCTCTCTGTTGCTAACAAGACGAGTATAGGATCTGAGGGAATCATTGCCAGGAACTTGTGAAGAGAGTTAATATACAGGTATGAACCACTGCCTGGGAAAGCAGCTTTTCCAAACCCAGGTGTTTAAACATCACACTATTTCTTATGTTATGATATTAAATAACTCTCATATTCATATTGTAGTTTATGAGTGACTTCTGTTGGTGTGCTAGGTTAGCCAGTGGTCAGGAAACTTGTGCTTAATTTAAACCTGAATGCCCTGAATACTTCCCTTGGTTTTTTGTTTGTTTTCCTTTTTTTTTTTTTCTTCTTTTTCTTTTTACTGAACTATGTGAATTTCTGTTTCCTGAAGATTGTGACTTAAGGCTTAGCTCATTTGACTTTGCTAACCTGAATCGTGACAGATTCTGACATCATGTATAAAAGCTTTCCACAGATGTAGGAAGGGCCAGACTCTAGATCTTAAATTATCCTAAGGGTACTGTCAGGGTCGAGAGCCCCTGGGTTAAAGCCACGTCCCTTGTGCACGCCAGGCTGGCATTATGCTCAGCAGGAATTTGGACACAGAGGAAATGTAAAATCAAGGTCCATAAAAGTAGGCTTGGTGTAGGATACAAGCGCTCCCAAGTGACTGAAAAGTAACTTTGGAAATGTACATCTGTAATCTCTGCTCAGAAAGCCCTCCAGGGATTATAAAGTGGATCAGTAAACTTAGTTACTGCTAAAGGAGTTATGTGGAGAGAAGAATGCCTTTACTTGAAAAACCTGAAGTAAAACTTAACAGCCACATGAAAAGTAAACTTTTGAAAGTTTTACTACAGGAGAAAGCAGTAACCACCTTTAGTGCTTGAAATAAGATGCTATATGCTGGTAGGCGTGGTCGCACCTACTGACTCATGTGGACATTGGGGTAAGTATTATTTAAACTGAAACACAGAGCACGTGGAGAGCTGGTTACTCACGTGTAGCAAGCTGCTATTTCTAACTAGGTCCTCTGCCTCGTTTTTGCCTTGTGCAGCCCAACGGATGCAGGGAGCCACAGAACTGCAGTTCTCATTTCAAGGTTTGTTGGCTTGCCAGAATAAGCCTAATATTAAACCAGATTCTCAAACATTTATTCTTTGTAACTGAAGGTCTAGGTTATGCTACTTGTGTAACTTTTATTACAGCTTGTTTACAGCCTTTGTGTGAGATTTTGTTTGCACTGATGTTCAAGCAATGGCTGACCATTGTGAGTATAAACTCACAAACTGATGAGTAAACAGTAGTAATAGTAATAATAGTAATAGTATATCAGATTGTTCTTCAACTAGCCCCATTAAGGACTTAGGATATAGCTCATGTCTTTATGAATCCAGCAACGTATTCTAGTAGGATGTGTGAGCATGTCTGTATAAATACTTGAACAGCAATAGATATGCCCACGTAAGGGAGTTATGACAGTGTGACAGCATTAGCCATGTGCAATTACATGTCATTCAACAGGTATTTTTTAACACCTCACCTGCACCCTGTTCCACCAACCTGTATCCTTGGGGCTTAGTTTTTGTGTTAAAAATCCCTGATGCTTTCAGATTGCTGCTGAAGGAGGATGAACAAGTGATGCACTCCCACCAGCACCAACTCTCAGCAAGCATTTCCTTTCCAAAGATGGATCTTTCACCTACTCCATCTCCACAGGGCTTTTCCTTCTGCCCTCATGCCCTTAACCATCTCACATCCTCTCCCTAGCAGTGGGGAAATGTTTTATTTCCTGAAACAGTCAGATTTAAGACCTGAAATCTCAACATGCAAAAGGCCAGCACTGAAGACTTTATGCAGGTGGAAATGGAGAACAGGAACAGAATAGAATAGAATAGAATAGAATAGAATAGAATAGAATAGAATAGAATAGAATAGAATAGGTCAGCTGGAAGGGACCTTCAAAGATCATCGAGTCCAGCTGCCTGACCACTTTAGGGCTAACCAGAAGCTACAGCGTGTTACTGAGGGCACTGTCCAGATGCCTCTTGGACACTGACAGGCACGGGTCATCAGCCATCCTCTTGGAAGCCTGTCCCAGTGTCTGACCACCCTCATGGCACAGAAATGTTTCCTGTGTCAGGAATGTCCAGTCTGAACGTCCCCTGGCTCAGGTATGCATCCTGTCAGTAGGTAGCAGAGAGAAGAGACAGGCACCTCCCCCTCCACTTCCCCTTCTGAGAAGTTGTAGAAAGCAGTGAGGTTGCCTTTCAGCCTCCTTTTATCCAAACTAGACAAACCAGGCTGTTCTTGGAAAGGGGAAGAAACATGAATATTATCCTAAATGAATATTCAATAGGGTATTTTGATTGGAAGTGGTCAACATATACTTCTAAAAGTTCCTTGCATAATTTACACACTAGATTCACTGGGGGAAAAAAACAAAACAAAACAAAAAAAAAAACATAAATGCTTGAAGATGATTTATGAAAAATTAGGTTTCTTACAGCTCCATTTATCTCATCAACATAAACAAAAATTTGATTTGTAGACAACTGATCACGTTCTTAGAGTACCTCAGGAACAAGGGCCAGAAATCTGTGAATTTGTGAATCTGTTGCTGTTGCATTTATACTGTGACTAAGGAGAACCACCTGAAAAAATGATGTCTTGATCAAAATCTGGGAAGAAAATCAGAACTGTAAGAAACATCGGATATAAATTTATAGTGGCTACTTAATAATTTAAGTTTATTGAAATGAGCAGTCATATGAGTGGACAAAGTTAATGCAATACCAAATATAAACCATCTTTCCCAGTCTGTGAGGCAAAAGGAGTATCTTGTTTACTACAAGGAGTATCAAGGTATCTTGTTTACTACAAACAGCTCGTCTCCAAATATAACCTATTTTGTCTCTTTAAAAGTCCATGAAATCGAGAACAGTGCTGGGCACCATTTGCACATCTACCTCCAGAGGTGTGTCAGTGCTTACAGCCCATAGAGGCTGACTCTACTCTTGACCACTTTTGTTACTGGCACTGAAAAAGCGCACACCAGGGAGACTGGTTTCCTGCTCTTACTCTAGTTCTCTTACAGCAATACGTTGTTTTTTCTATCCGGTGCTGTAGCTTGTTTTCTGAGGAGGAATAAAGCAACTAATTAATGTTGGCTGTCTTCAGAGGCTGCACTCTCAGAGAGTTCAAAAATCCTGAGCAACTGCAGCTCTCCAGTCATTTTGTCACCTTTTGAGCTGCCTCACCAGACTGTCACCCCTCAGCTCCCTTGCACCCCTGCCAGAACTGGCAGGGCTTTCTTCCAGGGTAACAGGCAGTTCTGCATGACAGAGAGCAAGCAAGACAGAAGGGCTTTGATTTTGTCCTCGTCCTGCCACTTCCATTCAGTGAGGTCAGCAGAGCCCTTCAAGAACATCCTCTTCGTCTCTGCCAGCCCCTTGCATTTGTCTCAAGGGCTCTGTCTGTGGGGGTCCACAGAAAGGAAGGATGGAGCTTTGTCACTGGGGATGAAGGCCTTGCATACACCAAGTACTAGTCTGACTCACAGTCATTCTAATCCAGTCTGAACTTTCAGTCACGGCTTAAATCTTTTCAGAGAGGTTTCCTTATTTTTTTTTTTTTTTCTTGTGCATACTGTCCTGCACTGTGGAAAATATTGGCCTCGTGGTCTATCCACATAAGCAACAAGGACTCTGCTACTTAAGGGACAGCTCTGAGGTCAGGAGAAATGTCTAGCACTAACAATTGAAGGAGACAAAAATGAGGGACAGAAGGAATCTAGAAGTGATCTGCGCTTCTCAGACCAAGTTTACTATCATTAGCACCAGAAAATAACATCTTCACAGAACACTTTGTTTGGGCAACATGAGGTCAGAGGGAAAAAGGAGGAAGACATAGGTGTGCGTAAAGTGCTCCCATTACCCACTCTGAATATAAGGGCTTCAAAGTTGAAAAAACAAAAAACAAACAAACAAACAAACAAAAAAACAGAAAGGGAAAAGAAAACAGTTCTACAATTCTCCAGGTGCAGTTTTCTTCTACACATTTTTTTCCTGTGTGAAATATTTTGGGCAGCAGTGGCTCTGCATCTTTTGTCCTCAGTCTCGATGTCTAAACCTCTGTGGCAGCAAGATGTAGTCCATCTTCTGGGTGGCTGAACCTTGCCAGTAGCAAGTCATGGTCCACCAGCTACTTTTAACTCTCCTTCTGTTATTGCCAATTTAGTATTTTACAAAACAAAGTGACTCGAAGGCTCTAGACTGCTGCTGAAAGTGTCTTGGCCATGAAGGTAGAGAATGCATCTTAAAACCTGTCACCCATTTTTATTTCAGCCTATCTCCTTATCTCCACAGGCAGCCCATGTCATCACATACCCCATTAATTCTGGTGCTTTCAAATCAAGCAGAAAAAATAAACCGGGCTGCAGCCCTTCCTTTGTACTGCTATAATGAACCAAGCTAGGAATTTGGAAGATAAAGTACGGACATTCTAACTTTTCTTTGAACACTTTCTTCCCCACAAAAGTATCAACAGAGATTGGAGCATCATCTTTCCTTTTAAAATTAAAGGCCAAGTTCCTCAGCTCTGTTGGAGCCAGCATATATGCAGCCACAAGCAGGGTGGTGTAAAGTTGGCCCCTTATAGGGCGGTGTGTAAGGAGGCCGAGAGGTGCAGTTTAGCTACAGCAGGGACTAGTCTAAGTCACGGTGCTAGCCTAAGTCACTAAGTCACTGTGATGCTGGCAGAGAGCCACCTTGACTCTGATACCCAGAATCCACTTGCTCTCAGCTTACCTTTCACTGTCTTCAGCTAAGTGTCGTTCACCCCCTTCACTGCCTTATTTTGCCAGCCCAGGAATCCTTATCTCTCCAGTTGGATCACACTTAACATCCTCCCGGAGTACCCAACCTCTAAGTCAGGTTTATGGCCTTCTTTCTGTTACATCTTCATATCTTTATTTAACCATAAACACAATAGTTTAAAAATTGGCAAGCTGCTTCTCTCCTGCGTGAAGTAAATGCTCCAATTCTGATGTTTCCAATGGACATGTACACTGGAAAAATATTGAGGCTGCACCACAGTAAGTGCCCATCATCTTACTGTCCTCTAAATAATTACCTGAGTGGTTTCTAAGGACCTTTGGGAGGAAGGAAGAGACCCACTCTCTACCACTGCAATACCGCTCTAAGGCTGGTGCAAGCTGGACTAGATGACCGTAGAGGCCTCTTCCAACCTATGATTCTAAGGGCCTTCTACAGTGATCACCAAAGGCTGACCCATGTGTCTCTTCTGCTCACTGCCATCTTCTTCCTAGGTGACCAATCACAGCTGACCAAACTATCACATTCTCCAAACTTTGCTGTTCTCCTTACCAAAAAAGAAAAAAAAAAATGATACAGTGGAAACTGCAATGCAGGTCAGAACAACACTCTAGTTCCGTATTTCATTGTCCAGAGTTTCTGAAGAGTAGGGTGTGTTACCCAAGTATGAGGAGTCTGTAAAGCAGTTATGAGGTCAGTTTGACAAATGTTGGAGTAGCTTACAACTCTTGAGGGAGTTCTTGGTGTGGAACTTGCCTCTCGGCTCTCCTCAGCTGCAATTAAATTGCAAAACAGTCTGTCAAGGAGGAGAACCTCATAACTGAGACTTTAAATCTGAACGGAGCAAACCTGTTGAGCACATACTAGAGGAAATAACTTTGCATGAGATGAGAGAGGTGCGAGGAGTTCTTTTCCATCACCGAGATTGCATTATGCCTTGCCCGTGACTTTAACTGTGTCTACTGCAGCAGAGATGAAGGGCACCTTGACTAAATTAGGCCCCAGCTGATATGAGGAAAGGTACAGGATGCCTCACTTACTTTTGGGCTTAACAAAAATAAATAGTGTAAATGGATAGCATAATTCACTGTACTGTTAAAGGAATTGTTGAAGATGCTTTGAGACAGGCAAAATAACTAATCAAACATTTAGATTTACTACTTAGAAGTGTAATTGAAATTGTGCCTGTTAAAATAATATCAGCACCACATCCACACTTCAGATTTATTTATTCTTTTGGCAATGGCATAGATATTTTTGAAATTTAAGCCACATTTTCTAGAGGGGTTCCTGTAACATGCATTCCAAAAATTGATTATCTGTTTCTTTCTGGACTGATAGGATTATAACCATATTATAACCCATTGGGATACACCACTTCTTCACATGACTCACATGGACCTCCCTGTCCCAAGATGCTGTGAATCCTAGAAGTGTTTAGAGTTCAAAAGCTGACTGCATAAGTCAATGGATGAAAAGTTTATTGAAGACAATCAAACCCGCTTGTGACACGCATGTACCCGGGTATCATTCAATTACGTTAGATACCTCTAAACGCTGTTAAACGTTCTTAGCCTTTCTTTTTCGGTGTCTTGCCTCCCCTTTAGCAGTCTCCATGCCTGATGGTACTTGTACCTGTCTGCTCCATCTGAAGTCATGTTCTTTGAAGGACTCCATTAAATGTGTAGCATAATACAGACAGATTTGCTTCATTGCTTTCCTTTTGCCTCAGGAATCCCTTATCTTAGCAAAGATCTTGTTGGTCTGGCATCGTCTGGCTTTGATGAACCACATCCTATCTGAAACCAGTTGTCACTTACCTGTAAGACTTTCTGCTGTCAAATCGGTGGGGCTCAGATTCACTGTTCTCACTGCCTCTGCCTGCTCGTAAGAGAGGTTTTCTATCCTCCAGTAATAGTGCTTCACCCCAAGTCGGCTAATTCATTGAAAACCTTTCTCAGGACTTGAGAAGACAACTACCAATTCATTAAACATTTGGGGCCTGTCACAAGAAACAGCCTGAGTTATGCTTCCACTTCATATCTGCTAATGTTGTATTGTCTGCATTTGCTTTAGGTTCTCTACCATTACCCTCATATAGATAATTTGTGATTGAAAACTGAGGCAATTCATTCAATATTTAGGTTTCTAACCTTGCAAGCTGTAGCTCTCCTGTTTCCTTTGCTATAGGTTCATCCACTACTTTAACATCCTCTTTCAGGTAGTTACCTATCCACTAGGTCTATAGCTGTTCTCAGCTTGTTCTACCCTTTTTAAGGGATGAAAGCCAGTCATCTGAGAGTGCTGTGCAGGATTTTTCTATTTGGATTTAAAGTCTATGGTTCTGCCACATTCAAATGCTTGAGTTTTTAGGTCCAGGCAGCCTCACCATTCATTTCTCTGCAGTTTCTTAATGATAGCCAGGACTGTAGAATCAGGTCTGGTTTTGACTCTCCTGAAATTTACAGTGAAACTAATGAGTCGTCGACCAAAGGTTATTTTCCATAACCAACTTATTTTTTTTAAATGTTTTATAACATCCTTTCTGTTTGCTGAAAAGAAGTTGAAAACAGCTTCCTTTTGGGCAGTTGTGTCTGTTTGGTGACTGCTGGTAGAAAAAGTCCATCGCACCCAACAGTACATGCTGCATTCAGGTGTTTTTTTTTTTTTTTTCTCAAAACCCTATCTGAGGAATTAAAGTCTGCCACAATCTTCCCTACAGTTTATGGACAGGAAACCCCTGTTCAGAGCCACACCTGAACCTGAGGGGCTAAACTAGCTCTTATGCATTTGTACCATCACCTTTTCTGTCTTCTGCCTTCATTAATCTCTATTAATAACTAGTAACTAACAGGCTGTACAAATGCTACCTCTGTCCTCATTTTTCTCTTTTCTACCCAGACTACAGCCTTCAACCCCTCTAGGTTAGAGGTCACAAAGAGAAAGAAGTGGCTTTGGCTTGGAGTGGACAGGGTTTGTTGTCGACCTTAGCTCCTGGTTTACATGACTTCATAGGTGAGGGGTGGCTGAGAAAGTTGTCTCCTTTCATGCAAACATTTCCTGGGGAAATTTGTGGAGGAAAAAGTTAAATTCATATACATGAACACCAAGAGAACGCCTCCAGGGACGGGGCACCCACAGCGGCTCTGGGCAGCCTGTGCCAGGGCCTCACCGCCCTCTGAGTAACGAATTTCCTCCTGACACCTAACCTAAGTCTCCTCTCTTTTAGTTTAAAATCATTCCCCCTTGTCCTACCACCGCCAGACACTGCCGGCTGAGGGGCTGCTGCCGCAGGACGGAGGCGTTCGCTCGCCCCTTGGCCAGCGCCCGTTGCTGCCGCCGGGCTGACGGCGGGCAGCGCCGCTGG
>VXAV01002247.1:308202-318541 GCA_013399715.1 Alectura lathami | reverse complement strand
GTTGGCTGCGGGGAAGGGTGCCGGCCCCGGCGGGGGGACAGCAGCTGGAGATGAGGTGCCGTGGGGCACACAGCCCCGCGCTGCGAACCCGAGGGCTGTAAGAGCCGGTGAAATGCATTAGGCTTTAAACTTTGCCTTACGTTTGGAAGAAAAATGGTCTCGGTGCTGAAACGCTGACAGTGGAAGACATGCTGTAACTTAAGAAATGTTTTCAGGTAAGCAGCAGCAATCTGTAAGCGGTCTGTGAACTAGTGACTGGGTGCTCGTTCGATTATTTATTAGTGGAACAATTGCTGCCAAAGCAATGAAGTCATACCGATACTGCGTGGTATCACTTACTCTAGCCACACTACATAGTGTCAGAGCACAGTGTTGGTTGTTTTTTTTTTTTTTTTTTTTTTTCATAATAGAATTGTAAAAGAGCACAGCAGTGTTTCTTGAGGAGTTGAATATGTAGCACAGTGGTGGATTCTTCCTCACATATTAATAATAAAGAGACAGACCTCATACGAGCTGCTATCCTGTGGCTTGAAACGAATGCTGTTGCATCTGGTTTAATTAGTTCAGCACTCTGGACAAGTCGAGCATTCAATCAGAAGTGGGAAAGCAATTGCCAATAGCAGGTGGGAATATCTCTTTTAAGCATCTCAGTCCATCGCATTGAGTTTTGAGAGGCAATGTAGGATTAATTCACTGGCACAAACCGTTTTGGAAAATACACAACGAAGACCATAGCCAGGAGAGTGATGACACTGAAGTGAACACTGCAGTGATTAATAATTATTAATTTTGCACCAGAGATCTTCGCTTAGATATTTGCTTGATGGCACCAAAGCAGAGGATACAGAATTTGCATTACTGCTTTGATACTGTACTCCTCTGTCTGGGGTGACTTTCTGCTTAAATTATCGTGTTACTCTGTCCAAAACAAAATATCACAATTCTTTCATTAGAGTGTAAATATATCTTTTCTTTCTGCTGCCAGACTTTCCTCAGTTATCTTTTCTCATATTAGGATGCTAATACACATTTGGCTGGAGCATTATTTCAAATAAGTGTTTCCATTTAGATCACCTCAACTAGATCAAAGAGCAAGGTATGAAATTGTGTGGTACTAATATCCAGCAAATGTGATTGTGGTCCCAGCAGATTGCTGCGTCCTGCAGAGTTTCTTTCCTTGTCAAAAATCATTCCACTCATTTTATAGGCTTTATGATATCTGGAGATGGATTTTAAAAGGAAGTTAGCAAAATGTAGTTGACTTAGTCTAAATTTAGACTTTTTTTTTTTGAGTTAAATTGCAGACCACATGCAAGTTTTCCAGAGTTGAGAGATAATTGTTTCACTCTGTTTTTCCTTCTCTTGACACTGCCCATTTTCCATTTCGTCATAAATTCATTCATTCTCCTTTTAAACTCATACTTTTCTTCATTCAAATATAGAACCTGCTACTCATTAAAGGATCTACCAGAAATCTAATCTCTACCCTCCCCACAAAACCGCTCACCTTCCATGATCTTCCTACAAATTGAATTTATCCCCCTGGTCATTGTGAGCAGAGTACTGTAAATACCATTTTGTTTCTGCAGCTGAGGAATGAAGGAGAAGTTTTGCTGTCTTTTGTTGCCACGTGACCGGCAGAGCTTGATCTTCAGCAGGCACTTTTTCTTGTTCATGTTCATACATGTTCACACCCTCCATGACCCTTGTCTCAAGCTAATGAGGATATGGTGAGAAGATTTCTTTCCACACACTTGATTTTTGGTATGCTGAGATATGAATTTGAAGCATCAAGTAAATTGCAGTAAGCTTCGGACTAAGAGTATGTGTTCACACTGCATCGTTGTCAAAGAAGTTGAAGGGGATAACTGTCAAAATTATTCTGAGAGCCACTTCAGTATTAAAAACATACAAGTCAATAGCTTTCGTTAACTGTTTCCTGCACTACAGAAACATCGGCACTGGGGGAAAAAATCAGCCTAGAAATACTGACAGCAACATTTCTTCTACTTGTAAGTGGCTCTTCTTTTATACGGTCGGCTCGTGGTCCAACGCCTGCAACAGAGATGTTCGGGGAAGAGGGTGGAATCAGACCTCCTGTCTGTGCTGTGGGCAGTGTTCCTCAGGGAACAGTCTGGCTTTGCTTTTTGGCTGCACCGACCCATGGGTAGGTACAGCAAAAGCACATCCAAGAAACTGCATGGCAACTGCTACAAACAGCAGTAAACAAAGGTTCAAGAAATCTTGGGAGCCAGCGTGGCTGAAACAGCAGAAAGGAGCCACATGCAGTTGTAGCCCTTTTCATCTGAAGACACTGTGCTGCTTTACAAGGGTTACTTAGGCCGCACAATAAGCTGGTGACATACATATGTGCAGTTATACACATTTTGGTAAGGACACCAAAGATTTCTGTTGATGTGACTAAGGAAACCCAGACAGCCAGCAGAAATCAATTTAGAAGCCGATTTCCACCAGTTTGCTCTTAGCATGTGGCTGTCCTTGAAGACAACGGCTTGCACATGCCAGTGTCTGCTCCAGAAAGGACCTTCCTCCACACCTGTGCGTCATCTCTGCTCAGGGTGGAGTCTGTGGCTAGCTGCCGGTAGTTGTGAGAGCTTCCGAAGTGGAATATAATAAAGGAGGTACGATTGGATATTTGCATCCAGTTTGGGATGCAGCTGGTAAAAGATCAAAGAACGGGAGGATTGAAGGGCATCGCATGAATAAATTGATTATGTTTCCTGGCAGCTGTAAACTTCAAAGTTAAAATGTAGTTCAGTCTGAAAAAATGACCTTATAAATAATGACATCCTTTTCTGTTTTATCTCAATAAGACCATATCTGATTTATTCCAATTACAAATAAGAACATGCCTTTTCCTAAGATATTTTCCAGCAAACTTAATCTGGGCAATCAGACCCATGGCTTTCTTTTTTTGCATATCTTTACTGATGATCAAAACTTCAGAAGGCAGCTTGGACATACACTTTATCTCCATCCATGCAGTCTGATTGGCCTTTGCCAGTACAGGTGTTACTCGGAAAATGCCGTAGCTTTGCTCCTCAGGCACTGCTCATAAAAGCTGGCATTCAGTGGTTTCGGAAGCACCGTCTGTCCCATTGACTTTCAGAAGGTTCGTATTCCTGCATCCCTTTGCTGTGTGTGTACATCAGAGCTGCAGTTTCGTTAACGGTGGATATGAGCACTCAAACTGCCTTATGTTAACATTTTTTTCCTTCTACCTCATGTGAAAGGCTTACGTTTCAGTTTTTGTCCACTGTCTTTTGTCCTCCTTCTGTGCACCACTAGGAAAAGCCTGAATCTGTCCTCTTGACCACCACCTTGTAGGCAGTGGAAGACTGCTACTAGCGCAGCCAGAAGCCATCTCGTCTCCAGACTGAACAAGCCCTGTTCTGTCAGATTATTCTTACACAGTGAATGCTCCAGCCCCATGACCTTGTCCGGGGTCTTCTGTTGAACTCACTGCAGCCTATGGATGTCTTTCCTGTACTGCGGGCCTAAAATTGGATATGATAAGTCATCTAACAAGTGCTGCATAAAGGGGCATGGTTACCTCTCTGATCTGCTGGTGATGTTCCTGTTAATGCAGCTTTCTGTTCACTCTTGTTGCCAGGGCACACTGCCGGTTCAGCTCATTGTCTGCCGGTACCCTCAGGTTCTTTTCAGCTGAGCTGCTCCCCAGCCTAGCAGTCCCCAGCCACAAACATTGCAAGGCACTGCTCATTCTCGTGCTCGGGACGTTGCATCTGCCTGTTGGATTCCGTCAGTTTTCTGCTGGCCCATTTTTCCAGTCACTAGATCTCTATGAAAGGCAGCCCTACCCTCCAGCATATTGTCCGGTCCCCCAGTTTGTTGTGTGCCAGTTTGAAGAGCGTGCACTCTTATCCCTTTCTCCGTGGCATTAATGAATTTAGTAAAAGTTACGGGTCTGCAGACAGACCCTTGTGGTACTCCACTTGTTACTGGTCTCCAGGTAGAGCACAATACATTAACCGCTCCCTCTGAAGCCATTCATCCAGCCAATTTTTTAAATGTTTGTTTGTCTACCCATGCAGGCCATGATGTCCCAACTTGGTTTTGAGAATATTGTAGGATGTGTTAAAATTTTTGCCAAATTCGAGGTAAATGACGTCCACTGCTCCCCAAATTGAGACATTTTGTCATAGCAGGCGGTCAGGTTGGTCAGACCCAAAGGTAAATCCATGCTGCCTGTTGCCACTTTCCTTTTGCTTATGTGCCTGGAAATGTCTCCCAAGAGGATCTGCTCCATAATTTTTGCTTCCAGTCTCCTGGGAACCAAAGTGAGGCTGATCAGCCTGTCATTCCCTGAATCATTGTTTTGGCCCTTTGTGAAGACAGGCGGGGCGTTTGCCTTTCTTCAGTTAATGGGAGTTCCCTGATCTCTGTGACTTTTAAAAGATGATGGAGCGCAGCAAGGACATTGGCCAGTTCTCTTGGCATGGATGTAGTCAGTCAGGTGGACTTGAAGGCACTGAACTTTCTCAAGTAATCCGTAACTCAATCCTTATCCGCTGCTGGTGGTCATTCTCCTCCTTGAATCCTGTCTCTGAGGGGGAGACCTCGCTGGTGAACACAGGCGAAGAAGGCGTGGAGTACCTCAGCTTCCTGCAGCAGCTCTTTCAAGTATCCAGTAGTTCTGAGAAGGCAGTGTAGTTATGAAGCTCCATCATTTCTCCTGGTCTGATTTTCGTGGGTTAGGCTGGGATAAGGATTCCCAACAGCAAATGTCGATCTTACCTTCATCATGCTCCAGTTCCCTTTTCCCTTTGAACAGATCTGGTGTTCTGAAGTAGGATCATTTGCTGGGAATGCTTTGCCAGAGAGAGTGCTACAAAGGCAGCACCCTTGATATAAGACCTTTATAAATCCTGATTTTGTCCTGTGCATCACTGTTGTTCACTTGCACAGGAGAGTAGATTACAAATCTGTACGCATCATTGCATTATTATATATATTATCCACATATGAGGCAATTCTCATCTCTTCAAAAATACTGATGTTTGGATCTAAGTCATCACTAAAAATACCTTTAGCCTCCCCACACATAAGCAGAGGCTGAAGCAAACGTACACACAGTGTGATGGTGGGAAAGCAGACTGAAGGGGACTGAAGCCCCAGCCAGAGGAGGTTCTGGGGTCAGCCTGCCCTCTGGCCCTTCTATTCCTCACGTGCTCCGCAGTGTCTCAGTTGATGCTGTCTGTGTAGCAATGGGTGGGCTGTATGACAGTGTAGTAAGTAACACCGAACAAGAATGTTGGCTTGTCAAGTGTGGAGGCCAGGTTCAGCCTGGGTCCAGAATGCATTGGTCAGATGAAAGGGTGTCTGTATGTGGGAAGAATCACATGTCGGGTATTACTAAAGAAGCATAAAGCTTTGGTCTGGTGCAGTGAAGGAACCCATCACCGCTACCAGCACAGTCCTTTGTCTTACAACATGATTTTTAATCTAGGGACAAGGAAGGTTAATGAAGGATTTGACTCTTTTACACTAGCAGATAATTCATCACTGCTGAAGAGTTCCCTAACTGACTGCTAAGGTTGGAATGGAGAAGCCAGCCATAGAAAAAGACCACATGTACTTTTGTGCGGGTTGGAAAATGGCTGATTGGGCTGATAAGTGAAACTTCTGGAAAGGCTATGGATATTTTGTGGAGAGAAAAAACATTAAATCCCCTTGGTTTTCCTCTGAAAAACCATTCTGCAATGTAAATGGAGTGGTCAACAGAAATTTCCTTGGTATGGGAAGCTGGTCTGGTTGTGCAAGAGCTGCTGCTACTAAATTGTTAGCTTCCCTGGGTCGTATGGCTCCATTGTATAAAACCAATGCATGCTTGGACAAGGCTTCACATAGACTCGGCAGCCTCCAGACATGTGCAGAATAAAGATACTTCTTTGTTTACATCTCCCTAGCCCTCTTTTGACACCGATGACCCTTATTTTTTATTTTTATTTTTTATTTTTCCTGAGATTTGAGGGTTACCAGTATACCTTTATTTGGTGTGCAGTGTGCGGCATTTCCTTCCATTTCTTAACACCTAGCTCCTGGAACCACATGCCGAAGATCTGCATCCTCGAGGTGGAGCAGAGAACAGTTTGCTACCTTAGTAATATCGGAAAGTCTTGAAAGTGTGAGCTAGAAGAACTCAAAGTCTAGAAGGCAAGTAGGAACAGGATCACTTCAAATATATTAAAAAATCTGGCAGATGTATTGAGTCATTTAACTTTGTGGGAAGGGTAGCTGACTGGTGGAGTTGCAAGTGTAGAACCTGCTTTCCCTTTCTGAACTGGCTTCATTTAACCCCATACACCCAGCAAAGAACTGATTGATGATGAAGAACCTCTCCATTTCCATGTCCTCACTGATCCTCCATGGGTTAATGGGGAATTGCCAGAGGCAGACAGCTGGGGCACTGGCTGGAGGGGAGATGCCAGAGAGTTACTGGAGAGTTCCATGAATTATTCCCTGACCTTTAGCAGGAAGGCTTTGTACATGCAGGTGAAAGAGTTGTATGTAGGCTCTATAGATGATATTTGTTTTCAGCAAAGTTTCTTGCACTTCATACTAAAAGACTGGACTTGTTTTGTCTGTTTACTCCATGGAAAAAATGCCAGCAAACATACATATTTTTATTATAAGTGCGTTTGACTTGGCTTGCAAGCACTGCTGGTCTAGCCTGGCTTTTGAACGGAGTTACCTGAGTTTAATTGGCCACATAACTAAAATGACTCATTGCAAACAGCTTCTGCTTGCTGGCTGACCTCCTTCATTTCCCATGCTTTTGCTTGCAGCCGACCCATCTTGTCTCACCCCTAGAGCCCTATACAAACAAAAAAGCCTCCTGTATCACACCTCCTCCTCCCTGGCTAGACCCGTTGCCTCCAACATCCAGCGCAATGCAGCAGCCTCTGCCTCACCCAGAGGTGCATCCCCAGTGGGCAGGCTGCTTTGTGGGCATGCTGCAGAGGGAGAGAAATTCCTTGTGTGCTGTGGGCAGGCTGTGCTTTTGCTGCAGGTCTGTGCTGCCTAGTTGCAGCCACAGCATTGCATGGCCCAGTGCTCCGGAGGTGATCCTCCACGATCTTGCCTTGCCTTTCAGAGCAAAAAGGGCCAGAAAGCGGGACTGTGGGCTCTCTCAGTACGATTCATGTGGGTGCAATTTGTTAGTTAGGGTCCATACTGATTGCTGTCTTTAAATGAATCTTGCATAAGTCTGTGCTATGGGCCAGTGCTCTGATGCTAGCAATCTGTGGTTACAGCTCAGATACAGCACCACGATAACAAGGTTAAGTGGCTCTAATCAGGCTGAAAGCAGTAAATGAGCCTGCTGGTTTTCACTTCTGGGTACCTGAATCCAAATCCCAGTGACAATGAACATACTTCATTCAGCATTTACTGCTTAAAAAGGTAGTCCTATGTATCATTACCTGATCAGCTGCATTACAGCTTTGTTTCAGAAATACAGATTGGTTTGCTTACCCTGGCAAATAGGAACAGCATATTTATTTTCATAATAGCATGTAGAGCTTATGCTAATCTTGTTTAGGATATAAATTTGTACATTCTGTCCAGATAGAGTTAAATTGGAACTTCACAAAGGTAAGCATTGTTCAAGGCCTGCAGAATTTGACTTATGGATGTGAACAACAACTTAATTATAAATGCTACTGCAGATAAGGCATAATTATCATTGTCACTGACATTCAGTTCAGCTTAATAGAAGCTCATCTTGTACATGTACCCAATGTGTGTGCATTAAGCTTGTAAAGTTCCAGCTGACTCTGTGTTTCTTACATGTCTGTTGTCTGCCAGCAGGTTTCCTTAGTGGAAGAACAACAGTGGGTTAAGAACAGAAGAGTTTAACAAAGGAAAACAGTTGGTTATTTTGTATTTGTTCTGCCATGTTTGTAATTAAAAACTTTTTTTTTTTCTTTTTTCTGTTTTTCCCTTCGCTTTCTGCAGGGCAATTTGCAAAAAGGAAGAAGACTTCACTTTGGTTCACAGTCTCTCTGCTGGTGGTGTCTATCTTCATACTGACCATAGGTCTGGCAGCTACAACAAGAACAGAAAATGTTACTGTGGGAGGCTACTACCCAGGCATCATTGTGAGTAAAGAAAACTACTTTAGGATATTGAGTACAACTAGATAACTATTTCCAGCTGAGTACAGGAAGTTCAAACTGATTAAGAATAAAAAAGAAAAAGAAAAAAAAAAAAAAAAGAAAATTCAGTTGTGTTGCATTTCCAGGAGGGAGACGCTCATTTGTTTTGATTGAGTTCTAGTGTGTGATTATGGAGGGGAGTGAACTCAGTTTTTCTGACTTGCCCTTAAGGGGAGGCTTCTAGGGGGCCCAGAGGAGTCGAGTTTGTAACACACAGCAGTATGCTGAACTCATGGCCCTGTGCTGGAGCCTGTGCTTGATTTCCCAGTAATTTGTTACAAATGGGGGCATACAAGTGACTGGACAACAGCCATGGGATAGATTGAAATGACCTTTTAGAGATTTACTACTTTGATGGTAGAAAGAGTCACTCTGCTCTTGTGTCCACATGCCAGGAATTCTGCTGGGTCCAGTGCAGGGAACATGGTGCTGATAGGTATATGGAAGCTTCCCCCTAGAGTCTGCCCATATTCTACATCCTCTTGTACGGACTTGATGTTGGTCCTTCTGGTACAAGTTCCCCTTTCAAAATCCTTGGTCTTGTTTTCCCCTTTGGAACAGACCACTTAAACATGGGCCTGCACTGGGCACAAGGCTCGTGCTGCATCTGTTTAACCCTGTAGTGCCCCTGTGGCTTCTGGGGAGGCATAGCCTTGCCAGGCCTTGCTAGTTCAGCCCCTGTGGCTCTTTCCAGTCTCAGAAGTGATTGGTCATATCTGAAAGAGTGAAAAATCTTTTTGAAATGAACAGGCTGAATTTTAGAAAAAAAGAAGGGCAGCAAATAGTCTCTCTGCCCTATTTTTCTCCCACAGACAGACAAGAGGATGCAAAGGGTGCAAAGTGAAGAAAGAAAAGAGGTAGGCACCTGCTTAGGTATATGGCAAATGTGTTGCAAGGTACCATTAGTTCTTGTTCTCTGTGCAATGAAACGCCCAGAGAAGAGGGATCTGTATCTTTTAATACAGTGCATACATTTTGCATTGCCATTAATAATTTGTGAGTTAGAACTGTTCTTCCTAAGCAAGTCCTCTTACGTCTTAGTGTCATGCTGAGAACAGGTCTTCCAGAAAAATAATTTCGGGATAATGATCTATAAGGAGTGGTGTTTTAAAAATAGAACAAAAAGTACTTCCAAGAATAAAACCTTAAAAGAATGAATCTTCCTTTCATTAAACTAACATAGATTAATACTGATAAAAATCTTCTTCTGTAAATGGAAATATTTTAGACGGCCACAGTAACTGCATTCATTCCCTTGAAAGGAGTTTCATTTCTAAAGTTGTATTGAGTCAGTGCAAAAAATAATGAACTCGTGCTCAAAAAAGTTTATTTCAGCCTTTAGTTTCCTTTAGGAAGAAAACAATGACTGTTCATTCAAAAAAAAATCTACTGATTTTTTGTTTACATATTAATAATTAATAATCAGAATAGCTAGAATATATCAGAATGCTCTGAAAGCAAAACCTTTAGTAACAATCTATGAGAATTTGCAGAACAGGGCTTTAGGACCAGATTCACAGTGTAAGCTGGGCTTCTGCTTAGTTCCCATTGTCTTCATGAAGAGCTAGGTGCATTACTTTATATGTGGTGATTTGTCATTTGCTTTGGAAAAAACTTATTTATAAATGCATCTTTATAGCAGTAGGTATTATCTACGTTTATACATTCAGAGTAATTTAATGTAAAATGGTTCTGTGTGTAGGTGAATTAGTGTACTGTTCCACTTAGGCTGATACCTGCATTTAGCAGATTAATGCTTGATCACCTGCTTAGGTTTAGGGCTCTCTTTGTGGAATGGGTTGCAAAGCCAAAGCTGGAACTTCTTCAGCCTCACTTCCTTGTATTATACTGTTTATACTTAAATATTTCATATCACTTCTCTGTGACTACTGCTTGCATTATTTTAATTTGCTATTTTTACAGTCTTTCAACCAGGAGACTTCAGAGTCCAAATGTCCCAGTCATCACACTGACTTGGATTCCCAGAGTTCCCAATCTAAGTAACCTGCTGTCTTAACAGACAAGAAAAGCAGCACATATAACCCTAAATGAATGTCAGAAATACTGTGGCTTACAGCATGAGCTCTGTTTGTGGTTCTGCTGCTTCTGATTTAGTTGCTGCTGTTGTGTATTTCCTG
>VXAV01002247.1:288265-308193 GCA_013399715.1 Alectura lathami | reverse complement strand
TTTTTCCCCTGCATGTGGACAATGCTGCTTTACTCTTATGTCCTCTGCATAAGCCATAAATGGGACTGCATGGGTTGCTCCCCTTGGGATGAAAAATAGGGGTTGGAACTGCCTGTAGTTATGTTAATTTACAAAGTTGCTGTCCCCTGAACACAGTGTCCTTGCTCCCCGTTCCAAGTCTCTCTCCTATTCAGCAGTCAGCAAAGGCGTGCCTGCACACTCTTTCGAAGTCTCTGCTTTTAGTACTTGTGCCTCCCTTTCACATAAATCTTCCCAAAGCACTCAATAGCAAATCCCCTTTCGCTACATTTGTCTTTTTGAGGAGGAATCACGGATTCCTGTTGTGATATTAAGCGATTAAAGTGCTTACAGGAGATTTGCTTTCTGCTGTGAACAGTTGTGCATAAGAGGAAGGAGTCCGTGGGCCTCGCTCAAGCCCTTGGCTGGGGTGCTTAGTCATTAAAAACTGAACTGTGCTTGGAAAAGAGGCTCTGAACCAGATTCAGAGACCTAGCTCCAGGAAGGAGTTTAGATTCTTTAACAGAAAAGTCATGCTGCATCCATGGGGTGGGTTGGGTGGGAGCTAAGGGGATGGCTGAGGGCTTCACTGGGCAGGGAGGAGTGCCAGCTGCAGTGAAAAGGGGAGCCAGGAGCACGGAGCTGAGGCTGAGGTGACTGCAGAAAAGCATACACTCAGGCAAGGCAGGGAGGGAATGCTGCGGAGAGAGCCTGATGACACCAGCGCTGCTGTGGCTTTTTCTGAATCTCTGGTCAGCTAAGGCTTAGGTGTGTGGCAACCAAGGAGCCTCCTTTTCTCCAAGCAAACCTGAGTCTGGTGGGAATCCTGATGCCGGGAAGCTGCGATGAAATGCTGGTTTACTTGTTGCCACATTACCTCATGCTGGACAAGTATCCAAGGATTTTCCACCTCTCCAAACTTTCACAGGCCCCTCATATGGAGGGGCATTTTCCTGCCAGCCTGGTGATGAAGCAGCACTGACAAGAACAGTAATGCCACCTTACTCTAGCTTCCTTTCCTCTTCTCTCTTGTGGCTGTTAGGGCTGCAAATGTCCTGCTGAAACAAAGGGTACTGGTCTTTGTGGCATTTTAGCTGGGACTTTTTCTGTGTGATAGTGTTTAGTCGTTAAAACTGAACAAACCCAACTGTAAGAGTGTGAACTTGGGTCACTTGTGTGGCAGCAACACCTCTATTTTTTGAGGAAAACTGTCTGCAGTTGCCTGAAGCTCTGCGTTTTTCGAAGATAATGATGTGTGGGCTAAATGTAAGCATTCTTTCCTCCTACTTCACTTAATTTTTGCTTTCCAGTGTGTAAAACAATTATGGTAACAATGGCCAGGTTATGGAAGCACGTTTTTACAAGCTTCCCCTTATATGATTACAAGTTTTACTCTGAAATATGGAAGAGTTGCAGTGCTGGCCATTCTCCATTGCATTATATGATTTATGACCAGTGATAACATCCACACTTTCCCGCGACCTACCCCAGTTAGCCCATGTGTATGATACATTTGCTCAGGTATCGCTGTGGTGGTTTGGTATGTTGACCAACTAAGCTGACCTCTTGTGTTTCTGTTGGTTTTGTTCTTTGCCTTAGCTTGGCTTTGGATCTTTCCTAGGGATTGTTGGCATCCACCTGGTAGAGAACAGAAGACAAATGGTAAGCAACAACACCTTTTGTTGAAATTTTTTGTATCACAACATCTTAAAAAAGTGGAAATTTCCAGTCGACTTAAAATTGCTCCATCTTCTCCAAGATGTTAGTCTTTTTTTCACCTTTTCTGAGAAGTTTCTGAGAAATATGAAGTAGCCAGTGACTCTATCTGTACAGGACAAGGAATGATTTAAGGGGTCATCACTTCTGACAGTAAAAGTCTGTTTTTTAAAAAAACTAAATTAATTTCCTGCCAGTTTAGTGAGTCGAACTGACACAGGGCAGGGTCAGATGAGTGCCAGAATTCGTCCAGAACTGTGTAGCAGGGAAAAGGATGGGGAGGGAGGCAAAATATATGTGACGTGCCAGTTTGGGCAGCAACAAGACATACAAACAGCTCTATCGTAACAGGCGATCACATCCTGCACAAGAAGTTTCAGTCAACAACACTTCTCTGAAAATACACATGTTAAAAAGAAGGAAGGAAACCTCTCTTGCTGTCAGGATTCCTTGGCTAAATCAGACAGGATCTGTTGACGCTTTGTTGTTTGTTTTTAGATTTAGCTTGGCTTTGCAAACCCCTTGCTTTTATTTATATGAGGAAGTCATAGAAAGTCCTTGGGGTCAAGGGGTAAAGGAAGGTGTATGGGACTGAGTTTGTAGAAAGTCTTAGAGTTTCCTTGCTCTCAGCAAAAAATAGCAGTGTCTTGGTTGAATAAAAGCCTGTCCAACGTGTACTTTACAGTAGACTGAATATAGCTAAGCATTATGAAATGCAGTTCATTTGATAATGCAGAGACTTCACAGGTATAAATCAAAAGAGTGGTGTTAAGCTCAGAGGAGGAAATGATTGATATACCTTACATTTTACTAACAATTTATAAGTAGTCTGTTGTGATTTCCTGTTCTCTTATTAGCAATTCCAATCTTGATTTCATTGTTTGTAGACAAACTTCTTTGATAATATCAGGTTTTTTTTTTTTTTTGCATTTTGTGAAAGATTCAGTGGCGTATTTTCAAATGTTCTCTTACTTTTCAACTTTTGTTTCTAGCTGCGTTTCCCAAAGAAATGAGATTGACGAGCCATGATGTTTATCTGTGTCTTTCTCTGTTCCCCATTCAATTTTTTTGAACATGCTTGCCAATTTCAGGCAAATTCAGCAGGGAGGTAGAGACTTCAGAGGTGTGCAGCCCCTTCAAGTTTCATGAAAATATGCAGGTGGGTAGAGAGATAAATGTGAATTGGTTACCTCATGGTGGTAAATGCTGCAGTGTCAGCTCACCACCCTAAACAACTAAGGATTCCAAATGGGACATGACCTGTGAGACACAGATCTGCAACAGGCTAGGCCACATTAATTTTGCTGGTAACAAAACATCTTGTTTGCTTGTAAGAACTGTTGCCCTTGATTTCTACATCAGAGACCAGGATGAAGAGCTGGTACCAAGTTGCAAGCTACAGTGTAGATAACAACTCTGTCTTCCACAGTGTTCATGCTGCTTTACCAACAGCCATAACATTTTGGAGTTGTTTTATCTTCCAGTTTTATCCTCTAAACTGCCTCTTAGTTCTGTGTTGCTTTGGTCTTTAGCAGAAAGTAAAATGGTTGACCAAAAGACAGAAGGTGGGTGAGACGCTGCCAAAGCTTGTAAGACTCAACGTATTGTGTCGTTTACACAAGGCCAGTGGAGAAATAAGTATCCAGTATGTTTGGTCCTAGTGCTTGTTTGGATTTTGCAGCATGGAACAAGGAAAGCTGCCTTCTGCCAATAACAGTTATGATCTGGCTGTTGAAAGACTGTTTTGTTAGCGAACAGACCAAGAAAATGGTTTCAAACTAAAAGACGGAAGATTTAGACTAGATATAAGGAAAAAGTTTTTTACACTAAGGGTGGTGAAGCACTGGCACAGGTTGCCCAGAGAGGTGGTGGATGCCCCGTCCCTGGAGACCTTCAAGGTCAGGCTGGACAGGGCTCTGGGCAACCTGATCCAGCTGTAGGTGTCCCTGTGCACTGCAGGGGAGTTGGGCTGGATGGCCTTTAAAGGTCCCTTCCAACTCAAGCAATTCTGTGATTCTATGAAAATAACTAGAAAGTTTAATTATGCATTTTGCCCTGGGTACCATGCACAGTGGGCTAAGCCTTTAACACTGTCTGTGCTAAGGCTGAGCTTGCTTTCAAATGTTTCAGCAATGAGTTGGAACAGGTTTACATCATACTACAACTGAGGGCAATAATTATTCCCTGGAGTGTAGCTGAGTATATTCAATTGAAAAGGTTTAGGGCAGCTTAAACAAATTTGCAGCCATCAATAAGATTGTAAAGACCTAGATAAGCATAGAAGGCTAACAGAAATATCATATTCTGGTAATTAAAAATTCTATTTATTGCATCACAACAAAAGAGAGCGGAGGGAAAAAGGAATTATTTACTCAGTTACTTCAGTTTTAACTGGACTTCCTTGGAACATTTGGTTCTGTATAATTTGAGTTTAGCCCAGTGTAACTGTGAGAGTTTTTTGGCCCTTGCAATGAACCAATACTTCATTTTTGTTTTTTAAAACTGAAAACTAATGTAGGTTTGGTTACACTAGGAAAAAAAAAATGTTTTGAATGGACGTTTTCTCCATAAATCTATTTCTCTTTTTGTCTTGAAGTTGTATTTATTTGTGACCTATCCTCCACAAGTCTGAATCTTTTCATGGTTGATGAAATGCTAAGCGCAATATGAAATATGTAATGGTTAGCAGAGCTAGTCTAGCAAAAATCCAGCACTCAGTATATGCAAACAGGAGGTTTGAGAAAGAATGAAAGCACAGTTAGGCAGAATGGATGATGGCTTGTTCTTAAAACACGACATTAATAATGTTGCGCTTCTTTGACCTTGTTCTCAACATCCCAGAGTCCACAGTGGGACTTCAATGTGCTGACCAAGGTATAACCCTTAATTCAAAGGAACTGCTGCTTGCAGAATCAGGCTCTGCCTCATTGACTAGCATCATTTCACTTCAGCTCTCAGCATTCATGCTTGCCTCTGTTATGCAGAGCTTGGCACCAGCAGAACAAAATCTCCCTTTCACTAAGGATAAGATGCCTTTGCACCAATTCAGGATGTTTACAACTAGCAGACAGCAGAAATTAAAGCATAACATGTTGCTATCCTCTTTTTCCTCCCTTTCCCCCTGCAAATCAGGTCATGGATTAAAGAACAGACCACAGCTGTAAGCCACTGCGTTCCAAAGACATACATAGTCTAGTTAGACGTGTGGAAGATCTTACACTGCTCAAATCAAATGCATTTGATTAGAAGACACCAAGTGTCCTCACTTGTTTGCTTGCTTGCCATCTCCTCACATTACAGAACAACATATTTCTGATTAGAAAATGAGATGCTGGAATTACATACAGGGGTAGGGAAGGCTGGAGCGCGCTGGGGGTTTGTGGCAGTAGGGCTGAACTGAGAGCACTAAGCAGTGCTGAGCAGGGAGGTAGACACATCTTTCAGCACAGTCCCTGGTGTTTCCAACAGGACAGTTGAAAGCGCTGTGAAAGGTTCCTCAGATAAATGTGGAGGTGGCATGAGCTAGCACCAGGAAACTGGTCACTCTTTAAATGTGCAAGGTCAGCGACACTGTGCACGTTTGAGAAAACCCAACAGAGAAACCAGGCACTGCCTCACAGTTTCCACTCACACATCTCTCTAATGCCAATCTCACCAAGCCATATTGTTCACAAGGCTGAAAATGAGCACACTGAAACTGCAGTGCCTCCGAGAGTCTGCAGCAAGCCTGGGACCTGTATGTGTCCACTGCTGAATCTTGCTTTTTTTTTTTTTTTCTCATGCTAACACACAGTTAATTTTCTTACTGACATGCCTAGGACATACTCAAGTATAAATGTAATGATCAGCTGACTAAACAAAGTCCTTGCATTGCAGTGGTTTCAGCCAAGGAGACATTGCTTGTGACAGAAGTGGAAAAAATGGGAGAGGCTAAACCGTGGAGCTCTAAACACAAACAGGAAAGACAAAGCTATTTCTTCAGACTTCTCAAGGCATGCTAAGTTTAGGTGCCTTAATATGCTTGTTTCTCAAATTAAGTTCTGAAAAGCAACTACAGCAGAAGTTAGAGAAACAGAGCAATAATTTTCTCTTCTTACTTATTTGGACGTCTCTGACAGTGCATGCATCCTGTGTTGAGATGTATGTGAGGTAATATTATCTCTAATTATTTTCTTGCCACTAGACTTTGTATCTGTTGCAGAAGAAAAGCTTTTCAAGGAGCTATGTGTGTGAGCCAGTTTTCAGAAGTATAAGAGCCAAACCTCTTCCACTATTCAAAGCCAATTATATTTTAAAAATAGATTATGTCCATTAGAAAGTGCCCACTGGATAATTTGTGTAAAGGAGGTGGTTAGTAAAATGTATACAAAGAAAGATCGATGAGGATACCAACTCTGCTCTGTTCAAACAAATTGTGCTTCATCTTGTTTTTCTTGCCAATTGAACATCCTGAAAGGAGCTGGCTTTAGTGAAGATTTTCATCAAAGATGCTAATTGCTGATAGATTCCATATCACATACTTAGCTAATTAGAGCAGCTTGTTTACATAAAGAGAAATACCATTAAAATTCTGTAGACCTCCTGAGACTATCTTTGCTGTTCCTGCACAAAGAAATGGAAGAAGTCCTTACTGTAGTGCCAGGGGAAATGCAGATCATGTAAAGGTAATCATTGTCATTACTGAGGTATTATTTCTTGCTGGAACTGAGGGTGCTGAGAAAGTCAACAGCACTTCTCTTTTTCAGTGATTAGTTTTTTTATGTGCTCGTATTTCACACCATCAGGAAAAAACAATTAATGTTGATGTAAAAATGATAACAATGGAATAAATTAGCAATCATCCATGTCTTGTTTAGCACCTTTAAAATGATTATAACTGAAAAGTCCTATTACCATCTTTTCAGTCATAAATGTGCGCTAGATTTTGTGTTGTGATTTAACTGCACATTTCAGAAGCAGGCACGGAGATTTATATACAGGTAAACAGTTCAGGTTGTATGAGCTCAAGCATGGCTCTTTTTTACATATCTACATTTCTTTCAAAATATAATGGCGTCTTATTTGCTGATAAATTCAAGCAGCTTATTCTTTGAGAACATCTTGCTGGTCTTTTATGTCTAGCTCCCGGACTGCTGTCATGAAGTGCCCTTTAGAGGCATCTCTTTCTCTCCTTAAATTCTGGAATGAGCCTTGAAGGGTAATTTAGACAACTATTGAGTTTTAGGTAGCTAAAGAATGGTAAGAATAATCCCATGTGAAGTGACGGTTATATTTGTCTTCTATAATATTTAGGAGATCACAAAAGGTATCATACCGTAACTGCACAGTTTTAGAGCGGGGTAGCCTATGTCTGGACTGTCCACTCTCCTTTTGTGCTAAAAACATGGTGCAGTCTTGGATATTAGCTGCCTTATTTGGCAGGAAGCTGCTTTGTAAGCCCTTTAAAATCCTTTTGGGGAAGGATTTTGTATGTGGTCTATCCATAGTAGGTCTGGGAAATCTCATATTCCTTGTCACGAAGGAGAATATTTCAGAAAGTCGTATGTAGAAGCGTATCTGGCTGTTGGCAGTTTATCTTGTTTGCTAGCCACATGCTTCTGACAATAGGAAGTGCTGGCAGAGAGAGGCAAGGATGCTACACTGCAGCTCCAGGTCAGATACCACGTACCTGTAGATATTCCACCAATTGCATCTAGCTGCAGCGCAGCAGTAGTCCATTCCTCTCATATGACCCTATGCCGATCTGTTGGCATGCCAGTCTCAGCACTTACCCACCGCTGGTGCCCAGCTTGTGACCCAACATGGTGCTAGATCAGTCTCAGATAAGAAACTACCTCATTGTCACTGTTATCACAGGCAGAAAGAAATGCAAAACTTACTACAAAGGAGGAAAATGGAGGAAAGAGAGACTTTGATTTCCATACGGAAAGCTTTCTTGGCAACCGTAACGGCTTCAGTTTGCTTCTGGAAGCTTTTATTCCACAGGAACAGAAGGGAGATATGTATGTGCGTGTATCTATGTGTGTGTATGTATATATACATGCACCAGCACAGTTTATTTTTGACACTGTAATGTTTTAAGGTTTGCACTGGTTTTTTTTTTTCAGTCAGAAACTTAAACCACTGATTCAATTTATATCCTCCATCTTGTTAAAAAGAAATCTTTAGGGTAGTTCCTTTAAAATCTGTGCTTCAAAACAGTACACAGAAATAAGTGTGCAGCAGGACTTTTCCTGCCAGTTTGTTTTCTCATGCTGTTTATGTATTGAAAACATTACTTACTGTCACACGGTTGAGAACAAAAGTAAACTTTATAACCCATTAAATATGTTCGTGGAACAATCGAGAAATTGATTACTTTCCCCAGCGAGCAGGGGGCAGGGGATAAAAAGAGTCCTGGTGGGGAATCCCAGATAAATGCTCACGTGTGCATGGATGCGAAGGTGAGGGGAGATGTGCCCAGAAAAACAGACAGGCGGTTTCTGATCCTCTGTTTAAAGAATTAAATAGATGAGTGTCCCAGTTGTCGAGATACAGTCTTCCAGACCCAGCAGGTAGAACTTCACTACATGAAAGCTTGTAATTTGATTGCAGTGCTTGTCTGATAAACAGCATGCACGTCTTACAAAACAGTGCAGTCACTGTCATGTGAAAGAGAATTTGTAAAAACGCTAACAGTGTTACAAAAAGTACCTGCTGCTAAACAGTGTCAGCTGCAGTAGTCTCAATCTGTGTCCGTTCCACCATTTGTCACCAGGAAGCACAAACATTTCTGACTCGCAGCATGCTGTTTATTTCTGTTTTATTGTTTTCAGACTGCTCTGAACAGCTGCCTCTTTCAGTGTTGAAATGAGCTTGTTGCACTTTAATCAATAAAAGAGCATCTATGAAAGGCAGTATGTGATGGATTCCTATAATGCCAGCACTGCTGATCAGTGAATCTACATTTACGTTTCACTTTTATCACCATCCGTTTCAATAATGTGTTTAATTTTTGCTTCTTGTCTATGTATTTGATGTCCCAAAATTAGTAACCATTTTAAGACACTCTTAAACAAGTGCTTTTGCTGATGTTTGAATTCTTACCAGTTTGAAGATCCTACTAGATTGAGGCTGGTTCCAAAACCATTGTTTTGTTGTTATTGTTGTTGTTTTTTTCTGTACTGTATTGTTCTGCCCTCATCAAATCCACGGCCTCCAACTCTCCTTCCACATTACTCTTCTTGCTCCCCTGCAAGTCCCTTCAGGATGCGGGGCAAGAAAAAAAGAGAAATTTTCTAAATGGAAATGCTGCCTTTATTTTGAAAGTGGATTTTGATCTTGTTTTTAACTCCTTGGCATAATAATTGATATCTCTAATGTAGTTTCTGTATTCTGTACCAACATTTGTTTATCTAATTATTTATGCCCTTTTATGTATGTGAGTTTGCTTAAATTTCTCATGAGACATTTCCCTTGCCTGTGTTCCACCAACTGGCCTTTTCATGTTGCTGTTTTTCCTAATTATCCCTGACATGATACTGGAAAACAACAAACTTCTTCACAAGCGGGAAAACAAAAGTCTCCTTGACCACAAACGGCACAATAAATCTAGTCCTTATCATTTATTCATTCAAGCTAAAACCTTAATTTTACTTTGATAATCCATAGGAGTGCAAATTGCACAAAAGAGGTGAGACAATCTAATAGCTGCTGCCACCACTTTTTCTTTCTTCCCTTCTGCTTGGCCACATGGTCCCACCCTCTCATTGGCACTGGGTCTAATGCTTTTCTCCCCTTGTAGTAACCTGATTTAACTCATTTTTGGGAACTGTTTTCTGCCTAGAGAGCACTGCCTTGCTGTGTATTCAAGCAAGCACTGGGGCTGGTATTCATGGAATCATAGAATCATAGAATGGCTTGGGTTGGAAGGGGCCTCAGAGATCATCTAGTTCCAACCCCCCTGCCGTGGACAGGGCTGCCAGCCACTAGCTCACTAGATCAAACTGCCCAGGAACCCATCCAGCCTGGCCTTGAACACAGCCAGGGATGGGGCAGCCACAGCTTCTCTGGGCAGCCTGTGCCAGCGCCTCACCACTCTCTCAGGGAAGAATTTCTTCCTGATGTCCAACCTAAACCTCCCCTCTTTCAGTTTTAGCCCATTCCCCCTTGTCCTACCATTATCCACCTGTGCAAAAAGTCGGTCCCCCTCCTGCCTGTAAGCTCCTTTTAAGTATTGGAAGGCCGCAATGAGGCCTCTCCGGAGCCTTGCCTTTTCCAAGCTAAACAATCCCAACTCCCTCAACCTTTCCTCATAGGAGAGGTGCTCCAGCCCTCTGATCATTTTGGTGGCCCTCCTCTGGACCCGCTCCAACAGCTCCACATCCCCTCTGTACTGGGGGCCCCAGGCCTGGACACAGTACTCCAGGTGAGGCCTTCCAAGGGCAGAGTAGAGGGGGACGATCACCTCCCTCTCCCTGCTGGCCACCCCTCTCTTGATGCAGCCCAGGATGCCATTGCCCTTCCTGGCTGCAGGAGCGCACTGCCGGCTCATGACCAGCTTTTCATCAATCAAAACACCCAAGTCCTTCTCCGCGGGGCTGCTCTCAAGGAGTTCTTCTCCCAGTGTGTACGCATACCTGGGATTGCCCCGACCCAAGTGCAACACCTTGCCCTTGGCCTTGTTGAACCTCATCAGGTTCTCGTGGGCCCACTTTTCCAGCCTGTCCAGGTCCCTCTGGATGGCATCCCTTCCTTCAGGGGTATCCACTGCACCACTCAGCTTGGTGTCATCAGCAAACTTGCTGAGGGTGCACTCGATCCCACAGTCTAAGTCGTCGATAAAGATGTTGCAGAGCACCGGTCCCAAGACGGACCCCTGGGGGACACCGCTTATGACCGGCCTCCACCTGGACGTAGAGCCATTGACTACAACCCTTTGGCTGCGACCCTCCAGCCAGTTCTTTATCCAGTGAACATGATGCACCCTTTTGAGAGAGGCAATAGGAGAGAGGGCTGGAAAGCAGGAGACCAGGTTAGGGAATGGGAGAGCAAGACACCATTTCAGATGGCAGTGAGCAGCCACGTGCCCTATGCCCTGAGGTGCTATTAACAGAGAGAAGAAAATCAGAATCATCTGTGTTGTTGCTGATAATACAACAGATTACTGGGCTTAATGAATTCAGCTGTGATGGTAGTGGGGAAGGGCTGTAGACTTCTAACTTGGTCACTGGATCTAAAGTCACAAGACTTGATCTAAACACCTACCTGCATCATATGTGTAGGGGCTGTCTGAAGGCTTGCAAGGACATCTGCCTTACCAGTAATACAAGTCTGCTCTAGGCATTGGCTAGGTGTCTTACCTTCAGAAGGAAGTTGTGTTCAGGGACAGGATCCCAGCCCCAGCCCTTATCTTCATGAGCTGTACTGGCACTGGTGCTCTTAAAACAGAGATGTTTAGTATTTTCTTTTTCTCCCCTCCTTCATCTGAAGTCAGCCTAGGAAATAGTTTGTCAGCCTTGGTTGTGCCATCGTAAAAGTCTGTCATCATTAGGAATTTGTGTTGTTGTAACTGGTGCTATGACTGGAATTGGCATTAATGAATAACGAATGTGACGATCTTATCTCCTGTGGTGTGACAACCCTCCAGCAAAGCCTCAATTACAGTGCTGCTATTACTGAAGAACCAACCTTTGGAAAGAATAGGTTGACAGGCCATAAATTGTGAAGCACATCACCTCCTGCAGTGAGAAACCTAATTGGCCTAGTTGTGAAAACCAAGGTAGGAGCCTTGCCTGAGTGTAATTTTCATCACAGAAACAAAATTTGTTTTCAAACAGCAAAGGAAAAAAGTGGCCATTGTGGGAGCGGAGGAGGCCACACAGAAGAGGATTTTCTGAATTAGAGAGAATTAGCTCACCATCAAATGTACTTTTATACCCTCTCACCTCACAACACACAGGCAGCATTTAGTTGATAGCAGCATCTCAAATGCAATGCAGTGAGCTTTCTTGTCTTAGCTTTGCAGGTATGTTTAGGTGCCTACAGCCCTGTTTAGGTGCCATAGTGACAGATGCAGTTCCTGGCTGAGATTGTGCCAGGTGTGAAAAGTCATTGTTTTGCATCTGCTACATAGTTTTTCTAAACTTTTGTTCTTACAGCTTCATGCTCAGCATACAGAAAAAGTACAGCCAATTTATTTAAGCCCCTACTGAGTTCTGAGCTTGAAGACGTAGGGAAATCCAACCAGTTAAAAGCTCCACAGAATTAAACTTTAGTTTTGTAAATGTAGTTTTAGGGACAGACTATATCAAACTGCCCTGTGTATTTCTTTCCCAGATGTGTTTGTTTGAACCTGCATGGGGCTTAAGAAACCCGTGACATAACATTTACATAGCCTTTGCAAAGCTCTCACTGTTGAGAGCAAAAGACACAAGATAGTAGTGTTTCTCGATTTACATTGATGAGGGTGCTTGTGATTCTGCGTCTGTCCAGAAAAAAGTCCCAGAGAGACTTGATGAAGAGCAGAATGCTTGGAGACATTGAAGGCTGTGCAATGCAAAAGCCATTTAGGATGAACAAAGGGAGTCTGATAGATATAATGCAGCTTACATTTACTACAAGGTGATTTAGAAAACAAAAATCCATATATTTTCTAAAGTTTCAGATCTACTTAGTCTAAATTGAGAGGACAAGGCACCTTAGAACCTTAGAACCAGAAGCTGGTGCTAGAAGTGATTGCCATTCTCTGAACTTTTGTCTGAAAGCAGGTAAGGGCTAACTTAGAGCCGTGAAGAAACCAGGTATGTGCTAGAGCCGTGACCTGGGACATAGTGAACCTCAAAAAATGTTTCACAGGAATACTGAAGACAGCTGGTGATGTTCTAGCCTCTAGCTCGTGCTGGGGGCCGATGTGGTTTTCTGGGTCTGCTGGACCAATGATGACCTGTCTCATCGTGTCACATAGGGGACAGCAGGCCAACCACGTCTGATTCAGCACACGGAGTGCCTGGGTACCTAAGGTGTCTGGGTTAAGTGGGAGCACAGCTGCAGCCAGGGTGGCCACATCAGCCTTCCATGTGCAGGGGCTGCCCGCTGGCACCATTTCTTCACCAGGCCCCCTGGCACAGGACGGTGAACACAGCACAACCAGCGGTGCTGTGTGACTGCTGAAGGAGGTTATCTAATGCAGGTGAATTTTTGGCAATAAAACACATGCAGGTCTTCTCAAAGAAGGCGGCATGTGAGAATTTAGCAGTCCAACCTTGTACTAGTTTAGCATTTTTGAGTATTTTCATATTTCTGTGATATGACTGAAGGTAATGGCTTTGTTTCATAGTGTGCACAGAAGTCCCTCATTCTGAGTGTTCTTCTGTTTTCCCTTTTACTGAAACACCTCTGCTAAGCAACTAGTTTTTGGTTTTGATTGCTAGGCCCACACAATACAATTTTTACTGTTTAGTAACTGATTTCATGTTTCCCATATAAGTAACCATATTACTGCAATCTGTACCAGGACCAACAGCAAACATGTTCCAGTAACAACAACTGTAGAGAAGCCTGGCTGCATAGCAATATAACAGCGAGACAAAAACTGTTTCTTGAATAACTGTTAAATTGGATTGTTATGAATAATGAATAGTTCTCCTGACAAAACGCTGCTGTTAAAAATGGAGATGTGATGATGCGATGAATCAGTATTTATTTTTTAAAGTGCTGTTTTATCTGCCAAAAGAATTCTCTGCATATAAATGAACTGCGCTGCTTTTCTTCCTTGACACAGGCTCAGTAAACTCGCAGCTCCAGCAATCACTCACCACTCAGGAAAATTAGCTTTTGAATTTACAACAGCTCTTCATTTGGCTGTCTTGGCTGCAATTTATAGGAGAAATTCATTTTATGCTTTGTTTATGTGTTTCTTGCATTCTCAATAAGTAACAGAAGGCTTGAGGGAGCATATAAATCTGTAATTTTATTTTAAGGAATTCTTTGTGTTGTAATTGTATTATTACTTCTTTTATCTTTCCGAAACATACGTAAGTAAACTGAAGTCAGAAGAACCCCAGCTGAGCTAGTGACACCATCTGCCACTTCTACGTTGTAATGAATATTACTTCTTCAGGAACTGGTCCTCTTAATTCCAAAGGGACCACTCACTGAAGTAGTTGCTGCAGGCATGGATAAGAGTCTGGCTGCCAGCCTCTGACTTCCATGCAGCTGCTTGAATGGGGGATGCTCACCAGCATGTCTGAGCAGTGCAAAGTCAACTCAGTAGCTCCTGTCCATACTACAATTTACTGTGCACCTTTGTATGTGGTCTCTTACAGCTATATGGTGAAACTGAAAGGCCAGCATACTCTTGTGAGGTGATTTAAGCTATCTCCGTGAGTGGAAAATGTTGGTTTGAGGATTTTAAATCATCAGTAAGTTGCTCATGTGTGAAATGAAAAGCCACCTTGAGGTCAATTTCCAGTAAATTCACCCTGAGCTCAGGCAATTTGGAAACACCTGGCTAAGCTCACTAATTATTTGATGGACTGCTATGACTTGAAAAACAAGATAGGAGTATCAGACAATAATGACTTAATTTGGACTTTTAAACACTGCTGCTTTTTCAAATAGAGATCAGGTGCTGTAGCAAATGCACCTGCCTCGGCAGCACAGCGCAGCCCACGAATCTGCAGTGGTAACAGCTCTCTGCCAGAAGCCCACAGCTTTATTGGTCTTATGAGTTTCATGCCAAGATCTTTAGATGACCAGATGCACATGTTCTGCCATGCTGAAGAGCCAAGGGACAGCAGAGGCCGAAGAGTGATGCAGACTACAGTGGTTTCTCAGGGCTTCAGCCTTGCTGCTGCAGGGGGTGTGCAGGAGGTTCCCAAGATCAGCCAGTGCCATCAGCCTCAGGCACTTCTGCTTGCCCATTTCCTCCCCACGCTCAGGATTCAGGTCACACAGCGATACCTGTGGCCATGCTGTCCCACCTGCAATTGCAAAACTATGATCTGAGAGCCATGAGCTAACGAGAGAACAGAAAAGTGTATCAGAAGGCTGTAGTCCTTTTCAGGCCTTCTGCTTTTAAGTTGTACTTTTTGCAGGTTCACTGAGAACTTTTACCTCCAGATGCTTGATATTGCTTTGACCTGTATGCCTAATGCCATAGTCTTCTAAGGTTTTAATTTCTTACTTGCCCAATTCACATTTTCCTGAGAAAGTTGCCAGTGCCAAGTCCCCTACTGACACTGTTGAATTTATACAGAAGAGTGCATTTTTTTTTTTTTTCACATGGTTTTGTGATATGTTACATGTTTTAGGCATGTAAAAACAGTACTTAGGCAATGCAGACATGGGATTTGTATACGCCCCCAACACTTAGGCTGGAGCCATGCTGAGGACAGCAGTGACTGCCAAAGTACTTCCAAGCCCTGTGCTTTCAGCTGCACTGAATTATGGACTGAAGGTTTTAGTGGGAGAACACCTGTTGAAGCACTGGCAAGCCACAAACCTATTGGCTGTTGGAAAGGGGGAGGTCGAATGTTATTCCATCCAAAGTCCTCCTGATAAAGAATTACTAACACTTACTGAGCAAAGCTGGCTGGCAGGCTAACAAAGTGTGGTGTTTGTGCTGTAGCTGTGGTATGGGTTGAGCTCTGCCATGCCCACTCTGAAAATGAGGGGCAGGCTGAGAGGCCCAGCCCTTCTAGAGGTGCCAGTTTTAGGAGTTCAGGTCATGGAACAAAGACAGTTCTCGTTTTGTTGTGGCACAAGGTGTCATAGACTGTGTGGGATGAGAAGAGCTTTCTGAGAGTTCATGGGCTAGGTATGAACAATGCCTTTATCAGTATCTGTGAATTGCTACCGCTGTAGAGACTGATGTGAGCCATCAGGAAAGTGGCTTTTTGCCACGCTCCCTGTGGACACTGCTGCTATTTTATTAAATAAGTTGATTTAGAAGAAATTACTGCTGAATTTAATAACTCTTACAGCTGACCTAATTTTCTTAAGAAAGATTTAGGCTTTTCTAGTAAACTTGATGGTATGTCAACCCAGCATCACAAACTTCTCCTTTTTTCCTACTGTGTGACTGGCAGCCTGCCACACTGATATGAAGTGAATTATAGTAGGAGAAAATGTCATTTGAAAATACTAGAAAGAACAGTGTAATTGTTCTACTTACAGAATTATATTGAAAACATTACTCATTCTGTTTTTCTCTTCTCAGTTAGTAGCCTCCATCGTGTTTATCAGCTTTGGCGTGGTAGCAGCGTTCTGTTGTGCAATAGTTGATGGAGTGTTTGCAGCACGACATATAGTAAGTACAGTGATTTTCTGTCATCTTTCATTTTTGATTACTTATGTCATTCTAGCAGGAAAGCATTTTATTCTGGCTTATGTCTAGCAGCATATTATTTTTTGATAATTCTCTTTGCTGGAGAAGTATATTTTGGCAAAAAATCAACAGGAAAGCCCATCATGCCAATACCCAGAGATGGTGCCAACTGCTTATTCATCTCTCAGGGAGCTCCAGACACTGAGGAGATGTAAAATGATGTAACGACAGGTGTGATAAAATGCATACCTGCTTACGAAAGGGAAGGCACTTCAACCACCACCAGCTTTTATTTCCTTTTGCACATAGGATTTGTGAGCGTGGTCAGAATTTGGAATGCACCAAATAATGATGGACACCAGAAATCCCCTTGGGATCTTTAGCAGGGAATGGGGTTGTGGCAGCACAAAGGAAACATTTTGTTGGAGCACAGACAGCAGAGGAAGTGGCAGGCTTTAGTTAGAAGTGGCATGAAGGGCCACCTGCTGAGTTCTGAACCACCCAAACTTCACCATCTGCCTGCCATTGAAGAGTGGGTCATTTAACCAGATTTCCAAACCCAGTCCCTCTTCTTCCCCCAAACCTATTGCCATCTTTGCCTCAAAAGGACATTTATAGACATTTGCAGTACTGCAAAGTAGTGTTACTAGTAGCCCATTGCTGCCTACGAGTGCCTAGAAGTCTTTCTCGTAACTTTCTTGTGCAAGCACTGCACAAATTTGGAACAAGCATAACTTTTCTGCTCACAGAGTTTGAATGACAATATTAAGTAGGAAGGATCTATCAACAGACAGGACAGACTGGACTGTGAGCTTATTTGAATATGGCAGTTTACATGTTAGATATTCATTTTTGCTGTTCTATCTTTTGCAATAGAACACCTGAAATTAGTCTAAAACCAACCTTCTAGTTGAGCTTTGATTTCCCAAGGCCTCAGGAAGTATTTAGTTACGTATTTCAGCAGGCACTAGGACTCAGATGTAGTGTGCTGCATGATACAGCAAGTATGATAATACACGATCCTCTTGCTGCCATAAAATACTGTTTCTGCTTATGTTCATGAGGGGTAGCATAACCACTGGCATCAGTAGAACTATACATAATTTTCAATTAGCAAATGCATCAGAATAATTGGGCTCTGGTGTAAACCTGTTTATTTTTCACTGTTACTGAAGAAGATTTTAAACCAAAGGTGGGCTTCCAAACCCCACATGCAATGCATAAGGAAGGATATCTATTGGTGTAAACAACTGGATTGTCCAATGTGAGCATGAATAAACAGTGTAATCATGCTTTGTGCTAAACAGACCCTGTCAGATGCTGACATGGCCTGCTTTGACTTGGGTTTGCACGGCTGTTGCACTGGATGACACCTGGTTTAACTTTGATTAGGAGGGAAGCATAAACCCAGGGAGCCTTTTCATGGGGGATACTTAAAAGAGGAGGGAAGCAGGTTCCTATTCAGATTTCCTGCTGCCAAAAATCCATTTATTGTGCCCCTGAAAACCATTGCCATTTATTCAAATATGGCTCCAACTCCTAATTTCCGAGGAATACAGACTTATTTTTGTCCTGCTTTGATGTGATCATTAGGAAATGTTCAGATTGTGGTTGTACCGGAAGAAGAACCTTAACAACCTGTTTTGTTTGTTTGTTTGTTTGTTTCGTAAAAGACCTCTGAGTCTCATGCTTCCTGAGCGGACAGGTTATTCTTTCAGTCACTCCTGACTCATAATGCTATAGTTTACCTCATACTCTTACACGATAGGATTAGCTCCTATTCAACACCACTTTGCCACTTGGCATTTCTACCAAGTTTTACTGTGTGGTAGCTTCTTAATCTTTCCTGATTCCTTTGCAGGGTTTTCAGAAGCTCCATGCCATTCTGAATATAGAGCATAATGTGATTTGGAGTCATCTTTGTGTTTAGGATAGCACATAATCTACATCGAGAGCAGGGGGAAGCCATGTTAACAGCTCTGCTCACCGATGTGTTGCCAGCTCACTGACACCACAGCCATTCTGTGATGCAGTTACGCAGCCACAAGCCCACGCTGCTGAAGTTACCTTCTGGGAGGCGAGTTCTTGTGTTGGAGGCCAGTGTGTGTGCTGAATCTCAAACACAGAGACAGGCATCAGCCATTTTGTCTTTCTAGGCTCTTCCTTTGCTGGTTTTCACTCTTCTGGATTTAGGTTCCTTTCTCAAATGTTACTTAGCTATTCTAGAAATAGCAATGCTTCCTAACTAAATCAAACAGCAGTATGATATTGGAATGTTATCATAGCCTTCTATCTGAAGAAACAGGATCTCTTATGTAATGCCTAGAGTTTATAATTGCCTCTTTACTGGAGCATAAATAGCTGCATGGCTCTCTTGCTGCTATGACGTGATGTGTCATTGTGGACTAAAAGCAACTCAGTTCATTACAGTGCTCTCCAGGGCACTGTAGCTAGCATGGGCTAGAGAGTCATAGCAGGGAACACCAGGGCCCGATAAGAAGGCATCTTGCAGTCCTGGGTGCAGTTCTGTATCTAGTTAAGTCAGTGAATGGGCATGACTGTGTCATCTGTGCAGGGCTGGAGACTGGAAGGGGCTGGTCACCACCCCTGTATTCCTCAGGGTGCTGGAGATGTACAGTCCAATGACATGGAGCTGATGCAATCATGGCATGACATGGAAACCCATTTCCATCTGTTTACATTAGGTCTGAGTGTTGTTTATCACATCTATCTCTGCTGGTCTCCTTCACATTTTACAGCATGAAGAAATAGTAGTACCATTTTGCTGGATAACTAATTTGTGTGTCAATATGTCACGCTTGTTTTATTTCGTTCTATGCCTCTGTTTCATAAGGAGCTTAATAGGATCAGATGAAGCACAGGTGTACGTCACCTCATTTCTCTGACTAACAGAGGAGAAGTCTTAGGGATGTTGGTGTAGGTACACTCCCAATTTGATTTGTAGAAAGATGCAGCCTTACAGGAGAAGTTACGTCATGCAGGCTACAGTGTCATGGCTGCTGCATAACCTTTCCTCTGCTTCACAAAGCTCATTTCCTTCAGGAAGAGCACTAGCTACCTACATGTTAAGTTTGTTCCCTCACAGGCCAGTACCAGCTGTTTTCAGACCTGTGTTGTGCTGCTGCCACTTTGTCCACTGCCTAAGGGGTAGCAGCTGGAGAAAAGGAACAAAATGTCCCCCATTCAAGGAAAGGACAAACTGCTGGCATGTCAGAGCAGTTGCCTGGGCCTACATTAAAACCCGAAAGTATTCATGAGGAGGAGTTGTGCACTGTTTGCTTTTCTGTCCCCAGTATCAGGGTGCTGATACCTTCCACGTCACTTTCCCCTGGAGGGAGAAGTGCCAGCTGAAGCCAGGCTGGCTTCAGACACCAGCAAATACAACACCCACCTTNCATTCAATATTATTCAGAACATTTTAGCATCTTCACTTTTTTTTTTTTTTTTTAAAAAAAAAACTTCATTTGAGTTAGGAGGGTTGCTAAGAAGACAAATCATGCTGTTACAGATTTTTCTCAGTGCCTGCTGTGAAATGGAGACCATTACTGTGGAATGTTTTTTCTGCTCTTGTAAGAGGGTGGATGGAATAGGAAAATACTGTCTCTGTTTTATTTTCTTCTCAAAAAGGCATAAAGTTGACAAAAATTCTTTCTGGAAAGGAATGTATTTCAGAAAAGAGATATTTAACTTATTTAAGATGTAGATAAAAACTCTTTGCTTAATAGAAAGCTCTGGAGCACAGCACTTACAAAATTAAAAACCAAAGGAAAAGTAGCTTGATTTAAAATAGCAGTAGCTTACTTAAAAAATAATGCAGATGTAATTTATTGTATATAAGTTAATTTCACCATTGGTCCCTTCAGCT
>VXAV01002247.1:268281-283259 GCA_013399715.1 Alectura lathami | reverse complement strand
CCCCCCGTCACAAAAAGCATGTGTAAAATACCATCATGTGGTGTTTTATGCCTTTAGACTGAATCAACATGGCCATACAGGACAATGCGTGACAGTGCGACTTCATAGCCTAGCTGCTCCCTTCAGTTGCAGCAAGGTAGGCTGTATATTGCCAAGCCTCCAGCTCCCCTCCTGTTGAGTGTCTGGGGCTGTAGGCACAACCCTCCTCTAAAGGCTAGATGGGGAATGTCCTGTTAGATCTGGGGTACTGCTGCCCCAGCAATGGGCCCAACAGCAGTGCTGTGACTGGATTACCATCTAGCAAGTGTACTCAGGAAAGCAGCAGGATCCAAATTCCCAGGGCGCTGGTCAGAAAGCCAGATCAGTGTTTCAAAGCTCATAAAATAATGTGTCACTGATGAGATCTACCTCTGCTGGGTGAACATTGGTGCTGCTCAGGAGAACATCAGGCTTGGGTGTACAAAGGAAGGATTCAGTATTAGGCTGGAAACTCAGGAGGTCGAAGTCTAGATGAATGGTCCTGAGTGGGCTCTTAACCACTTGGTGCTGTAGCTTTCTTTCCAGGTAGAGAAGCTCCTGAGGAGAACAGAGAAGCAGCATTAGCACTTCGAGGTTTATCAGCCTCAACAGACATCAGCATCTTTATTGTAGTTCAGGTCAGCTGTCCAAGGTCAAAAAAAATTGTGAGGTTTTAAGTAAGCTGGCTGTCAAAAAGATGCACCCTCTTACCCCTGCTTTCATGTTTCTGCCTCTTCTTTTGCACTAAAACTTAAGAGCCTGCTCTAAGAGAAAACTCCTCATGTGTGTTTATCTTTGTACTAGGTTGGCTATCAGCTGGATTGGCCCCAGCTGACCAAGTTTATCAGGCAGACCCACAGCAGTCAGTACCAGCCCAAGGTGAGAGCTAGGAAGGTGAAGCTGGTGAACTGAAGCGAGTTCTGGCTGCTGCATTCACTTGGCTCAGCTTAAAGCCAATATTATACCAAGTTAGCAGCAGTGAATCCAGTGATGACTGGAGATCAAACATTGTGAGGCCTCCGCTCGGGACATTAACTAGTCAAAGAAGAATAGTCTGAAATAGAGTAAAGATCTGGTGATTTCTGCTTCAAACACAGGGATGCCTGTGTAGCAGCGGCGTTGTTCCTTGCTGCTTCCCAGGGCTTTGGACAGAATAGGCAGATGCTGCATGCGTGCGCTCAAGAATTGATGGCACCATCTGGTGGTTGTACATGCAATGGCCGAGAATGTCAGTCTTTTTCCCATCTTTAAAGTTTCTTGTGCAGATTACAGAAACTCAGCCAAAAATTGCAGCAGCAGTGCCCAGCAGCTTCACTGACAAGTTCAGCACTTTACTTCAGCATGGCTGCATAAACCCATGGTTTGTAACACATCTTACCTTTATGCTCCAAAGTCTTGCAATCTTCAAGCCAGGCTCTGCAAATCTTTTAAAAATCCATTTTAAAATGTTCTGAACAAGTCTGCTGGCCTTTCATGTAAAGAAAAAATAAACATTGCTATTTCATGTCTAACAAAGTTGCTACCTTGACAACTGGTGGTAGAAAGCTCAACTCAATAAGTAAATCTCTCATTGCAATAAAGTTAGCCAGCTTCTCTGGAGAAGAACACTACATGCATTTTATTTTTTCCATGCTCCTACATGTAGCCAAATTACAGCTAATTACTTTTAATTCCATTTCCATCCTGTATGACTCATTAATATGGCATAGAATATACTAAAATGGTGGGTTTTTTTTTTTTTTAGTGCAGTGAGCTCTAATCATTTGTAACTGAAAACTAGCACTAGTTTATGTTGTTGCTTCACCAAGGTGAAAATTGTTTTATTGATGAACTTACATAGAAGTACTAAAGTTTGTATTCTGTGCATTTTGAAGCCAATGGTCAACTATCACACAGTATTAACTACTAGTATTAGATCTGACACTGAGATGGGAAGCACAGACTGTGTTTCTACAGTACCAATTAATAACAAGAGGAAATTTATTCTTTTTTTTATAGACTTAATTTAAAGATTGGAGGAAAGGAAGACTCCTACAGCCATCTTAAGCTATTCTTCCAAGATTTCTCTTTTGAACTGCAAGATGACCACATTCGCATAACAGTTATTTTCATGCATCCAAATGTGATTGAATGTACTTTAAATCAAAGGATGAATAGTCTTCTTTGCACATCACAAACCAGATGGTAGAGCTTCTTATGCTGAATAGGTCTCTAGCCTACTTTGAAGAGCCTTGGAATGATTTACAGATATCTACAGATGTCTGTGTGTCTGGTGATTCCAGCTAAATCAGAACATGGAAGCTCTGCGTTGCTGACTGCTCTGGCACACACTCAACAAGCAAAATCACCTCCTTTTAGGTAAAGATCTCCCTACAGCAAGCATGGTTACGTTGATGCTCAGAAGCTCTTTCTTGGGCCAGAGGAGGGCTTTTGGGAGGCCTCTTAGCTTTACTTTGCAAATATTTTCAGTTGACATGCAAGGACTAGAGAAAAAGAACATCCTAGCTCCAGGATGCAGCCACCATAGTCTACCTAGACCAGTAAAGCCTTTGACTCTGTCTCCCCCAGCATTCACCCCCAGTGAGTTTTGGGCTCCTCACTACAAGGAAGACATTGAGGCCCTGGAGCATGCCCAAAGAAGGGCAACGAAGCTGGGGAAGGGCCTGGAGCACAAGTCTTGTGGGGAATGACTGGGGGAACTGGGGCTGTTTAGCCTGGAGAAGAGGAGGCTCTGCGTACACCTTACTGCTCTCTGCAGCTACCTGAAAGGAGGTTGTAACGGGGTGGGAGTCAGCCTCTTCTCCCAGGTAACAGTGATAGGACGAGATGTAACAGCCTCAAGCTGCACCAGGCGAGGTTCAGGTTGGATGTTNAGCACCTCTCCTGTGAGGAAAGGTTGAGGGAGTTGGGACTGTTTAGCTTGGAAAAGAGAAGGCTCCGGGGAGACCTCATTGCGGCCTTCCAATACTTGAAAGGAGCTTACAGGCAGGAGGGGGACCGACTTTTTGTGCGGGTGGATAATGGTAGGGCAAGGGGGAATGGACTAAAACTGAAAGAGGGGAGGTTTAGGTTGGACATCAGGAAGAAATTCTTCACTGAGAGAGTGGTGAGGCGCTGGCACAGGCTGCCCAGAGAAGTTGTGGCTGCCCCATCCCTGGCTGTGTTCAAGGCCAGGCTGGATGGGCTCCTGGGCAGTTTGATCTAGTGAGCTAGTGGCTGGCAGCCCTGTCCGTGGCAGGGGGGTTGAAACTAGATGATCTCTGAGGTCCCTTCCAACCCAAGCCATTCTATGATTCTATGAAAAACTTCTTCTTTGAGAGAGTGGTCAGGCAGTGGAACAGGCTGCCCAGGGAGGTGGTGGAGTCTCCTTCCCTGGAGGTGTTCAAGAAACATGTAGATGTGGCACTCAGGGACGTGGCTTAGTGGGCATGGTGGTGTTGGGTTGACGGTTGAACTAGATGATCTGGGACGTCTTTTCCAACCTTAATGATTCTATGAAAAGTGGAAAGCAGCAGGTATAAGGAGAGAGAAAGCATAAATTTGGTAAAGAATCTAAATGGAAAGCCATCTCCCAGGGAGATGTTGTAGCTAACTGAGCTGACGTAACCCATGAATTAGTGGACACTAATGCCTACTAGTGAGAGTTACCTATAATGACAGTTATTTTGTAAGGTATTAGTGGTCATGTCTGCTCTGCTTCTGTGGAATAAACTCAAGCATCAGACTGCTGTCTGATGTTTAGCTGCCACTTCAGCTCTTTTTCAGACAGAAGCTCTCACAAAACCAAATCTGCACTAAAGGGGTAACACCAGGCTGTAGGGGTGTTAGCAGTGTGGACGGGGCTACTTGGACTCAGGACTGAAAATCAGCCCCAGGGTTTAATTTGGCGATGTCTAAGTATAGCCTGTATGACTATTGGTAGATTACTGACTCCAGGTAGAGAGCTCTTTAGTATCACACAAAAGTACAAGCACAGTGAGTTGAAGTCAATGCTAAACAGACTGAAAACATGAAATAGGCACAGGTTTGTCAGCAGTGAGCAATGGGAACAGCTTTGTCAAGGATGTGGATAGTTCTCCATCACTGATATCTTGAAATTCCAGTTTTTTTTCTACATGATCTCATGAAATGTATCCAGAAGTTATGAACGTGATGCAGATGCCTTGGGGTCAAATTATTTAGCTTTATTATTCAGAAGGTCATTCTAGAGCAGGGTATCAAAAGAAGGGTCCTGTGAACTACTTTTATGGTCAGGTTAAAACTCTTATTGCCAGCAGATGTTCCCTGCTGGGAGGTGTTTCATGGTTCTGAGATTAAAAATGTTGAAAACCATTGGTCAAGATTTCTGATTCAGGTTTTCTGGACTTCAAATCTGTGAAGGAAATATAAACCTTAACATGACCTTTGCTGAAATAGTATCTCTACTAAAAACACCATTCCTCAGGTATCAGATAACACACAAGACATCCCTGTGGTGAATTTTCAGATGCATCCAGGGACTTGTCAGCAAAGCTGTCATCTGGCTAATATTTTCTGGGCTAGAACACACTAAACTGACACTGTATAAGGGTCAGGGGAAGGCTTCAGGTTTGTTGTTTTTTTTTTTTTTCAAGAGTCTGCTGTCTGATGTTCCTCTATTTTTGGCTAGGTAAGTGTTATGCATACAGCCTGAATATATCAATAGAGAGGAGCTGGTATGTTACTTTAATTTGGTTGCCAGATATTTTTCAGTAAGAAAAATAATGGCACCCCTTTTTTTTGGAGGACTCACTCCAATTTGCAGAGCCTCTCGTATTAGTAGGAACAAAGCCCTCTGGTTATAGAGTCTCTTTCCCCTTCCCTTTCCCCTTTATTTTCCTAAAATTCCTTCTGGGTTTAGCTGAGTCGAAAATTCTTAAAAAAACACATTTTCTTCCCTGCTGTGACTTGTTATTCTGAGGGAGAAGTGTTGGCCTTGTGTCAACCAAATACAAATGTCTGAACCATTAGGCAGCACATAGGTTGTGTTTGGATGCCAAAGAGCAAATCTCTTGTCAATGGCAAAGAAAAAGGGAAAATCCTGGTTCCTTTCCTAGCAGCATCTCTGTAGATCTACCGTGTGGTTGTCTTTTCTGCAGACCCCAGGACAGGACCAAAGAAGATGCCTCATGCCTCTTCATCTGCACCACAGTATAGGACAAAAGTCTTCACCGTTGAGGAAAACAAGGACTAGTCCAGCTTCCCCTAGCCCACAGGAGACACAACATTGCTCCACTGGCTCCCCTTGTTAAGATCTAACAGAGATCCCTAATTAATATCATGAATTTGGTCATTCAAGCTGCAGTAAAAGATCTTCGAGGTAAAAAGTCCTTGAAGGTGTGGTAAAGGACATCTTACTACAATTGCAATAGCGAGGGAGAAAGACTACCTTTTAAATTTGGAGTTTGTACTCTGAGAAAATATTGAGGGAATGACACACACATTTGAGTATCTGAGAGCAAATGGTTGAGTGTCAGTTCCATTTAATTACATGATCTTGTCTCACAGTGAGCATGATGTCAGTGCACAACAGGCTAGAATTTGCAGTGCACTGAGATAATAGGAAATCTGACACTTCCAATTTCTTTGGCTTCAAAAATTAAATCACTTTCTTTTAGCTTTGTTTTCAGTGTAATTAGATGCAAACTCCAATGACTATAGTGTAAGTCAGCTCTAGAAATATGGAAGGGGATTCTGCACGTTCTACAGAAATAATCCTACTGTGTCCATGGTGAGGAGAAGTGAACAGGATTTAGTCCATGTTTAAAATAATGCTGATGTTCTAGTTTCCATAGATCACAGTCTTCCGTGTCTGTAAAGTGCTGTCTGTGTCTCCTAGACATCCAAAAATCAATTACTGGGGGGATTTGTTTAGCAATTCAGAATTAGCAGATTGGATCAAAGGAGATTTAGTGCCTACTTCCATCTTTAACCTTCCTTACAAAGCACTAGCCATGATGGAATTTATGCAAAGCATACAAAGCAGGTTAGTTACAACTCAGTCCCAAGAAAGGTGATGACTGGCGCAAAGGTCTTGCGGTCTGCTCTGAAAAGTGTCATCTACTTCCCTCTTATGGGCTGCCAGCAGAAGAGAATTCCTTTCATTATTTCCTGTTCTCAGAAATGCTTCTAGACTATCAGCAGATGTTTCTGTTCCATGAGAAAGAATGCAAAGCTGCAACTGATGCGTAGAGAGGAGAGGTAGTAACCACCTGCAGACCTCAGACTAGAGCAATAATTTCATCATTTGTCAAAGGAAGATCAGTGATTTGAGTTGCTCTGTGAAGAAACAAGTCGAGTGAAAAAAGGAAAATGGGCCATTTATTCCCATTGATCTAAATCAGCAAAGAACATAAAGTCCTTAAATGCTACTGGAGTAAAAAGAAAATAGGGTATTTAAGTGTATTCTGGATTTCTCCTAGCAAAAGTTTTCAAAAGACCAGAGGTTTTATATGTTTTATCTTTAAAAAGAAACCATGATTAGTATAAATAACAATATAATGTAGCAGACATTGCTGTCTCTGGATGGACAATTATTCAGCTGCAGATTGCGTCCATCAAGAGTGTGTTCGCAGGTATTCACTAAAGTTCTGCTTGATAAGCATTTACTGCTCTGTTAAGAGCTTATTAAAAGATGTATTGTGCCAAGGTTGATGCATTATGAAAGTTCACATTCCTGATATATGAGAAATTCCAAGTTTGAAGAAGTGAGTTCATAAGCTGTCATAAAAAAAATTTTACAGAACCTGCCTTCCTTATGTCTGTGCCTCAGTGCAGTTCTCCTCATGCTTTGTATCACCAGCATATCCAATGTGCTTTTTTTTTTCTCCCCCTCTGGGGCACTGCACATCATGTATTTGGACATCTCTGATCTTCTGAAATGCATACAAACACATGGAGATGGGGAAAAGCCCGTGGCACCTGAGCAATCAGGATATGCATGAATTATTTCACTAACTGTTTAGACCATCTTGAATTTCTGTCTTTCTATTCCTCCTGGGGCTTCTCTCATAGGCTTTCTGCTCTCTCATGCTTTGGGGCCTTGTCCTGCATTCCCCTCCACTTGGATGGATCCTTTCAACCTGGCTTCTTGTGTGCTGTGATGAGTGCCAGGTGGGGTGACTTTCCTTACAGGAAGGAGACAGAGCTTTGACAGCAAATTGCTGGGCACAAACAGCTACTTTCTGTGTGTTTTCTGCTCAATACCTGGCATAAAAAATTCAGGTATGAGTTTATTAGTACATTACTTAGATTATAATGGGGTTATTTGAAGGTCCCTATCAGTTGTGCGTCATGCTCTGAAAATTAACAGCAACAGTGTTCCCACTGCAACATTGACAAAGCCTGAAGCATTTTATCTGAGTATATATATATACAATATATACACTGCTCACCTAGCGCATTTAAATACAGCCTCTTTTCCTGTAAGGTAAAATAATTCCACAAGAGCATGATAAAGGTAAAAAAGCTCTACATTTCAGTCAGTTATTCAGTATGTCAGATTTGTGAAGGTTAGTGTCTTGCAAAATGTTTTGCAGTAGTATATTTAAAGATTTATGTATTTCTTATATATTCTAAAAGCTTTAAGGCAGAGAGGAGAAGAAGAGTTGTTTTGTATATTTGAGTTATGTTACCAGAAACAAGACAAACAGTTCTTGCGTTCTTGTAGAAAAGTTAATTACTCATGTGACACAACATCATTTTAATCAAGACAGGGCAATCAGTTCACATTACAAGCCTTATAATTGAGATAATGTAATCAATGTAAGTAATTGGCTGTAATAAGCAATTAAATATCTAACTGCATCAAGCAATAACTAAAATTACAGCCCTGAATAATATCAGCTAATTGCGTCATTAGAAACTTGTTTAAAAGCCAATGGTAAATCAAAGTTTTTCCCTACACAAAACAGCTATTGCAGGTGTCATTGGAAGATCCACAGCTTCATCCTGAGGGACATCAGGCAGCAAAACATGACTAAAGAAAAGCAGTCGTGTTCTAGCGTCAGGCTTGGACTTATCACAGGTCTGATGTATTAAGGCAGGAGTAGTCTTCCTCCATGGCGTCTTGTGTGGCCCCAACTCTTCAGCACAGCCAGAGCGACCACCTCTGGTGACACTGCTTTGCAGCACAGCAGCCCTCGGACAAGCAGCATCTCTCAGCAGCCCTGCACACCTCTCTGCTGCCTGCCACCACCTGGCCTGCAGCAGGTGCTGGCCTGCTGAGCCTCCGTGGGGGGGACGTGCAGGGGTGGCAGCTCTTGCTTCTTTTAGTTGTTCTGTGTGTGCTCGTGATGGCCAATGGGCCTCTCCTCCTGCATTCATGCCAGACACACAGTATAGCCAAATACTTTGGGTGGGGGGGGACAACAAAAACTATTTGGAGAAGATTTAACCTCTCCTAATAGAACTAGATCCATATGGAACAGGTCTGTCTGTGCACATCATGTAGCGATGGGTCAGCTCCAGCATCTGGAGGCTTTCTACTTGGCTGCAGCTATAATACCAGCCCAGAAATTTTTCCCAAATAAAGGAGAGTGAGACTGAGGCTACCAGTACAAAACATTTGAAATGGAACAAAAATCATGGAGGAAATACAAAATGAGATGGATTACATGCGATATATGGGTCCATGTATGTGTGTTTTCAACCTTGAGTTGAAAGCTATATAGCTATTCTGAGTGCTTGCTGGTTTGAAAGAGCTGAATGTGAATATCTAGTGCTCCTAAGCATTAAGAGAAGAAAATTCTGTAGGATCTAGTCTTTCAAATTAAATAGAAATCCTAAAAAGAGCTCCTGGAAAGCACAGCGTGAAATAAATCTTGTTTGTGAGAATAAAGAGGTGTTTAAGCCATACCAGCTGCTTTTCCTACTTTCAGCATTGGAGTTGGACTATTTCTGAATAGCAGATGAGACAGAAAAGGTCCCTAGGCTGGAGCCCAGCATTTCTGGAAGAAGGTTAGCTCCTAACTTAGGTTCGTGTGGAGCAGACAGAGAAGCACAAGAATGCGTAAGTGGTGACAGCAGGCTGCAGTGAAGCTCACAGCGTTGCTATCAGGGCATCACATCACCCAAAGTATTTAAACAGGAGTGGGAATGTATTGTTTGCCCCAGGGGATCACTAATGCCTTGCTGTTACAGTAGTGGTACAGTATGGACAGAGTGTCCTGTCTGTGTTGCTGCATCACTGTGAAGGGCTTTTTCCGCTGTGCAATTGGAAATCCTTGACTTCTAAGTCAGGGACAACACTTGCAGTCACTGAATCAACACACGGTAGCCACGTCTTCAACTTAGATCAAAAGAAAGTGTTGTAACCTAATTTTAGGGCTTACAGCTTCTTAATACTTTGCTATTTATAGGACAAGTTTTGAAAAGTCGGCAAAAAAAAAAAAATAAAATTGAAAGCCTTTTGTTCCTGATGCACCAGTCCATTGCAGCTCTTAGCAGTAGCATAACCTCAGGGCTAGAAACAGAAGCTGGACAGTTGGGAGTCCAGAAATAGCTTGCTCTTTCTCTTTTTTGTGCACACCCTCCAAATCCCAACCAGCATGCGGTGTGTGCTCCCCGAAGCCCGAGACTTTCTATGTTGTTAGGTAGGGTGATGCTCTCAAGAGGACAGAATTGAGAAGAAAAAGTAGGAAACAAACACTGGTATCACAGGGGAGTAAAGTTGCTGAAAAGCAGAAATGACAACATTTAGAGTCCCACTCATCAGTTTAGTCTGACTTTGTCATTTGGATTCAAAAGCTGACGATGGGCTTGGTAGCAGCAAGATAAAAGCTGTTGGTAACTCTAGAAAAGACTCAGTGCATAGTCAAAATGTGAAGCAGGTAGGAACTATCGGTAGACTTCATTTTCTTCACCTAACTTACTGTGCCTTCCCAGCTTTCTTCCTTTCATGAAATAGAAAAACAAAAAAATATTTTTACAGTTGCTGTCTTGCAGACATCAGCGTTAAGGGCTTTATTTTATAGCACCTGGATTTCCTTTCAGGGCTGTAGTTTTTTAAAACCTAGGGTTTTGTACAATCACAGCATTCCAGATTGCTGTCAGCCACATGCTTACAGCCAATTTATTAGGTGTTTTGAGGTTTTAGTGAATGCAAGAGAGAGGGAGATGCTGTGGCTGGTTCAAGTACCAGCTCTTAGCATCCCTGGCACTGACTGAAGGAGCACGTCTGCTCAACCCGGTGCAGCAAAGGCCTGGAGCTGTAGCCTGGCACTCCTCTAAGAACAGTCCCTGATGCTGAAGGGTGAGAAGAGAAGCCCTTCCCTGGTCCCGTGGTGGTGATGGGCAGCCTCAGGGCACTGACCCTTCCAAGGAGGCATCTTGCCCTGTGGGGAGCACATGCTCCGTCCTGCCCGGTGGCTCCTGCTTTTGGGCTCCCTTCTTTTCGCGACTGCTCTCTGAAATGCAAAAGTTCTAAGAATGTGAGGAGTAGTATTTTAGTAATTACCTGCAAATTATGTGTACCAAAGCTCAGCTTCTCATGAATTAAGGGTAAGGCATTCTGTTTGTCTACCAGGAGGTTAAAGTTTCTTTATCAAGCACAAGAGAAGATGCAGGTCTGTAAGAAGCTAACCAGTTTAAAATGGTTATCGTAGTTAGTTTGTTTTCCAACAGCTGATATGGGTTAAATATTTGGAATTGGAGAGTCTAGGGGGAGGAGGGTTATTATTTCTACCATTTTCTTAAAATAGTGAAGTTATGCAAGATAAATTGTTTTCTGAAAACCTCTTTTTGCTCCAGAAATTGCAAACTGAAAACTGAATTGCATGTTTAGCTGCCAATGAGTAAAAGTTGAAAACAGCANAAAAAAAAAAAAAAAAAAAAAAAAAAAGCCTTGCTTCTGATTTCAGGAGGTATAATTGTGTGCTTCATGTGGGAGCTGGAAGGCTCAGGAGCACACAGAAGTCTAAGATGTTTTTTTTTGTTTGCATCTGATACCTTTTCCCTGTGGTATTGAGGACGCTGATGTGTACCTTATACTTCAATGTTCATTAATGCCCACCTTGTCACAGCCTGTATGGCAGCTGTTCATAACATTTTAAAAATATGCAAAAGTTCTTTTGTTCATGAATGAAAGTACAAAGATGGTTATACTGATCACTCATAGGAATCCCTGGGATCTTCTAGCTGTGGTCCTCCTCAGGAGACACCCATCTCATTGGGAATGTTGTTGAAGGACTGAGAAACAGTTCTTGGTCAAAGAGATACAGAAATGACAAAGGATCTGTACCTTTTCCTCTCATTATTTGTACGGGGTGGGATCCAATCCAATCCAATCCATTCCTTCAGCTACAGAAAGCCTCTGTGAGGCAGACAGATACCTACACTCCATCTAGCTGTCCAGAAAAGCATAAAAGCTGGTTGCTAGGAACATCTGTTTGGTCGTATTTGCATGTCTGTTTTCATAAAGTCTGCAGAGAGCCTGATGTAGAAGGGAGTGATATTCTCCAGAACACCCAGCTGCTGGCACAAGGGTGAGCTGGCACAGAAGAATTGTGCTTCAGTTTGCTTTTAGGATTAAACTTGAAAAATCTTGGCAGCTCCCTCTGCTATTCACTGCTAGCTATGCTGCAGAAGAAGAGGACCTACAAAAACATATTAGAGAAAACCAAGTAGAAAATAAAACACTCCAAGTTAATGAGCCACTAAAAACATTAGTCTAATTTTGGACTCCCCAGTTTTGTTTGTATTAGTCTTTCAAATGTGCCTGGGACCATTTTGTGGTCCCCAGGCCAGGTGTGGAAAAGCCCAAGTCCTTACTGTTAAGTCTCTTAGAGTGACAAACAGCATGGCAGTGTCCAAATTGCCTGTTGAGAATGGTTCTTGGCCCATGCTGATCTCAAACCAGGTCCAAAATTATTTTGGGAGAGTGGTAGCTTGCCCAGGCCAAAGCTATCACAGGCACAATTCTAACAAGTAAATGGGCTTGGATGGTCAGGTGTCAGGCCTGGGAACAATCCCTGGCACTCTTTAATCTGCACTTCTATTGATGCAGCCAAGGAAGCTAAGACTAAGTAAATACCATAACTGTAAAAAAAATAACTCTCACCATATAATTATTTCAGCAAATTATTAGCAAAATTATGCATCTATAAAGTGTGGCATAAATTTCAGTCAATGCCATTTAGGCTGTATCTCCATTTCCAGAAAGCGCAGTTAGGCATAAGGGAGGTGGAATTTTCCCTGTGTTATCCAAAACATATATGTTCTCCAAGGAAACAAAAACTGGAATAGAAAAATCTACTCTCCATTCCTCAGTTATAAGCCATACAAACCCATCCCCCAAAAACATAGTGTCAAATCCACCAAAGATACTGTTCAGAGAGTACTCTCCTTACCCAAATATTGTATTGCAGTGTTCCCACCATCAAAGCAAATGTGTTTTATTTTTATTGGTGTATGCAACCAACAAATCTAAAACCTCTGTATTTGGACTGGATCTTAGCATTCTTGGTGTAAAGCCTTCCCTCCTATCTGCCTATTTATCACTCCCAGGTTCTAGTATACATACAGGCAAAGTAGGGAAATAAAAACCATTCAAGAAGATCAGGGAGAGCTATTTTCCTCTGCAATATTCAAGACTGAGCAATCCTGATTTGCCTAAAATTAAAGGGAATTACTGGCTATCCAGATTTTTTTTTTTTTGGACACCACTGAAAATGTTAACAGTAGGCCTTGTAGGAACCATGACAGTCAAATTCCAGAGGCTTGCAAGATGTTCTTCAGTAGCCTGATTTTATGCAGCACCGAAGCCAAGCCCTGTTTCTGCTGAATTCAGCAGCAAGCCTTCTTTTGCCTTTAGCCCATCAAGTTTTCATAGAGGGCCACAAGTCCAACATTATTTCCCAGCACTGCATATTACATGAGCAGATTTTACCAGGAACTTCCTTAAACACACTTTTTTTGGACCAGATTTACGCAGTACCTCCCACTAATATTAATATATTGATAAATAATACATAATGCATTCCTCTTATCTGCTTCCTTGAGTAACTCCTTTTAACTGGAAATGGGCAGGTGGGAAAAATCTGTTCGTTTCAGCTCTGCTGATGTGCACAGAGTTGGCTGGCCAAAAGAGGGAGAAGGCTGTAGAGAAATGTAGCTGCACGCTCGGGTTTGCTTACTGATGTTTATAAAAGTGGTAGTCATCTTCATTGCTTTGTGTCTGCACACTCAGGTCTTTTTTGTTATATGCTGATTCCAGTTTATATATGAGTGTGTGTATAACAGGCAGATATAGTCAGACTGCCATCGGTTTAAGTTTAGAAAACGTTATCTAATATAACTTTATTTATATATATACAGCAATAAGTAAGGATATAACAGAGTATTGTTGCTATATACATTAAAGCCACTGCTAATAGTGTATTTATTTACATATGCACTTAAATATATATATAGTATAAAAAAGTAGCTGTCTCTACCAGTGTTGCTGTAAGCAGTACAATCAAGGACACATGGCTATCCCGTTTTCGTACACTGTCTGCAGTGAACAATATAAAAAGACAAAGGATTTTATGAGCAGTCCCTCAAGAATACTTTCATAGCTTTGAAATATGTCTCATTTGCCTTTGTTTTTAAAGAGGCCAATAAAATCCAACTGATGCTAATGCAGTGTGACATGCTTTTGGATAATTTTTAAACATTTTTTAATGTCTGTGTGGTGTCTCATTCATGTAGTAGTAGCCAGACAGACTGTAGTGGCTCTGTGACATGGAAATCAAATTGAAGCTTTTACAGTCCAACAGTTCAGCATCCCCAGTTTACCTGTATTTAAAAGCCATGTTCTTTAGGTACTGAGTTCCGCGAGTATTTGGATAAAGTCAGAGTTATCTAACCTTTGTTATTTTTACACGATCTATCATCACACATTAATTTTGATGTGGAATCACCAAACTGACTGCGTTTGGAAGAGAAGGTTGGGTGTAGAAAGCTGGCTATAGCAGAGCAGAGGGCTTGCTTTTCAAAATTAGGTGCATGAAAGAACGTACACATTTTCCATGGCTATGCATACAGATGTTTTGACTGTATTCAGAGTGGTTACTTCCATGTCACTGCTCTGATCTTTTTGCTGCACAACGATGTGAAGTTGTAATAGCTGGTATAGCTTAATCAATCACCTCTCTTTCCTGGGGACAGTGCTGCTCCAGTCACAAGCACATCCAGACAAAAGCTGTGTTTGCTTTCTTCCTACACTTGATGGAGGCAGATGAGACAGCTCTCTTGCTGTCTTTAACAGGATATAGAGTAGTCTGAAGGGAAGGATCGTGGCATTCGGGAACAGACATCCTGTGATGTGGTAGCATCACTAATCAGCAACTTGTAGTCAGGGCATGTATGCCCAGAAAGTTAGGTCAGGCTGCCTGATTCTTCCGGGCAATTCTTGATTGTCAAACATGGTCCTATGGCCACAAAAGCGACACCAGACACCAGATGCACATGCAGTTGTTGACACATTAGATCCATCCAGCCCTCCTGAAGCCATTTCTCCTCATCAGCAGGACTGAGGAGAACACCACCTGGTTCCCCAGGCCCTTGACCATCTTCCCCTTTCCAGGATCTTCCAGGATAAAACTGAAGATTGTTGTGAATATGATGGAATGAAGTTATTAATCTAGCTGCTTCTCATGCTAGAAAAAGCCATTTCTACTGCTCTCTCTTCTCTCTTTTCATCCCCATGCAACAGATGAATCAGTGCTTGAGGATGATACTCTGTGGGGGAAAAAAAAAAAAAAAAGGACAGTGTGGCCTTTGGCTGATCCTATACTTGCTGTACTAGCTGAGAAACTGCAATCCTGCTAGCCCTCCCAAGCAGATCTTTCCCTGGAAATCAAGGATAAAGGCTAATTCTTTCCCAGGCCTAAGGAAGAATGTTGTCCTAGTTCAAGACACGGCATGCTGTTTGTGTGGTGTTTACATTTCCTCTAGACAAA
>VXAV01002247.1:209463-267941 GCA_013399715.1 Alectura lathami | reverse complement strand
TTCTGCAGTTCCTGCGTTAGTCCTCAATGGGTCAAAAAGCGTTAAGGCCCATGCTGATGCAGTGAAAGTTAATTGACATGGATTTCTGCTAAAAACTGAAGTAGAGCTCTGTTTGAAAGTTAGAATGGGAAGAGGAAATAGCAGATAGTGGTTTTCCATCTTCTCTCTTCAAAGTGATCTGACTGACATATTGGTGGTGGCATTTCAGTGCTTTGAAGGCCCAGATCATGACCTAGGACTAGATAAGTGACAAGTTGAAAGAGACTTTTTTGATAACTTGTCATTCTCGTGCTTTGGTCTGAGATACACACCTGATCACAGAGAGCTCTTCAGCTGTCAAATGCTACCTAGACAAACATGTTCCTGTCCTGAAACTGGCTGAGGCACGCACTCTCTAGCCTTCAAGAGGCCATTTGCCAAGTTCAGAAACGCATCTTTCGTCTAGCCAAGGGTATTTCATTGTGTCCTTCCTTTGTATCAGCTTGTGGGAACTGTCACAAGCAAAATATAAATTATGAGCGGTGAATACATCTTTTACAGTAAGCATAAATGGAAAAGAAGGCAAAGGCAAATTTGTTGCAAATTACTTCCCCTGAATGCTTTCATTTCTTCACTATTCTTTGTTTTGTTTGGAAGTTTTGAAGTGGATGTAGTAAGTGGAAGGCTTAAAGTATTAGGTATTTTACCTTGATTTCACAATACACATTGTTTAAATCCTTCAAAAGAAAGTCCCATATCTTGAAGACATATAGCAAATTAATTCTTTGTGCTGGTTAAGCAACTGTACAAGGAAAAAGAGTGACTGGACCATTCTCACAGAGCAGTGCCATTTGACTCTGGGGAAGGAAGTATTTTAATGCCAGGTGATGTTCTCTTAGGATAGTTGACTGGGACTGAAAAAAGTAAATGATAGTCACATAGCATAGTGGCAGAGTGCGGAAGGAAAACATAACCCTGAGGAGATCCATTCTGGATAGAAGCCAACACGGGTGTGCGAGCTGCTTACCCAACTGTCCACTTTGGTTCCAGCTCAGCAGAACTGTAAACATCTGGCATGGGGACATGGGACGTGGTGCTTTCAAACTTCCTCCAGACTGAGTACTTCTTTGGGTATTTTTATCTCTTTACAGGAACCCAGACCTTTGTATAACAGAAGGTGCCAGTTTTATTCAAGTGGAGTAGGATTCCTATATGATGCCTACCAAACTGAGGTAAACAACGTCACCTCCTCACACGTTCATTCCTGTAGTGGTTTGAGGGGCTGAGGAGGAGGGAGGCGGGTATTTGAGAGTGTCTCTCTGCATGCAGGTCATGGGTCGAGGAAACCCAACTGTTTTTTCCTCCCACAAGTGATCTCCCACCTATCCAAGCTCCGATGACTGCAAATCATTACAACCAGTGAGGTTTTGAGTCACCATCGACGCTTGTATCCCACACACTACTCTGGGATTGGAATGGTTCCTGGTCCATCTACATTGTATAATAGCTGTCTGGAATGTATTTATCACATTGACATCTTTCTCTGAGGAAATTTTTGTTGACTTCAAGTGGTATAGGAAATATCCAAATGAATCCATTTACACTGCTCAAAAGACTTCAAATATTCTCTGTATTTATCCAGAACAGGCCAAGAAAGTCAGTGGTTTGTATGCAGTTTTTTATTTTCTCAGGGATGTTAACATGGTAGGAAAAGTGCCCGTACCCAAATGGCTAGCCCCCTGGGCAGTACAGATTTAGTTTCTTCTCCTATTTTTCATTTTACTATTATGGTAAATGGGTGGGAGTGAAAAGGATATCAGGCAGAGCAGGATAGAAAACAAACAGTGATATAACTTACCAGAAGCCAGATGTCCTTCATCACCATTCCATCCTGTGGCTGTGAAGCAGTGTATGGGGAATGTTCCTGTTAATAATTCTAGAAACAGCTATTCCTGAGCTAAGCAGCTAATACTGCTTAAATGTTGCTGCTGGGGCGCCCTGTTGTTGATTCCAGAAAATACATGGCAAAAATGTTTCATTGACCTCTTTGCTTACAGGCCTACCCGGAAAAACTCTATCCTCTTCTAAAGTGTTCATGTGCCCTCTGACACAGACACAGCCCAAGAAATGTTTCTGATTCCTCTAATAAATGTGTAGCTGGGGTCACACTGACCTCAGCTCCTTGTGGGTGACTCCTGTCTGGAGCTTCTGACCGGACAGGCTTGCCCAGCTCTGCAAATTTTGAGAGTGTCTCAGGTTGGGCCACCTTGAACTCCTTGCTCTATTCTGGCAAAAAGCTCCCCCCAAACATCTCTTTTTAAAGCACAGTTAGTTTGTAATAACATTCTTGTCTGGTTGTCTACTGAGCTAGAGTCAGCATGTGCTAATTCAGAGTTACTGATCCGTGGCATTTGAACTTGGCTTTTGCTTTCCTGAAGTTAGCCAGCTAGTGAGCAAGGGACATGCTCTGCATTCCAGGCGAACACCAAACCAGGAAGGCAGATTGTTTGCTGAGAGTGAGTTTCCTTCTGATTGCCATCGCTAGCCTGTGAGTGGTCTCCAGCTCATGGAGTCTGCTGGATTCAGTTCTTTTCTTTGCTCAAAGCAGAAATAATTTGATTTTCTTGCAATTTCTCTGAGGTGAGAACATCTCTTCAATTGTGCTGAGGGGATGGACAGGCACAAACAGCCAGAACATGAAAAAGCTAAATGGCTGGTCACTAAAATAAAAAAAAAAATAGGTCTTGACAGGCAGGAGCCCCACAAATGGCCTGTTTCCACCACCCTTGCTCACACCACACAGTAATTTGTTTATTTTGGTTTATCCACTGATCTCCTAAAAAGGAGTGTCTTGCTCTTTGCATGTTTTAAAAATGCAATGATAAAAATAGACAACTACAATAACTCCCTTGGCCAAAAATTTAGTACATCGTGCAGCCTAGAAGCAGCTAAAGCATGTCTAAGATCTCACCGATCTCCGTCTTTTGTCCTTCTAGCCTTCTACAGTCAGAAGCAGCAGACTGGCCTTGATGCTTGGGGAGGGGAAAACTACTTTTATTTCCCATCAGAAGTGATCCCCAAAACCACAGAACAGAAAAACAAACAAACAAAACCAACCACATTTTAGCAGCTCACTCCATTTACAGGATACTCTGATCCCAACCACATGTGGGATGGAAAAAGGGTATTTTAGCTATGTGAGTCCTAGGCCATTTTCGCCATACACGGGGCTGAAAACCAAAGTCCTGTGTTCCACTCAGTGCACAAGTACCAGGGCCTTCCAACAAAATGCCCTTGGTAGCAGGTACGTTGGCATGGTCTGCTCCAGGATTGGTTTTCAAAATGCTTGGAGAAATAGCCACGTGATGTTTCAGTCACTTTTGGCTGGATCTTGATTAATCTGACATAGCCATTGACACTGATGCCCTCTTCTCCTGCAGTACATTGCTGCTTGGGCTGAGGAAGGCTGCAGCTGATGATGTCTTCAGGCCAGTAAAGCCCTTGTGTGAAATTCCAATCACAGCAGAACAAGGTTAATAAAATGAGGTCATGTCTCAGGGTGAGGTACTCTTGTGACAAGTAGGACATGTTGTCTCAGGCTGTCATCTCCATTTCTGGTTTGCAACTCAGAGTGGGACTACCTTTTTATAACCTAGCTTCCATTTTGGATTAGAACATCTGATTTGTACTGGAGATTAACCATACGTGTAGCCGTGTCCTGGGCAGCAAAGCAATCCTGGCACATCATTTTAACTTTCTTTTAGTTTTATCACCCTTCACACATGAGTGTACACACTCATAGACAATGGCAGTTTTCACACTGAAGAAGGATGTGGAGATCCAAAACTCAGGAGCTGAGAAACACGGGGTAACGTATGTGAAGACTGTCTCACAGGGGAACACATTTGTGGCTAAGCAGGAATGAGAGAGACTGTAACGGAAGCTTTTTAAAAGCAGGCATGTATTCCTAAGCAAGCTATTTCTACTCCATCAGTATGAGGAATTTTCCATTCAGTAATGCATTTTATATGCATTTTGCAAACAAAATACTTCTCAGTTGTTACAGCACATTTTTTATATCAAAAACTATAGACGAAATGTATTTTCTGTCTTGCTAGCTTTTAAAACATGACAGTTCTCTGGGATTTCAAACCCAATAAACTAGAAATCTCAGGGAAAAAAAAAAAAAAAGCCTTGCATATAAAATATTTCAACTGGTCTACAGTGCCAAAAAGAAGATATATGCTTACCACACTTAAAGATTCATTAAAATTTCTTGTCTGGATGGAAAGTGGCTTACGTGTCTCTACCTTTATTATACTAACATCTGTCCAGTCCATGTAATTCCTGCTCACACAAATCAATCTTTTTAGCTTTATATCCAAAAGCCTGCTGTGAGTGGTGCTATTTGCTGGTGCTTGGATCTTTTCTGAGTGGTTTTGTTTGTGGGTTTGGAGATTATTGTCGTTGTTGTTCTGAATTATTTTCTTCTTCAGGAGGATGTTACTGGAAGGCAAGAGCTCCTGGTTATTAGAAGCTGCTCAGAGAAACTGACATTTTTGCCCATTTCCCCGCTACAGTGGAGTGGTATTTTAAACCACTGCAGTGGCTTGTCGTAGCTGGCAGCCCTGGCACACCATCCTTCTGCTCAGCAGTAAACAACACCTGACACTGCAGTGGCTGCATCTTGGGAGTCCATGTGGTGATTTGTATGTTGCACTGAAATGCTGAGATTAAAAGTCAGTCTCTTCTTTTCTGGCAGGTGACATGTTATACCTTAAACAGCAAATGCCAGCTGAAGGTAAAGAGTAACACGTGCTATTGCTGTGACCTGTACAACTGTGAGAAGTAAGTACCTGTCTGCAGTCAGCGGCCTCTGAGAAATCCTTGGTTGTTTGTCCTGCCTCATAAATGATGGGGAGTGTTGCCCTTAGGCCTGGGGAAGCAACACAGGGGGCTTGTGTGCTGAGCAAGTCAGTTCCTTGGTCACTGATGTCCTGATGCCAGTGGGTAACAGCGCATGGGCTGTGTGTTTATGTGGCTATTATTTCAGTTTCTTTTAAAATATATTGACAACCTCTTTGCTGTGTGATCAAAGTCGACCACTCAGTCATAGCCCAGTCAAGATTTACTGGTAGTCTTGCAATGCAATTTTCTCATTAGATTTAATTAATCATTTTTTTCTACCAAAATGGGGAAGACAAAATGAATAGGTGTCTGTACACAGAGATCATGTTGCAGGCAAATACAGAGCTCTTTTGTTAATAACAGCCTACTAAGTTGCCATAGGATAGATAGAGAGGGTCTTGTGTTTCCTGAAGTGTCCATTTGACTTCATTATTAGCAAAGCATGAGAAGCCAGAAGAAGGGAAAAAATGTCTGGATCTGCTTACAAAGATCAGCAGAAGGTTAGCACGGGGTTGCCATGCAGTGATGTACCAGGAGTACACGAGTGGTTAGGAAAATGTAATGTAATCACAGCCAAGTCCGAGGGTTTATAATGTGGAAGACAGATGGAATGAGCTCTTACATCTGGCTGGCCACCTGGATCACAGAGCTTTCAGCTGCGAGCAGCAGTCATGTCTTGCCACATACAAGAGGCTGGAAAGAATTTCCCAGCGTGGAGCTTCTGCCTGACCCACTCTGTAGAGCTCAGTATCTTCTTACCATGCTCTCTCATGCAACCTCTGTAACCCTCTATGGTTAATCCACAGTCCCTCTTCTGTCTTTCCTTCTCTATATTTCCCACCTTTCTTCCTTCCTGTGTCTCTAGTATTTTGTTTTCCTCCTTTTCACATGCCACCAGCCCTGAGCAGCCTCAGTCCTCTGTAAGCTTTGGCTAGCATGTTACCAAACAAGAACGTTTTCAGAGTATGAGAATGAGGCTGGCGCTATGAAGTAATATACAGGGTTTCTTCATGGAAGAGTAGCCTAGATCCTGACTAAATTAAAGAAGAACTTTAAATTTAGGACTAGAAGGAGGTCTTCTGTGTATGCGTATTTCTCATGTGCACAGACACAAAGTGATTGCAGTTCTATGGGACGGATTAAAATCCCATCTGAATGTGAGAATTTTTTGCTTGTGTAAGAAATGTGAAATCTGGACATGCTGGAAGTATACAAAATAAATGATATGGGAAAGGTAGAGCATGCTCAGCTTTGGTATCCTTTCTATGACAGACAAATGAGGGAACATCGCAGCTGCAATGCAGTTATCTTAATACTGAGAGTGCTTTTTTCCATGGTATGCAACTAAATGCTGCAAGTTAACACTGAACTGAACAGCTCAGCCCAGCACAGAAAAGAACAGGAGCCTTAAATGACTGAAACATTCAGAGTTACCGGATAAATTGACTGAAACTCTGTTGCTTAAAGCATAATGTAGCAACAAGTAGAGATGAGGAGAATTCCTCCATCTCCTCAGTGCCAGTTTTCTAACTGGGGATTGTTGGAAGTACTGGGGACTGATCACTGCTGTGACAGCGATATTGTTAAATGTGTGTTCTGCCGGTGTCAGCAAGATCTTACGGGACTGGCATGGGCAAATCCAGAGTAAAGAAGCTCACTGCTCTGTGGATTTGGCAATTCTAGTTTGTAGGGTTGCCAAAGAGAAGTTGGAGGAGACACAGTCACATGAAGTGACGTGGTGTCAGCGATGCAGCAGAGTGGTACACAGGCAGGATCACAGGTCAGGTATTCTCAGCCTGCTGTCAGCTGAAGCTATGGGTTTATTGAGTTAAGCAACGTCCGGGCTCGTATAGCATGGCCTAAAGAACTCGGCAACAGCAGATCTGCAGTGCCAGAACCATGCCCCACAACAAGCAGTTTGACATTTCCAGAAATTACTGTGCTTGGCTTAGTTCTTCCCAGAAGTTGTGGGTTTCTCCATGCTGCTACCTTTATCGGCAGAGCTTTCCCGAACCACCATCCCCGCGTCTGCCCCACATGCTGGGGAATGGGGAACAGAAGAATGTTTCACAAACTGCTCGCTTCTGCTTTCAGCTGTAATCTGATGGCAGTTTCCTAACAGTGCAAAACCAGAGCTGCCATTTAAAAAATCTTTCCGGCTCAAATAGCTATTCTAGGAGCTCATTATGGGCCAGCATTAAGGCAGGTACAGGGGAGAACAGCTGGAGATTGTTTTCAAGTTTTGCAGTAGAATATTTCTCAATTTCAGCAAGGCGATGAGAGTTGGCTTCACAACATGCCTGATTTACAATAACCATTGCAGTGCAAAAATACACAAACAAAAACTTCTGGCTAGTACAATCTATAGGTTGAAGGCACATCTTTATACTGTACTGTGTTGCATCTGTTAATTTGGAACCGCAGACACCATAAACAAACATAGCCAGCTGGCAGAGTCTCCTTTCCCGTGGTTGAATGAATGCTTAAGCAGCTTGCCTTCCCCTCTGTCAGAGATGCCAGTAGATTTCCAGGTGAGCTGACTGTGCGGAACATGCTTTATCTGGTAGCTAAGTGGCAAGGGCAGCACCCAACTACTAGGACTATCTGTGTTCAGAGGCCCTTAGGAAAAAATAAGGACTCCCTGCTCGTGCCAACACTGACCAGCCGAACTAGGGCTGGTGCTAGTAGGACTACATGGCTAGTGGTGGTGTTCACTGAGCAGAGCTTTCTCCAGTTCATCTGAGCAGGATTGGCACCCACAGGTAGAGCATGGGTTAAGTTCTTTGCTAAAGGGGAAAGTAATCAGGATTTAGATTCTCTGGTGCTCTTTGTTTTGTGCAAAACACAGTAGTGACGCTGTCTGCATTCCTTTTCAGCTCAGAGCAGTCCTCCAGCTACTACGAATTTCTTGGCGTGAGCAGCTGTCAGGACGTGGTTCACCTGTACAGGCTGCTGTGGTCCTCCACAGTGCTGAACATCATTGGGTTGTTTCTGGGGATCATCACGGCAGCCATTCTTGGGGCATTCAAAGACATGGTAAGGCTCACAGCCTTTTGCCTTCTGTAACGACTTCTGTACTTGCTGACATTATCAAAAGAGTTAAAAAAACAACTGTAAGTGTACAAAGGAAGCAGTTTAAACATGTTTCCTCTGTGGTCTGGGAGTCCGGAGTCTGGAGCCACATATTTAGGCTAAGTAGTCGCCAGCTGCTCACAGCTAAGTAGGTCAGGTCTGGTCAATACATGAGTGGAAGGGGGAAAACAGGCATCTGCATGAACAGATGCTGGCGCTTCACTTTGTGACATCTTTTTCTCTTCTAATTCAGCACTGAGCACGTGAGCCAGCACAGAATTAAAGGATGTTAGTTTGTAAATAACATAAAGCTCAAGTCCTAGGTGTGACTATTTATGTAGTTCTTTCCCCAGGAAGGGGGATTAACACTGAAGGACCTGTCAATTTTTTATTTAAACCTGTGTTTTCAGGTCATATTAGCCTCCTCTGTTGTTTCACTAAGGAATGCCACTCTCTAACTGCTCCCTGTGCCACACTGATAGGTATTGCTGCTTTCAGAAGAGGCTGTGTGTCAGGAGGGATAGAGCAGCCAAGTGGCTTCCAGTTCACTGGGCACTCAGAGGAAGAGATGGTCCCCACCCAAAGAGTTTACAAACTGAACAGGCAGAGGTATGAGGACAGGGCTGAAATGCAGGAGCAAAAGGGAGGTGTAATAGCAGCAAATGTTGTCTTAGTTCTGTGATAATTCTAGAGACTATTCAGAACTAAACAGAAAGAAAGATGAAAGGAAAGAAGAGAGGCATGGAGCAGGGAAGAGAAAGTAGGAGAGCCAAGTGTGATGTGCACCAGGGGGACAGGCTAGAAGGAAAATGCTGCTGAGATCTGGCAGTCAGGGAGCCAAGGACTCGGTCAGACTGGAAGGCATCCAGGCCCTGCTCCAGCCACCCAGCATCCAGCACCATGCAGTGCTCCTTCTTCACGCAGAGCAGTACCCCCTTCACAGCCTTCCTGCATTTCTGGAGCATCACCTGCCAGAAGTGACAGAAGGGTTAAATGCTCTAGGGATCAACCCTTTACAAAAATGTCTTCCCCTACAGCAGCAAGTTACTGCTCCTTGTTGCTGCATTAATTCCTGGTATTGCCCCTTCTTTCAGTCTCCCATGGCAGGAGGAACGGAGGCAACTCTGGAAAACTGGCGGCTGCAGAGGGCAGGAGGAATCACAGGGAGGACATTTCCCTGGGGTGCTCTGCAGCCATGTTACATGGGGTGTAAGCTACCAAGAAGCTCAGGACTGACGGCAGCTGAATCTTCTTGGCCTGAATATTGTGATGGTAGCCCTTTCATCTGTGCTTCTGCCTCTCTAGTCCCTCCCTTCTCTGACACCTGAGTCGAGAGGAAAGGGACAGGATGGGGCAGAGCTGCACACCGCCTGCTGCCTTGCACCCAGCTGGCAGCAGAGGCTTACAAGGGCCTTAAAATGATAGAGTGGGACCCTACGGATTATTTGAAATTCACCTTTGTTGAGAGTTGTTTGCTAAAAATACTCCTTTCTCTAACTTATGGCAAACAAGCACACTGAGCCATCGCGTGTATGCAGTGTGTGGCTGACCCATCCTTTGTGCGAGAGGACTCTTGTAGGGAGCTGGTAACAAACTGCAACCAGCTAGCCATGAACAGCTGTGGCTGCTTGAGAGAGGGGAGTGCACAAGCAGCTTTCCCAGCTTAGTTCATCACCCCCCCGTGAGAGGCGGAATGGCAGAAGGGGAGCAGAAACAGACATGGTGGGAAATGAGGGGATGTGCAGCTGCAAGATGAGGGTAAGGTGAGTGTCATCTGCAATGAGTCTTTGATAGAGCAGTGCAGCTTTCCAGGGCTACTAATTTTTTTCCTCTTTCTTTTTTGTTCTTAAGCTTCAAGGTGATTAAGATGTTCACTCTGTGTCCCTGAACATAACATGTTTGGGTCCCCTAGGTGCCAAGCTTTCATTAGATATTAAAAAATCAAAGTAAAGATTTGTTTTAGAGCTGTATGCTGTCCTGGGATTACCATCTCCAGCCTCTGGGGCCTTGCACAGACAGGTACAAAAAAGCTTTCTCAGTGCTTCTTGTCAAGGAGTCTGAGCTGGGGCTGCTAGTGCCTCCCCGAGAGGTGGAAGGGTGCGGAGAGCCAGACTGTGCCTGTGTAATCTGCCTCACATCAGCCCAGGCTTAAACAGGATTTGGGCTGAAGCTTTGTAGCAGGGTGAGCTCCAGTCCAAGCAGATCTCTGTGCTGTGAGGGGGATATTGCTGCGCTGCTCCCAAGGGACACCAGGCTGAGGAGATGTTCCTGGGAGAACTGGTCTCTGTGACCCACTGCATTCCTTGGGAAGCAGAGCCTGGGGCAAGCCCTGAGGCCTCCAACCAGGTGGCAAAAAGCCATGCAAGGAATTCACAGCAGCTTCCCCCAGACTGGAGCAAGTCTGTTGAGGCTCCAAGTCAAAACCTGATCTGAATAAGCTGTTAATAGTTCCTCTGCAGCAGAAGTGAGGGAAAAACAAACAAACAAACAAACAAACAAAAACAGCCCTCGCTGGCTTAAGGGGAAGGATGAATTTGTGTCGATTAGCTCAGCACCAAGACCCTTGCTATGCTTGTGACAGAATTACTAAAGGAGCAATCCAGAATGAAATGACTGTTCTTCTCCAGACTGTGCTTTTTTGAAGTCCTTTTTGAGGTACAGATCATAACTGGTTGGCTAATATGCTGCTTGCGTTCATTATGAAAGGAGAAACTCTTGAGGGGGCAAGCAGACATCAAACAGAAGAGGGAGAGAAGGAGGCAGGGGACTGAAGAAAAGAAAAAAGCTTAAGAATGTGTGGGAGAACAGTGTTCTTTCTTTCAGGATGTCACCTTCCCACGGATCTGTTCAGTGGCATTTTCCAGGGGGAGCCCTAGAGCCCACTGAAACGCCTCAGGGCGTTGCTCGGAGGTAGACTTCCAGAAAGTGCAAGGCTGGCTGACTGGTCAAACCAAACAGCATGTGTGTCTCTGGGGAACGCTGGCAGCCAAAACACGCTGCAAAGGCGGGAGCTTGCAAAACAGTGCAGTTGCCTCTTAACTCATCACATTTACTGCACAGAAAGAAAAAACAAGTATTGCTTTGGTTGTTGTGGCTTTCCTCTCTTGTGACAAATTCCCTGCGGATCCTGACATGCTCCCTGCAGCTTTGCTGTGTGCCAGAGGGCTGTGCTGGCCCGGTGGGAAACCTTTCATCCTCTCCTGATCCCCGAGGTGTCAGCTCTCAGAGGCCCCCGTGTCACCCTGGGGCTGTCCCCTGTGATCTGGGGGAGCTGCACCACTTGTGTCATACCTGCCTTTTTAGGTCAACCCTGTGCCTGGATGTGGGATGCTGGCAGGGCACTTACCTCAAAGTCACCTTTAAAAAAAACAGGTTAAGATGTAAAGTAAATAGAAGTATCCAACATGGTAAAATGCCCTGATAGTTTTTTATGTGTGACAGAGGTACAGAAATGCATGAAAAACTTCACTTCCTAGTACAAAGAGTTAACCAAAAATCTCTTCCCTGCCCCTGTATTCATCTGATGACTTGTAGCTGTTTTTATTGACACACCTTGCCAAGGAATCTGCCTGCCCTGAGTTTAGGGTTGCATTAATCTGAACGGCCACTCGTGCTGGGGGAGTGTGCTGGCTTTTCTTTTTAATCAGTCTCCTCCATAGAGTCCTTAAGGGAAACTGTACAGATGAAATATCATTCCTGCCTCTCCTCTTCCCTCACCCTGCTCAAGAAAGGAAAGCAAAATGAACTCCTAATTAATGAGCTACTTCCCATGTGTTTATGTCTTAGCACTCCTGCAATGAAAGGTGCAATTTGGTGTTAAAAGTAATTCTTTCATCTTAAAACATCTCCACCTACCTTTGTATTACTAATCTAACATAGCACCACAACTAGAATACTTGGTATCAGCATCTAACCAGCTTCAGTATCTGCAAGTCGTGACTGGCTCCAGGCTGAGACCAGATAGCCCGATAATAAGGTGCTTGCTGCGTGGACTTGGGGTGGATAACCCCACAAGCCTGCCCCCTGGGACTGTCATGATATTCGCCCAAAGCAATTGGACAATGTTGCTGCTGTGGTTCCAGAGACAGTAGAAGGATTTGAGAGATTCCTGGAAGGAGGACAGAGAAACCTGATAGGTCCTAGCCTTTCTCTGTGCCAGCTCCTGGGGTGCTGAGTTTCTCCAAAGAGCTAAGGCCTAGAGTGCCAGATAACTTTGTGCAGCACATCCGTGACCTAGACCATGTTTTCCATGTACAAACAGAATTAATGCACCCCTGTGTCAGTCACAGTGTGTCTGCTGTCTGAAAGATGCTGTGCTTCATGTCTCTCACAGATACGCCTGAAAGGAAATTGCAAAAAAAATCCTGGCTGCTGCTTCCAGTATTTGTCTTGCAACCCCCATATTTTATTATTTCAAATAAAAATAAAATTCCATACTGTCATGTAAAGGAATCTGCTAATAAAAACAAAGGAGAGGGCAGAAACCATTGAGTTTGTCTCAGTTTGCAAAGCAGAGGGTCATGAAAATCTTCCGCAGCGCTCTGTTGTCCTTCACAAACGGTAATGTAGCACAGGCTTTTAGGAACCTAAGTTCCTGAGTTCCTGTCACATTCAGCTTTTTTTTTTTTTTTTTTTCCTCTTGATTTTACTGGTTGGTTTAAAATGAGCTATTGCTTCGTCCTGCAAACCTTATCTCATGTTGCAGGTGAAGGCCACGCCAATAGAAGCCACGGGATGTGATCAAGGAATCAATTCAACTCTGATGCAAATGAGAATTTCTCTTGATTTTGTGCAGCAGGGATGAGATATGCATGTAGGGGTGGTATTGCAAAGCCAGCAGAAAAATCCGTTCCACAAGTGAGAGGAAGCTGTGAAAGAAAAAGAAGTGCTCTGGAAGAAGAGGTCTTTGTATATCTGTGTAGGAAAGCTGAGAGACTAAGACATGAGGGTGAGGGCATCAGGTAGCTGCTGTTGGAAAGAGTCTGCAGCCAAGTGTGAAGGCCTGGGTGCTGGAGTGAGTAAGAGGAGGCAGTCAAAGCTGCATGCTGTGCTTTTCAGGGTCTCTGGTCTGGAGTCCTGCCAGCGCTTTTGTAACTGGTGTTAGGGAAGAACCAGCAGCCTTTTTTTCCAAGGAAAGAAGATGAAAATAAAATAGCTGTGTAATTCTGCCAGAAAACTCACTCCAGATACACCCACCTCTCATTCCGTTTGCCACTTTTTTTTTTTTTTTGTATTACTGGCTTCATGCAGGAAAATAGGAAGTAGTTAAATTGCAATGTCACTTGCATTGGGACCAGTTACTGTTCCAGACCTCTCTGTGCTAATAAATTGTTGTTTTCTGTGCTTAACAGGTACCTATGTCCCAAATTGCTTTCAGTGCTGCACCTCCTCCTCAGATCCTGTACAATCCTGCCCAGCAGATCTTGACATACGCTGGCTTTTGTCCTTCTGCAGCAACTATTTCTACATATCCATCCTACCCGTTGCCTCTTCAGGTACAGTACAAAATGGCACACTTCTTAATCCATCAGAAAACCTTGAGCTGCCCCTGAGTACAATTGGTAGATCTTGGCTCCGGCGGGGTCTGGAACAAGGCCAGGAGGCTGGATCCCAGCTCACAGACTTGCCTCTGGGATGATTTAGCCTGGGTCTAGTTCTCAGGTCTCTGCTCAGATCTCAGGTTTTCTCTGGTCATCCTTTAGACTCTGTCTCTTGACCTGGAATCCCAGTGTGGGATTAGAGCTGCACTGCAGCAGTCACGAAGGTGAAAGCAGCCGCTGTGTTGGGCTAGGTAAAGCAGGAGCAGAGGCATCCGGGGAAGTCAAAGGAAGCATCAGGAGAGGGGAGCAAATGAGAGGTCTGTAAAAACTGAGTGATATGGAAAGGGTTGTGGCTGGATTTTAGCGATAACTTCTCATCGCACAGTTCTAGCTTTTTGGTGGCAAGATAAACCAGAAGGAGGAAGTGTTTTTACTCAGCAAAGAAGATTCAAATGTCATGGGATGTTGTGGAGGAGTATAAATGAGGGGTTAGAGGCATAGTCCATCAGCTGCTATTAAACTGAGTGAGTCCTGCCTGGAGCTGGCCTGGAAATTGCAGTGAGTGACGCTGAGGATGGTGTTCTTTTTTTTTTTTTTTTCCCCAGTGACCTGGGGATAAGAGGGCTTTTGACCCTCCTTTGCCAGAGGAGTTTCAGACTTCATCACCTGCTCCTGTTCCAGCTGGCTGTCAAATAGCTTCAGTGGAGAAAGCACTCTTCCCACTGCCATGGACCTCCTGTGGAGCACAGGCAAGACTAATTCCCTCCACAGAGGGTCCTTGGCAGTGTGTCCCATGAGCCAGACGCCTCATGTCCTGAGAGGACTATTGTGGAAGGTGCTACAGCAGATCCCTGTTTAATACGAGAATTATTCAAAGTTCTCTTTTGGGGCACTTTTCTCTCCCTCTGCACAGCATTGAGGCGTCCACACCCAGTCATAATCTGGGTTGTGCTCTGGGGGCTGACACACGCATGTCCTGCAGGCCCAAGCTGGTTGCTGTATCTCACCTTCATCCCTCCTTGCAGAGCTGACTCCTGCCATGGCAGGGTGTTGGGCCTGGCACAACAGGGGTCAGTCACTGCCATGGCTGTGCTTGGACAGTGCAGCACAGAGTGAGCAAAGGGAGATGAGTATAGGGATGAGCTGCTAAATAGCTGAATGCACTGAGATATGAGAGCAATTGTAGGCATTTCTAGAATTTTATATCACAGTAAGGCTGATTTGTTCAGTTCAGTGACTTGTATTTTGGCTGTGTAGTGCTAGACCAGCGGGTACTGCATGTTTTGTAATTCTTAATAGAAAGCACGGCATGTTTAGCACGAGCTGGCTGTGGACCAGCTCCCTGCAGCCTCCTGGGCTACATCTGTTCAGGGCCAACAACCACCCACACCACTGAAGTGTTAGCATCCTCCTGGTATGGGTTTGGCCCAGACCACCTAACAGCCTCCCATCAACACCTAGGGAAGGGATCAGGAGGGAGCAAGAGCAATGGACCATTCCTAGTAGGTGGTGTGCATACAGTCACACCATTACACTGGTGGAAAGTTCAGCTGTAGGGATGTGATGTGTGCTGTGCCAGTTGGCTTCACAGCCAAAGAACAGTGCTTGGCACATCTTATTTACTAACATAACGAGGCCAGGCATTTTTGGAGACCACTGGTTGAGAGGAAAAAAGAGTACACCCAGAGATCCTTTTTTTGTTTGCGTTTAGCTGAAAAGCTGTGCTGTTCTGCAGAGTTCAGTTAGCATGAAGCCAAAAGTTGAGAGAGAAGGGGATAAGCAGACTAAAGAAAGCAATGGATTTAGTTAAAAGAAAGAAAAGATGCATGTAAGTAGTCCTGAGGATCAACTGTAACTGCTCAGTCCCGTGTCTACTGACAAACAGAAATATTTATCCCAAATTCTTAACTGCATTCCAAAATAAATGTTTTTCCCCCCTAGATTTCTACTTTTTCTAAGAAGTGTGTTCATTTGTCTTCTCTTCCCTTCATAACACTCAGAGGCAGACATCACCAGCTGTCCCCAGGCCAGGAGAGGTTAGCAAGAAGCACTGGGATCCAAAAGGGAAAGGTCATAATTCTCTTCTTGAGGGGAAAAAAACAAAACAAAACAAACAAACAAAAAAAACCAACAAACAAAAACCTGCAAGCAGCCTTGCTGCATGTATGAGCTGTGTTGTAGCTTGGAGAGAATTAATTTCTGTATTAGTATACTGCAACAGTTATGAGTTAAAAATCACAATAAATGTACTAAAAATTACAAAAGGGAGAATGCGAGAAGCAGGCCTGGTTTGGAGCCAGCCAGATGCTCATACAACATGCCCATCTGTTGAGAGCTGTGGGCCAAACCCATAGGGCTGGAGGCCTTCATCATCCTCCTAAGCGCCCTGTTGCTGAATTCAGGCCTTCACAAGCCCTGCTGAGCTGGTACTGGTCCTTAAGGCAACTGAAGGCTCTGGGGTGGTGGTTCATCTGGCTGAATGCAGGGGCTGTTGGCGTGTGATAATGAGATCAGGTAGCCCCCTGGTCCACCCTGCTGCTCTAGGTGGATCTAGGTCCCAAAGTCCCTGTATCATGTCTGTGTGGATGTCTGGCATACCCCATGGCACCCCCAGAAGGGCTAGACACCCATGTGTGGGCAGCTGAGTTAACCTCCATGTGTCCAGAGTGTAGGAGGCTGCACCTGAGCGGGTCTACCCACGTGTCCACAGAGAGAGCAAGGCAATTTGCGCACATGGATTATCTCAGGCAAAAGATGGTCTACATGAGGCTCACGTGTACCTCTGGAGCAGCATGCAGAGGTCTGATAGTGTGCCCGTGGGCATCTCGAAGTATAACATTTTTGCTTCTAGGACCAGGATCCACCTCTGCGTTGGCAGTGCTGAGTCACATCACCCTGGCTGGGCCCCCAGAGGGTGACAGAGCCCCACCTCATGAGGGCTCTCTCAGGGCAGCCCTCCCATGCTGGCCCTGCAGCCCTGCCTACTGCCCATATGGGAAGCCCAGCTGGAGGCCAGCATCTTAGCCTCAGGCCTCATTCCCTTTCTAGCAGCCTTCCTAACCACCAAGGGAGGTGGCCCAAGACACACCTCTCTCCTCAGCCTTCCCTGTGGCTCCCTGAGGCTTTGGCTGAACACCATTCCTAAGCACCCGCATTTCACGCTTACCTGCACCTGCCCCTGTCAGGGTAGGGGCACACATGGTGGCTCAGCATAACGAAAGGAAGAAAATCTTCTTCAGCTAGGAGTTCCCCGAAGAGTTGGTCAGATTTGTTCCTAGTCCTCTGCTGAAGTATCTCACTGAGTAACTGCTTGCTGCAGAGACAAAGTCTTTAAAAAAAATAAATCCTTGAGCTGCTGGTAAATGCTCCTTATTTTACTTCACACTCTGTCCATAAGCAGAAATCAGGAAATGCAAAAAATAAAAAATAAAATAAAATAATGATAACAGGAATGCATTTTGACAAAGTAGTAACCAGCATTTCTTTTGTTTACCGTGGCATGTGGTGACAAAGCCAGTCATTCCTTACTGGTACTGTTCAGTCACGACCAGTGTTAGCGAGGGGCCTGCCAGCTGGTCAGGTAAATATTTAGCTGTGCAGGGACTGGTGGTGATGACAGCAGTCAGGGCTGTGCCAGCTGTGTCTGCCAAAGGAGAGCTCACTACAGAAGCACTGCCAGGCAGACGTATGGAAATGGTGAGAGAGAAGCAACAACTCCATAAAAACACCAAAACCCAAACCACCGTGAGCCCGACAACTATGTTGGGAGCTGATGCAGGCAGCAGGTCGTAGGTATGCCTGAACTGCCTCCCAGAAAGTCACGGTGCACAGACCCCTTCCTGTCACAGAGTCCCCTTTTCTCACCCAGAGAGTCATTCTCTGGCACAAATGCTGCATCTCCTCTCCACGGGGGTTTGGCCCAGGGCAGCAGTCCCCCGAGCCCCCCAGAGAAGCAAGGCAGGCACTGTGGCATGGGGCACATGTGGCAGCCCTGGGCAGCTCTGAGATGCCTCCAGCCAAGTATCAGCCCTGGAACTGGCCATCTAAATGATGACTAATTTTTTTTAGCATGGTAAGTACCCAAGACAGCACTGTCTGCTTGCTTGGATTTTTTTTCATTTCCCTTGAAATCGATCCATGATTACTATTTTTTTTTTTTTTTTTTTTTAAATTCCAGGCACTTTAGGCCTGACCTGAGGGGAGCTGAGCACAACTCTTCTGACGAAGCCCATGGACTGGCATGTGTTGGCATGTGAGGGGAGGAGTGAAATCCTGACCCTCTTGAAATCAGTGGCAAAACTTGTTTTAAAGTAGTGGTAGGATTTTATCCAAAACACTAGTCCTTAGATGCACCCTTATGTTTTAACAGACTCTGGTAGTTACTCAGCATGGGCTGCGTCCTTAGGTCTGCCTTTCTGTCCTGCCTCTTTCAGCCACTGTAACTGAGACAGCCAGGTGAAAGACCTACAGGGTAACGTGCTTACCTGTACATTTTTTTCTTAAGAGGATTCTGCATTTAGCACAGCAGTAAGATGACACATTTATGCAAGTATTACAACTCTGAGCTAATATAAATGTCAGGGTGATGCCTGGAGACTAGCAACTGCACGTAACCTAATCAGCCAGTCGGGTGCTGTGCCTCACCCAGGAAACCAGAGCATCTTTTCCTGCAACAACTCCTGTTCTGTTCTGTTGCCTAGCTGTATCCACAACATCTATTAAAAACGGCTTGGGTTACAGATGGAATCTGTCTTCTTTCACTGTACGCTGTAATTGCTATCCTTAAGCAGGTGTTCTGAGTGTTGTGCTGCAACGTACGAGAAAGTTAACCATGGGGCATACTATGTAATACTTACATGGGAAACTCTTAACTCAGAGCTGCAAATGGGGTCATAACCCTTTATTGAAGAAAGTATTTCTCTTTGTCTATATGCAGCCTGCCAGCAATTTTCCAGGAACATCATCTACTGACATTTCTTTATCAGAAGAAACTCAGCCTTCATCTCAGTCCAGCTCCAGCTACGGTCTTCCCCCCAATGCTCCACCCCTCTATGCACCGACTTTCTTCTTGCCTGGAGAAAAGCCTCCACCGTATGCACCGTAGGACAAAGAATTTATTCTAGGTAGTGGGTAGGCTTTGTTTTTAAGAAACCTTTGGAAACCCTGTGCTATGCAGGCCCTCGACTTACCGAGGAACCCTCCACGGAGTGTTACAGACGCTTTCAGGCATGTCTCACCGAGCAGGGTAGAAACCTTGAAATGTCAGGGCAGGCTCATCACCAGCAGGGTGACCAGTCACCATCCAGTCGGCCTGCAGCCAAATGCAGTAGTGCTTTCTGGCTCCCGCGAGTCTTTTCCTTCTCCATATACTGCAGTGGGTTTTCTTCAAGAGGAGGATATGTGTTCTGCTTTCATAAACCTATACAGAGGGGTTTTAGTCTGTGTTGTCCAAGTGGGTAGTCTGGATCTCTGAGTCAATCACTTTGGGTAGGAAGAGCCCAGGTGTTTGTTTGCTTGTAGTATTCATTTAAGAACCTTTTTCGGTGGAAGTGTTGTACCAATAAACAAAAGTGTGGCGATTATTTTGCAATAAAACTGACTGTGTGTATTTATGCTGTACCTAAGGCTGTTATATTTATGAAGACAGAAAAAAAAAAAAAAACAACAACAGAGAGGGAAAAGCACCTTACTGAATATTTCCCTGAAGTTTTAAACAGAAAGGTGAATTTTAATGATTTTTTTTTTTTATCTGCACTTTGTGCCAGTCTAGTCTGCGTAGTAAAATGCCATGTCAGTGCGCTGAAGATGCAATTTCCAGACAGACATTTAATCTGCACTTTAGTGTTAGGATTAATTCCTTTCTAGTCAGAAGAGGATCACAACCAAAACCACTCCATGTTAACCCCAGTCATTTACTTGTAAGCTTATCAAGTGCTGGTCCATCTGATGACTGCATCCTGCCACAGCATTTTGCTCCTGGAAGAGGGATGGTGCTGCGGCTTGCTCTGTAGGTCTTACAGTCTAGACAGCAATGAAGCTATAGAAATTCCTGAGAGGCCAAAGAGCGAAGTGGGGAAGGGAAGGTATTTCTCACTGGCTTTTAAAGCAGCTGCTTCATATTATGGAAATATAAAGAAACGCTATATAAACAAAGCCAGTCTACTTGACAGTTTCCTTTGCAAGGAAGTGACACCATCAGACCAGCTGAAAATAGAGCAAAGAACGATCATCCTTTTACATAATACTTTCCACCTTTCAGGAACTTATGGGCTCTACCTCTATGTATAAAAGCAGATTCAGTACTAACATACATAAAATCAGAGCTTAATTTATATGGGCCAGAAAAACGTATTCCTCTAAGTTTTTTTCTGATATAGAAAGTTTTAGGCCAGGGATGCTAAAGTCGGTGACAAGGTGCCTTACATGTATTGCTGACGAGGTCAGTGATAGGAACGTGGTTAAGAGAAACAGAAGTCAGAGAGGACACCACTGTTTCTCTTCTGTACGTGAATTTAATGCAAACAAAATGCTTTGTTTTTGTGCAAATGCACGCTGCAAAGAGCACAGTCACCCTGGCGATGCTCTGAGTGGAACGTGAGTGGCAGCGCACGTGTTGTGCTCTTCACTTCCTATGATACTCCCTGGGGATGCACCTGCATTCGCTTTTGGATGCTTTGGAACTTTTGGACTCAAACCCCAGAGCAGCCCTGCTCCCTTTGAGGTGAGCACCTAGACTGCTAACAGAACAAAAGCGAAGTCAATATTCTCTTGGGGTGAAGCACAGTGACTGAGGAGGAATGAAGGAATGCTTACCATTATTTTTTCTTCTTCTCAATGGTATATGGAAGCAGCTGCCTCTTCCTCCAGTGTTAGGGTATTAAAGCAATCACGCTTGACACAAAGCTCCCCCTCTCCAATCCCCTTTCTGTAATTCTCCAGACTTCCAGACTCTGCCTTTCTCTTCTAAACCACATTCTGGGCTGAGGGTTGTTGTGATCTGTGCAAAATATCTTCACACACATACACAGATATGCACAGTCCTGGAGAAGTTTTTAGCTCAGAATTAGACTGTTTTTAAAAAATGGAATTATAGTGTTTTTCACGTAATATTAAGCCTGAAGCTGCGACTACCACAACGTACCACAGGATTCATGCTTCCAGTATCTGGCCTCGTAAATAGTACCACTTACATTAACACAGCGGTCAGGCATATGTGTGATTCACTTGTGCCACATGGGGTGTTTTTGGGAACTGCCACAGAAACTACACAAAAATGCTAGACATAAGCCTGCTTTGCTAACATGCTCCCTTTGAAAAGAACAAAGTAAAATGCTTTGTTTCATCTACTTGGTTTAGAAAATAGTAGGTGCCTTCCAAGTTTGTCCTGTTTTCCTTAGAGCTCCTCCAAGTTAAAAGAATAGGAGATGTATTTTGGTAAAGTACTAAAATAACCAGGAAAAACAACCAGAAAACAAACCAGCACAGTGAGGGAGTGCTACTCATCACAACACTTTCAGGATTCCCTGCTCTCACTGCAGTAATAAACTGATGTTTCTTAGGTTCTCCACCACGTCCCAGGTTAATCCAGAATTACTGACTGTAACAGAAAGTACCCTCAGGAATAACTTGGATTCTCCTGCTCAGTAACGAACAGCACAGAACTGCTTCTGGGTTTTCCTGTCCATGCACAGTCTGCCTCTAAGTCTGCCCCTGATATTACTGTCTAGCTAGCAACCATCTCTTCAAACTGGCAGCTGGTCATACCTGACTGTAAGAAGACTTTTGACAGGCCTTTTTGTAAGTGCAAAAGAGTGGGTTGGTTCAAAGTGGTAAAGCTCCCATCTTCACTGCCCTACTGCATCATTGCTGCCTGATCTGGTTGATATGGAGCTTTGAGATCATGCCGCCTAATCATAGAATCATAGAATGGTTTGGGTTGGAAGGGACCTTAAAGATCATCTCGTTCCATTAACGGCTAAATACTTTCCTCTTCTCTGCTAAATAAACCAGGAGTTCTTACCAGGAAGCATTTGGGATAGTCTTTCCCCCATCTCCATCCCTTCCTCTGGGACAGCTACACATCCACACCTTGGCCACAGGTGTTGTCACATGCAGATTACCGGGCTAATCCGTCATCTCTGTATTTGACTAGGCAAAACATGACAACGACTGGGAACAATTCATGAAAGACCTTTCCATATTAACCCTCTGAAGCACAGGTGGCCATAGCCTCACACTACTTGGACTTCCACCACAGCATGCATCTCTCCTCTAACCTGATGGAAGACAGGGAGCAAACAAAGCAAGGCTTAAGTGCCTCAAAGCAGGCTAAGCAAAGCCTGCCCCAGCTGCACAAGGACAGCTTAAAAGTTAAATGCACTTCAAGGCTCTGCAACCTCTCCCAAGCAAACCCACACGCATATTCTCACCATGCTTCAGTTCAGCCTAATCCTGGCTAACTCACAGTCACCAGCCTCTGTGCTCCCATTAGGCTCAGGATGAATGAGCCAACCTCAAAATCAAGCAGCAAAAAAATGTCATCGCCATATAATATTCCCAATTCTTGACACCTCATCTTGCTTCAGTGGTTTCTGACACAAAAGCCATATGGCTTTCAGCTTATGGAGTCTTTTCTTCTAATAGTTTCCTGCTGACGCAGTTTTGTTTCCCATTCTCTGTTAACTAGAATTTTTCTAAAGGTCACAACTGAGTCTTCTATCTGTGGTACCAGACAAACTGTACCAATAATAACAGCAGCAACCACTTGCTCCCCAGCGCAAGGATATGTAGAACTGACATAAGCACATAACCCCCCTGGCCTCCAAACGAAACCAAAGTGAAACAAAAAACACCCACCAGTGGAATCGCCACATCAGGCACAGCTGGAGACATCATCTCCAAGGAGCAGAGCAATAATTTGAGTACAGGTAAATTAAAAACTTGTATGTAAATATTTTATTCTCTCATATTTAGCAAATCAGAAAGCAGTGTTGGTAATAAAAATAATACAGAATTATTATTTTTCTTCCAGTCTACACTCATATATTACCAGGTTTTCCACATTACAGATACAACTGTCTCTTACAGTCTAAACATAACATCCACTTTACGTATATTCTGTACTTCTGGCTTATTTAATATTAGTCTTCTGAACTATTTACAAATATATTACAACCTTTAAACCTCAAAGCAAAGGAGTATTTCAATAATCAATCTGACATAGGGATCAGTAGCTCCTACATAACTTCAGTGTTTAGGAGAAACTATACACGCAGTGCGGTAGGTCTGAATAATTTATATCTTTAAAAAAAAAGAAAAGCATCGAAAGTTTCTGAGTATAAAACCTTTGCATTGCAGTGGTACCTACGGACTCGCCTCAACTGGAGGACAAGAGTGCGATGTGATGTCGCTGTGCTTGTGCAGCGCCTCATCCAAGTCCAGCGCCTTGCTCCTCAGCTTCACAGTCATGCAGCCGTGGTAGGACGCTGTCACCGGCGTCGAGGTGACAGGAACATCTGTGCCAAAGGGGAGACAAGCATTTCTGAGGGCCACGTTTGCATAAACACCTGTCCTACCTGTGTTCTGACGATCATCGCAATGAATTCAAATTGTCCTCTTCTCCATGCCAGCATTTCTGCCTTCCCCTTCTGCCTTAAATCAGTTTACCAGAGGCAGAACAAACAGCAAGGAAGAAGAAACTAAGTACAATACAACAGACTAGGAGAAGTTAGTCAATACTTTTCCTAAATTCTGCATCAGGTACACACTGATCTGAAATAAACAAACAGAAATTAAGGTGAACTGTGCCTCTACCCTTCCCCAAAGGTTACTAGCTTACTTACAACCCAGCGTTGACCCAGCCAAGCTGGCTGTGCAATGGAAAGCAATGAATGTCTCAGAGACGACTCCACCCCACAGCGGTGCAGGTAGCACAGCAGGCCCATTAGCTCTACAATGAAGCAGGGAGGACTTGAACAATAGGCTGCGGTGTTGGTCTGAGATAACAGGTAATTTAAGGGGTTCTGCCAGGCCAAATTCAAAATCAAGCACAGCTCACATTGAGACAGACTCCAGGACTGAGTGAGAGAAGGAGTATTTGTGTGGGATCTGTAAGCCACAGATGCTATAAAATTTTCAGCTTTCTGGCTGAAAAGCACCATCACTTGGTGCTTGCTTAAACAAATGATTTCAGCCGTTTCCTGTCCCTCCCTGTCTACCAAATTTTATTTGTGAAGTCTGCTTAAGAGAATTGGACTCTTACAAAGAAGAGGGCATCTGCGTTACAGTACCTCACATGAATTTAAACAAAATCTTGAGTCAGAAGAAGTTGTCAGTGTGTGCTTCATGGCTTGAACACTCATCTAAGGAATCACTGAGATTGCTGCTCCAAGTGCCAGAGGGCTTAAGGAAGGGCTTTGTGATGGATTTGTAAGATACTGTCAAGAATAATTATTAAAAAGCTTTTCTTTGTGTTACAACTGCAAATCAGGTCAAAAGCCTAATTTTCTGTTATGAGTAGAAATGGATCTGTCTGAAATGTGGTCCTGTGAAGAATGAGAAGTATTTAAAGGCTTGTTCACCTGGTCAGTGTGCACACTGCCTGGGAAAACACCTATGCATCATATAAATTACATAAATTAGGGTTTATGACAATTGAAAATACCATATAAAAGGTAGCAAATGCCTGTATGTTCTCTCTTAAATTCTAAATAATATTTCTTCTACATCTACAACATTACCTGTACTCAGTACAGGACATGATGCATTTTTCTTCAGGATTCTTTATTTCATTGCAAAAGGAATAAAGAGATTAAGTGTGACCATTGAACTTTGGCCTTTCCAGTGGGTAAAGAACCAGGAAAAGGAAAAAACAACAATGTAATGCTGTCGAAGTTCGAACGAGCCAAACTCCCTTAGATCTGACCATTTGATATAGTTATTTAGCCCAAAGTGATGAACCCAACCGCAGTGCTGAAATGTTTGTTTGTTGGCAAGTGACAAGGTTTCTCAGTGCCAGCGCAGGGTTCCACTCAATGGCAAAAGCAGGCCAGAGGCAAGAATTCCTGCTGCTGACTAGAACAGATCAATGGGGGAAAGCAGCCAAATCCACAGAAGCCAACTGGGTCCGAGAGCAGTAGCTATGACGTATCCCACTTAGTTCTAGGTAATTAAAAATTGTGCTTCACCCAGCAGAATTAGCCTGAGCTAACCACAGAGAACTCGGGATAGCTACAGGAGGGAACTGGGTTTTGAGCTGTGCATTTGAGAGCTACCTGAAGGAAAGTAGGCTGCATGTCTTGCTTATACAATGGCTAGCTCACGGTGCAATCTGAGGCTCTGGAAAAGGCCACATCTGGACTCAGCATTGTTCCTGCCAGCATGTGAACTCCTCAAAGTGTGTGGCCTCCCTCTTTTAGGTGTGACTGCAAACCATTTGCATCGCTGGCATAAATATTCTGTAAGCTCTCGTTCATGGCGGCAGCGGTCACGTGTCATGTGTGCCAGGACACACGGCATCTCGGCCACCCTGTTCCAGCTTGATGGCTTCAGCACCTACAAGAGGCCAGCACTGCTCCCTTGCTTGGGCAAATAAGGGCACGATTTTGCTTAGCTGTAGGATGTGATGCAGTAAGGACTGATAAACCAGTCCAGCCAGAACAAGAGCCTGCCCTCCCGACACAGACAAAATTCATGATTCAGATGAAAGTTTGATCTTTCAGACTTAGAACAGAAGAGCAAACTGACCTCTGACAAGAAGCTTTGTTGCTGAAAAGCCAGCAAAACCATAGGTTGTGGTAGTCCCTTGGTTGTGCCCTAAGTACCTTCTGCTGCGAGGAAATATGCTAACTGTGGACTGCTGTGCTCAGGATATCCCATGATCAGCCCCAGTGATAATTGCCACGCTGGGCTCCTGTGCTTCAGTCAAACAATGAGGCCACTGGAACGAGTCATTTTTTGGGAGAACCTATACACCTGGAGCCCATACAGATCTAGGAGTCAGGCAGAGATTAAATTTTAGAGACAAAAGGGCAGAAAGCTTTTACATGTATGTTTGGGAGGCTAGGAAGCCAGATGCTGCATGCTGTGGCATGAAATGTTTAGCCCTCAGTAGAGACTTGGGCCAAATCTGAGACTTCCTATCAAAGCTGACAGTATGTACAAAGTCTACAGTGCAGTACAGATGAGAACTGAGATCCCACAAGGAGTTTTTAGGTGAGAACGCAAAGTTCACACATTCTCACCTAATGAACGTTAAGGTGTGTAAAATCTGCAGGAGCCTGTGGTACAGGTCCTACAGATTTTACCATATTTAAGGCAATGATCCTGCTTACAGCTGCCCTTTAGAAAAATCATTTCAACTGCTGGCCGAGCAAAACTTCCTATTTTTGCCTCCAGCTATCCTCAGAAGGACACAATAATTCAAGAATAAAAGAAATTGCCAAGCCCACTCTCACATCTGTTGAGGTCAGGTGCTTGCATTGCAGCCAAAGCCTGCTCAAGCAGAAACAGAGAATGAGGCTCCTGGTTTAATGAACGGAGACAGCTTTCCCGACTGTCAGCTCAGCGAGGAGAGGCGGGGGTCTGTATGCTATGCTGCAGAACTGGGTGCTCACCTGGCAATCCTCCCACGTACGTCTTCACCCCTGACTGCAAAGCATTCTCCAAGACAGACAGGCTGTCCTCTAACTCAGAGGTGCTTAATTCACTCTCTCCCGCCATCCCGTCTACCCTCAGGGATAACTCGTCCTTCTTGAGGAGGATGTCCACAGAGTGTTCCTTCTTATCACAGAGATTTAGTGCCAGTCTGGACACAACTGTGTTCTCCACGGCCAAGATGACGAACTAGACGGCAGGGGAAAGAAAAGAGGCAGTGAGCTGAATTATTCCTAGCCATGCTTAGCCAGGGACAAGATGACCCCAGTGGGGCCTTGTTTACAAAGACTTTGCAGAGCCACCAGAAAATCAGCCCTATTATTCTTATTGCTGATCCTATTCTGAACTTGAACCAGGGGGTCTCATGGCAGTTGTAATCACTTTCTTCTAAGAGAGAACTCTTACTGGGCCTAAATAGACTAGAGCTGCTGTAATACAGATGAAAATTTCGCTCAGGGATTTTGGTGAAATTATTCCTGATTTACCCACATGTAATGCCAGAATGTAACCCTTTATTCTGAATATCACTAGATCAATAGCTTCAGCACTCCATCATAACTGGCCTTTCACAGCACCTGGAGTGACACCTAAACTTGTCTGCCTTGGGATATTACTGAACAGCTTCTATGTCAGAAAATTTTAACGACGTGCTGGCATTCAGGAGACCAGTTCCATCTTCTACCTAGACCCCATCTGCAAAGAGTTTGTGAGTACTGTTCAACGCATATCCCTAAAGGGCAGAACTTCAGCACCCCAGTCTCAGACCATGTTCTGAACTGGTGAGTGCAAAGAAGCAGGCAGGCAGCAAGCCTGACAGCTGTTTTGTGAAAATGACTCTCAGGTCCCAGAAAGCAGCAGGAAGTCTTCTCTAGGAAAATCCTTAATCTGTACCTGTTGTTTCAGTTTCTTTGTGGAGTGGTAGTCAATCAAAGATAATGATAGAGGGACAGATGCTTCTTCTGTAACCAGAGCAAACAGCACACCAGTATCTGTTGCTGGCNAATATATATATATATATATATATAAAATATGTAATCAGAGATGAAAATGGCATCAGTTTCCTCTTTTTACCTTCTGCAATCTGCTGCCTTTCAGAATGTCAAAAGACAAGGTTAAGCTTTTTATCATGAAGAGAGATTCATGGCTGTCAACCTGACACATTCAAAGAACTGCTGCAAGACAGGGCACCCAATTTTTGCATTGTTTTTGACTGTCAGAATGTTGTTGAGGAATCAAAGTCCAAATCCAACGTACACTTCTATAAAAGCCTGTATTAAACTGAAAAAGTATATAGGCACACTACATTGATCACCAGCTAGTCACTTCCTGATCATCACTCTATCAGAAATGTGGGATGTTGTACCTCACCGTTGAACCTGGAATTAAAATTGTTGGCATCTTCCTTATGGACCCAGTGCCCCTGTAATTCAAAAATTGATACTGGCTATGAAGACCAATGTCTCTGCAGCCTCCCTCCATGGCAGTATCAGCTATGCCAGTTCATCATAGTTTTGAATACTTATATTTATAAGTAAGTATAAATATAAATAATCCCCCCAAGAAAAGAGAAGGATTATTGTTTATAGGAAAAAAAGGGATATAAAAATGCAAGTGCTGAGGTCTCAGCTCTGAGGACCGCTCTCATCTGCACTTCAGATGCTGCATTGTCTGTGCCTTGCAGCTTTTGAATCTGTGTGGTAGACAAGATGACAGACACCTGACAACCTGGCCTGCACCAGCCACGCCTTCACTGGCTCCAGCCATCCCACAGAGGCCTTCCTTTGCTGTGAACCACAAGTTCAGCCATTCCCTCTGCATCCTCAGCTGCCAGTCTCTTCTGCATCCATCAGCACTGAACTGGGCATACATGCAAATGTCAAACTGTTTATTACCCAAGTATGGCTAAAGGCAGGACAACAGTCAGAAATAAAAACATGAAGCACTTACTGTAAGTAAGATTAAACACAGCAAAACCTCGGCCAGGATAGAAAGACCCTCGTCCTGCTACGGAAAAGCATTGCATCCTTTCGTTCATCTTTATGGTCTCTTGGATAGTGCTGTCCTCCCCGTTCAGCCAGTTCCATGCCCGCATACAACCATCCAGCCGAGGGTTTATCTAGGAAGAAAAGCACCATCTCACACCTTAAACAGTGGCAAGAAGGTATTTCAGGTGCTGCAGAAGATATGGTTATATCAAATAGGAGAAATCACTTTGATGTGTTACAAACATGCAAACTAGTTAGTGGCAACCTCAACCCTGCAGCCCCAAGCAAGTAAGTGGTCAGTATTCCTAGTGAAACTGCTCCTGGCTCAGCTTATGTCTGCAGGACTGAAGGGCACTGGCTAGGGCAGGTGCTGATTTGGTTGTATTCATTCTGCTGGTTGCTTCTGCATGCTGCGCATCATTACTGCAATTACTTCTAAAGCTCTGTAGCTAAAGCTTTGCAACTCCCACAATTCTGCATTGAAAACACTGTGGAAAAAAAAAAAAATCCTTGGTGTTATTGCAAAACAGACTTCATGGCACATGTCATGTTGGATGCGATCATGGCAGAAGTGTTCTGGCATAGGGGAGGGGTGGCTGAGCCATGGGATGGGCACGCTGCTCTGTGCACACCTTGTCCCTTCCAGCTTCTCGTGCTGTCATCCTGTACTAAATGCCAGCATTAAAATGTGAGGCACTATGTAAAGAGAAGGCTAAATCAGCACCATTCCCCCCAGTTAACTGAAGCAGAGGGAATTAAGTGTCTGAGCCAGGATAAAAACCTCAGGAGTTTTGGCTTTTAATCGTATATCCAGACCACACCCCTGGCTCAGTGTTTCAGACAAGCACTGGCCCTGAATGACTCCTGGAGAGGAACAGAAGCCTGCCTCAGCTGCTGCCCTCCCTGACACAGGGCCACAAGCTTGTCACCTCGTTTGAAAATACGGAGATGCCAATTTGGGTTTTGAGGTGCCAGCTGTGTGTGTGGTGGACATTCGAAATAGCCTGTGCAGCAGCTATTTCAGACACATAGCATCATCCAATCTCATCCACAAAGTGCCTTAACTTTCATTTGTATGCTCTGTCTACTTGAGTTAGGAAGAAATGAAGAAAAACAGGCTCCTATTTTCCCCTGGGTCTTACAACACTAAAAGAGTAAAAGCCAGGAGCAAACACAGCTGTTATACAATACCCACAAAGCTCAAACTCCGGTCCCAATACAGACGGTAGCCTCAAGGCCAACCCAAGACCTGCTGGGCACAATACTACCCTCGCTCAGCGCTGTGTCTGCTGACACACCAGGGCCACTCATGTTCTCCAAGCCAGCATGGTCACCATTAGTTCCCAGGGCTTTGCCATGTGCTCCAGTTTTTCTGTGTCCTAATTCTGCAGGCCAAGTGTGGGATATATCTCACCCAACCTCATCAACCAAAAAATCAGGATCCTCTCCCTTGCTACTGGTTTAGGCTCCCTCTGTGGTCAGTGGAGAGAAATCTGTATCCAGAAGATGATAACGCCACCTGTTTCACTGCTCTCAGGAGGGACCTACATTACCCCAAGAGAAGATGAAATCAAGCCCTTCAGGCATGCAAACCAACAGAAGTGATCATACTTTACTTACTGGCAGAATAAGGTCCTTTGTTTTGAAGGGAATGCCTCCTACTGTCAGGTTCAGCTGATACAGTCCCTTGTCTAGGGTAAACAGATCCCCTGAGACAGCTATTTTCATAACTGCATCCCTGTTGACCTTTATAACCAAACTTCTCTCAAGTTCTTCAACAGAGATCTGAAGAAGAAAAATCGTAAATAGAAAATTTCAGTATAAAAAGATCTGCAGCCTCAACTAAAGGACAAACATTACTAGCAAAATCCCGAAGATGCAGCAATATTTTCTGTCCCCAAGCCTCTTTGTTTACCTTTTAAGTTACATTCCAACCTGATACGTAAATCCTTACTCTAGAAAGCAATCAAGTTCCCCTAATGGCAAAGACAGCCCAGCTACCTCAAAACAGCAACATAAATATATGAATGGATTAACTACATGACATCTGTAGGCTGCCCTAACCAAAATTTAAATGAAGTAATGAGTTATTAATGAGAAACTTCCTATTACAACAGCACATCAAAGGAAAAGCTGGAAAGACAGATAAGAGGGTGTCTTTTGTTGGCCCAGTGAAGGGCAACAGAAGCCTTCCAGCCACACTACCTCTAGTCGTTGAGTACTGATCCCTGAAAAAAGAGTAACAGAAGACGTCACACTTGTGAGGGTAATACAAATATGTAATAGGCAATGATTTTTCCCTCAGAAGGTCTCTGCAAGTTCTACCTCCACATCTCCTAAGAGCTACTTTCAGGAAGATTCTGCCCTCACTGAGATTTCAAAAACTTGTCATAATTTTAACAGAATTGCTATACTTGGAGTGTCACACAGGGACAACGACCTACAGCAAGGTGCCTCATTACAATGCAAGAAACAAGGCTGCACAAAGAAAGACTGCGAAGCTGCCAGCTCATTGGGGAGAGGGGAGGAGGAGCAGAAGGCCCAAGATGACACGCAATAGCCTGTGGTAATGAAGATAAAGGAAATGTGATAGTTGAAAATATTATTCACAGAATATCAAATGCTTTCCTTCTCCTGTGGGTGCCAGTACAGACTGGGTAATGTCATTAAAATGCCAGTTTAGGAATTACATTCTGCCTACTTTAAGCTGCCCTCTGGCAGTTTCAGCTGTGGTTCCTTACATTCAGAGCTCGTTGTGGTGCCCCACCAGCACCTACAAACCAAAAAGGGAAGCATCTCAGAAGTGAGCAAACAACTGTAATTCCCTTCTCGTGCTGCAAGGAGCAGCTAGCTGCCGCCTGCCATAGTCTGCTCACAGACTTCCAGGCGGGCAGGTCTGATAGCTCAGAGCTCCCGTAAGGTTTAACCATCAGGGCAGTCAGTTCTGTGCCTTGGATTCCTGTCCTGGCTAGCTCAGCAGTGCACAGCCCTGTCTGCTTTTTGCTGAAAAGCAAGTGGGCAGCATGGCAAGGGACTGGACTACAGACAGCTGAAAGCCAAGCATGAATCTGCTTGTGATTGCTTAACCTGCAGCTTGAGCAGGTTATTTATTACTTGTGCCAACCATACTGTCCTACTAGTACTAAATTAAACATTGCAAGTACCAAAATAAATGCTCATTTTTTTGGAGAGGAAAGGGATTGTCCCACTCTGCTCTGCCTGGTACGGCCTCACCTCGAGCACTGGATGCAGGTTTGGGGCCACAATATCAGAAGGACATACAGCTATGAAAGAGCATCCAAAGGAGGTCTGCAAAGATACTGAAGGGTCTGGAGGGTAAGGTGTGTGAGGAGTGACTGAGGTCCCTTGGTTTGTTCAGCCCAGGGCAGAGGAGGCTGAGGGGAGGCCTCATGGCGGTCTGCAGCTTCCTCACAGAGGTGATGAGCTCTGCTCTCTGGGGACAGCGACAGGACCCGAGGGAATGGCATGGAGCTGTGTCAGGGGAGGGTCGGGCTGGGGGTTAGGAAAAGGTTCTGCACCAGGGGGTGGTGGGCATGGAACAGGCTCCCCAGGGCAGTGGGCACGGCCCCGAGCTGCTGGAGCTCAAGGAGCGTTTGGACACCGCTCTCAGACACAGGGTTTGGGTGGTGCCGAGTGGAGCCAGGAGTGGGACTTGATGGTCCTTGTGGGTCCCTTCCAACTCGGAATATTCTGATTCTATGATCTGTACATAAAAGCACACCAAGCACGTTGCTGCAGCAACACAGCCTGGCAATTTCTAGGTATGACGGTACATGGAGATAAGAGCCCTGGCACTGATGACTGGCAGGAGACCAGCAATTGTACTTACTGCCTAAATGATAATTACTTTTATCACACTGCCTTCTCTCTCTGCAGGAAGCAAACACAGCCTTTGAACTGTTTACTCTGCAACTCCCATGTGTTGGTTTGTATTACTTGAAGAAAGAAAATATGCTTCTGATAGCTCCCCCAGGACTAGTACAGAAAAGTTTGTAATTACTTCATAATGATGTCTGACACTTAACAAGGATGTTACACTCTATGTTAAATGGTTTAGCTTGGTAATAACAGCTAAATCATCTGAGTGGCATTGGTTTTGCTTTTCACATCTTCCATCACCATCCTCCCTGTGCAGACAATTGCAATCACCGTATTTCAAATTTGCAGGACAAATCTTTAATTTAGAAAGAACTGCCTCAAGGCTACTCCCACCTGCCAAGATACAGCATGTCACACTTTGTATAAAGCTTTGCTGAACCTCTACAGCTCTCCATTTGGAATATAAAATTCTTTCCGTAACAGTAAAGGAAGTGAATTAAAAATAATCTCATTTGCTGGGAATATTACTAAATGTCAGTAGTTGACAATGTATGCACTCAAGGACTTCTTTATTCATTAGAAACATTTTTTTTCCCACCTTGCTTTTTTTCTTTAATGTATAATTCTAATTTTTTAATGTTAATAGAAGTTAAAACAGACAATGATTCACAGTTAACAGAACCTGTATTTGTCTCCTGTGTAAGTTAACTAAGGACTTCCCACCTTCTGCCCAACAGACACATCAACTTAAAGATCACAGATCTAATTAAATAAGAAAAGAAAGGGAGGAAAGGGCACAAGTGAGAAGATGCACACATAAATTGCTAATCTATTGTAGATCACACGATCATACTACAGGATGCTTTTTATGACCCTCTCACAAATGTCTCACCCTATGACACTTTCAGAATCACCAGGAGACATTCTGAGAGAGTGCCAAGAACATGCAGCCTTACAAGCTCCAAGATGCAGTGCATCTTCTCATGAAACTGCTGAGATAATGTTATTAGTAAGCAAAGATCCACACAGTTTCTAATATACCCCAATATCTTTACAAGGGAAATGGAATATTTTGTTTATAAACAAGCTTGAAGAGTTAAAAAATATATACTGTAGCATAACAGATTTGTCAAGAGACAGAGCTGAGCTCTGCTGCTAAACAAATAAATAAACAGATAAACAAACAAAACCAAACACACATACCATAAACAAAACAAAACAAAAAAAAACCACAAAGAGTACATGGAGTCTAGCCATGCTTAACAGAGCCCACCAGGAATGAGCAAAGAAAGGTAAGCTCTCAGAACTGGCCATACTCACCGTCTGCCACATGCCGTGGTTGATGAGTGGTCCACTGCTGGTCACACGACCTATTCCGTTGTATTTCAGCTGCAGCTCTAACCGTCCCTTGCGCAAAGCCAAGACTACCCATGTGCTGTCTTGATGGCCTCCAGCAAAGAAAAGGATACCTTCAGGATCAAAGGTTCTAAAGTCGAACTCAGCCACAAGTCTGACCGCACAGGTGTCAAGAAATAAATTAGTTATGCAGAGTTCAAAAACTAGAGTACTTTCCATACAGATAGCATCAGCTCTAGCAGTTATACAGCTCTGTTAAAACATACTGGCTTTTAATGCACTCTTGAAAGACTCAAGCTGTGAAGATGGATTTTGAAATGCCATCAAGAATAAAAATACATTACTGTGCTTAAGTAATTATGTTAGGAGCTCTGTGGTTAAGACTGCCTTTCTCAATTACTGGTTTGGATAAAAGTTTCAACTAACAGGACTCTATAACCCAAACAAATAAACATGATCATGGGAATAATCATTATTTTAATGACTTAACTCCACTGCATGCATCAAATCTGGCCAGCGCATTCAACTGTCCTTCAAAATTGTCCTCACCTCGTTGGTTGTCTCCTTTTAAAGCGCAGTCTGATGACGGGAGTCCCACTGAACATCCTCCCCAGGTACAAGGATTTAACACTTTTTGCAACAGCAAAAGGCACGCATGGTATTATGTTCTATAATCAAAACACATTTTTTAAGCTCTTGTTCTCCTCATACAGCAGAATGAGAATCAAGCAGTATGCCTTCTCTTCTCAAACACATAGCTGCTATGCACATAGCAGGCGAGGGAACTTTCAATGGTTTTACTCTCAAAATACAGCTGTCTTGGTCCTGGGAACATTTCCTCTTTCCTCCCCTCCTCCCTTCTATTCACCTTGGAAGAATGCTTTCCTGTTGCAAAATGAAATCACACTTATAAGGTACAGCATAAGGTTTTCTACTGCAACTTACTGCCCACAACACAAGATGTGCTAAGATGTGCTCTTGGCTGGTTTATGCAGAAGCAGCCTTTGCCACTGAAGCCACCTCAAGCGCCTGGTGCATGGAGCTGTAAAGCACAACTGCTGTTTTGCAGGTTACACTACATGCCCCGAGACCTTTGCTGTTGGTCCTACTGGGCTCAATTCAGATAAGCTTGTGCAGCCAGAGGCAACTCATAGCCAAACAGAAGGCAGGTTGTGCTACCACCAGTCAAGCACTGGAATGGGCTGCCCAGGGAGGTGGTGGAGTCACCATCCCTGGAGGTATTTAAGAAACGTATGGTCGTGGAATGAAGGGACATGGTTTAGCAATGGGACTCAGTATGTCAGGTTGACGGTTGGACTTTGTGATCATGAAGGTCTTTTCCAGTCTAGATGATTCAATGATTCTATTCCATGATTGCTGCCATGCTCTTTTTGGATTGGGGACAGGAGGAGCCTGAGAAGTGAGACTTTGAATGAACATACTCCCTTAAAGGGCTAATAAGACCCTTCTGCCTTCTCAGGAGAGCTACTGCCCCCTGCTCATATGACCTTGGCACTCTCACTCCCTCCTGCTGGTCACATAAATGGCTTTTGTCCAGAGCTTCACTGGTTATTCTCAATTGCAGTGTAAACTGAAGGTCTGCTCCGCAGTTACAGCAATGAAGTATAACATACCTCACAGGTATTCATGTCCTGGGAAAGTTTTACTCCCCCTCTGCCATCACAATGACAGGTGTAACTCCCTGGCAAGTTGACACAGGTCTGTTCACAGAGCTGTTCTTCACATTCATCTATATCTACACAAGACCAGCAAAGAAGAGAGGAGAAAACAGCCATTGGGTTTGTATGAACATAAATTGTTTGATGAAAAAAAGAGCTATCAGTGTTCTTTTGTAGCACCTTTCCTTTGCGTGTGCCCAAGCCAGTACTTACCCTATACCACATCCTTACAGGAGAGAAGAGTTAGCATTAGCATCTGCAGAAACCTATCTTCACACAAGGATTCCTGCTGCCCTTACACACTCAGCAAGCGAGTGGAAGCAGAACTCAGCTCCTTGTCTGCTGGTTCAGAGCCCTGGGCTTTACCTTCCAGGCAACATTTCCACTCTGAAGGCCCCTTCTGCTACTCCTGTGCTGACCAGCTTCTGCTCCTTCAACTCAGGCTAGCAGGGGCTGCTTGTTTCATTGCTAATCAGAAGCTGGATCCTCAACAGACAAATTAAAGCTGATTTTTTCACTCATTATTTTCTTTCTCCTTTGGTGTATTTTTATCCGCTTCACCAGCGAATGCAGAGAATGTACCTTTTCAGGCACTGATAAAAACGTAGAGCCCAGTAGGTCTGGTAAGCGTGTGATTCAAGTCAGTACATTAACTTAGACAAAAGGCACGGCACAATGCTACTTTTGGAATACTTTCAAAACTTACTCAGCTGAGAAAGCTTGCAGGCAGTGTAGCTAGCAGAGCTGTACATGGTTCCAATGCATATTAAGCTCCTAGTTCAGAGTAATACCACATGACAGGTTTTTAGAACAACAGCTACTGCTCAGTAAATTTTCTTGTCCTACAAAGAGAGACAGCAGCATGCACAGATGCTTCTGAGCTTCTACCGGATCTTGTACTTCTCATAAATTCAAGAAATCTCAGTAGTCTGGCTCATACATATTGATTCAAGTCATCAACAATCACTGAAAACTCTGTGTTACTCACAATTACAGGAAGGCAATAAGTAAGATAAAAAAAAATACTGAACCCTGAAGTTCAATTTCTGGTTGTTTTTTCATAGTTTTAGAGCATGTAATAAATGTTAACGTGATGTTATTTCATGAGCTTACCATCACAAGTCTTTCTCTGCTCATCGTACTTGTAGCCTGTATCACAGACACACTCATATGAGCTTATCAAATTTTTACAGCGAGCTTCTCCACAGATGTCTGCTGACTCTGCGCACTCATCTATGTCTGCAAAACAAGCAATTAAACAGCACTACTTCAGGTGAGTATAATCACTTCACCGTTTGCATACCAGAGTGGGCTCAGGGCTAAGTGATCCCTCTTTTATTTCGGTAAATGAAAAACAAGTGTTGTTAAGAATCTACATTCAGGGTTCAGCTACCTGCAAGGGATGACCTCAGGCTTCCAAAACCAGTTATTTCTTTCCATAAGCTATCAACCACTATTGGGAAAAACAACACAAAGTGAGCCTGGAGGACAACTGTAAAACAAAACAAAGCAACCCCATGCAAAACCAAAAAGCCCACTCTGTTCAGGGAGCTGGAGCTGTGGGATAAAAAACAGCCACCGGGAAACGAGGAAAAGCAATCCCATTTTTAATAAAATGCAGAAGCAGCACCCAGTCTATGGAAAATTCAAAATTTCTGTTCTCCTTCCTCAGACATGCAAACAATCCTGTCTTTTTCACACATTCACAAAACTGAGATCCAAATCTGCTGATCCGCAGTGGTAAAGGGGAATTCAGGCAGACGGATTGTCACAGAGAACAAGTCTTGTTTGAGAGACGTTGTGGGGTTCCACTACAAAGGCAGGCAATGGACTGGAACTGGAGGCCATAGGACCAAACCAATGTTTTTCTAACATGCTAACTAATACCCAGCGAAATCCTGGTGTTAACAAAACATCTGCAGTATGTATAGAGTTTCATATTTGCCTTTGCTTTCTAATACATGCTAAAACTACAACTGCACGTTACACTTCGTGATTTTTCCAACGTATGAGTGAAGCAGTCTGTGGTATCTCTCTCATACACTGCATAGCCTACTCTGCAAATCCACAGGCAAAAACTGATGTTTCAGTGTGTGCGCAAAACGATATGAATAAATAGCAGGAAACTGTCAAAAAGCACAAAAGCACTAAAATGCAATGTCAGATCACAGCTAGCATTAACCACATCTGATACTGACATCAGCAACCTGAGGACCACACATCAGACACACAGCTTGTATGCTACATTCACAGTGTTCTGGTAAACACTGCTAGAATGTCACACACACATACGATAACCAAATTGCAAGCCCCCTTGCTGTCCAGCTGTCTGTGCCAACTGGCACCAGAGGGCAATTCAAGGCTGACACTGGCTCTTTGGAGTGGCTGTGCCCATCAGAAAGTGATACCACACAACCTGTACAATCATCACTTGAAACAGTGGAAGTGGCACAGAAATACAACCCTGCTCGTTTTTTGCAGGTAGCATTCACACATCGTTCAGGTCAGGTATGCAAACTGCTCAGAACTGTGTCATGGCACCTACAAGGGGCATATACACAGACTTGCATGTTTTCATGAGATACAAATAACAACAACAGCTACCTGTGATCACTAATGAGCCTGTGTCTCAGCATGCAGTTCCTTAACACTTGAAATCTCAGTTGCTCAAGTTCTGTTACGTAAATTCATGGGGGACCACAGAGAAGCCCAGGCACGTGGTGCTGGCGTGAGCACCTGGTAACATCCCAGCCGCCAGCAGTTCCAGCAGCAGCTTCTGCTAGGCTGGGAAGTAGGATAGAAAAGCTCACCTTCACATGTTTTGCTGTCTTTAAGAGCATAACCACTGTAGCAAGAGCAACGGTAGCTGCCGAGCTTGTTGAGGCAGAGCTGGTTACAGCCGCCGCGCTGCACTCTGCACTCATCAATATCTGCAACAGAAGAAAGCATTGCAGTTGGGTTCTCACATCTGCAGCTGATCTGGTGGAGGGGATGAAGAAGACTTTGTTTGCAGAAGCAAACTAATTATAACCAACATATTTCGTACCATAGCTTTCAGGATGATACAATGACCAGTAAGTTTGGGATGAAAGCCTTAAACAAAACACTACTACAAAACACTAAAGAACGCACACAAAAACTAAGTTCACAGCTACTGAGTGCTGTGAGCTAAACTGTGCTCCACTGATGCTGGCAGCAAAAGCCTCTTTAATTCAGGAGGGCCTGGATTTCACCCTCTGTGTGCTCTACCTGCTCACAATGTCCCATTTACATACCAGATGCCCTCGTTAGCTGATTTGCAGAACAGCCAATTTCATTGCATTTTGTCAGAAAAAGACAGGATGTGCTTCAGAGTAACCAGTTGCTGGTAAGTCAAGCAAGACTGTTGGTATATTGATGGGTCAACTGTCTCAAATGCTTATATATACTGCTTGTAAGTGATGCCATAATTTCCTCACAATGTCCATATTGGAAACACAGGATCTGGATCTCCCACCTTCTCGGTGGCCACAGTTCTGGACTGGCTGAATGTGACTTCTGGCAACTACTTAATTTTGGCAGGCGGAAAAGCAGGGAAGAAAAAAAAAAAAAAAAAGAACTGGAGAACAAGAGGAGGGAAGATAACTTCAATATTCCATAAAGGAATACAGAAACCCTCTTGAGGCTTGGAACGTCTTGCGCAAACAAAGCCTGAATATCGGCTAGAGTTGATGGGAATATACACTGGGACATGAGTGGACTTGGAACAGGATCCCACAGCTGAGGAGGCTGTGGCAGACTAACTTCACCAGCTTGTGCATCAGCAGCATAGGACACCAACGACCTGCTGAAAGTCTCTGTTCCCACTGCAGGAGAATGGGAAGACGGGCCGGCTTCTCAGGCTCTGCAATTTGCCCTCTGTTACAGCAGGGTTAACAGCAACAGTCGAGGGAGTTCAGCTTGAAAAGCCACTACAAATTAATTTCTGCTGCCCCTTTCAGAGGTGTGGGACAGAAAGCTGAGGCACAACCTCTCAGATTTCCTTGTCAAGACGAAGCTGAGATCCATTAAAAACCATTTTTAAAATGCTGACAGGCAGAGTTGTATGATTTCCAGAAGGGCAAAAATGTGAGTGGTGTGTAACGCAGGTTCAGTACTATGACTTTGGAACAGGGCAGCACAGTATCAGTGACCAAATGAAAATACAGCAACACCCAGTACATCACTGTTACAGGTCTGACAGATAACAAAATGTACGTTACCTTTATCACATGTTTTTCCCTGCCAGCCACGTTTGCATTCACAATAGAAGTCCCCCTTGAGATCTTCACATTTGACAGTCCCCTCTTTGTAACAAGGATCAGGAGAACACTGATTTGGCAAATCTGATTTATGAAAGGAATTAAAAAAAAAAAAAAAAGAAAAAGAGAAACAGAACAATGCATTGAGATCACCGATGAAAGGTCTTATTAAAAATCAAGACACTTGCACACTATTGGGGAATCAATATCAGAAATATTTGCACCTGGAAAAACTGGAAGCTAATGCTTGCTGCTGACAGGCCAAACAAGCTGTGCCAGGAATGTGCAGTGGAATTTGTTTCATTGCAAAGGGGAGTGAGCTGCTACCCCCGTATTTGAAGGGCACATCCTGAAAGAACAACTCAAAGTAGCTCTTTTTAAAGAAAGTTAATTTAACTCTCCCTACTTTTGGAGAAAACAAAGCAAGCAGCAACTAAGCACTCAGGAAGGATGGGTACTCCTACATTTACTGCTGGTAATTTAACTGAGGATCTCAGTAAGACTGATAGATTTGTTGTTAGGTTTGTATCTGATTTCTTTTTTGGTCAGAACTGTCCAGTTTAGACTTTCCTATTATGCAGAATGATAATAAAAAAGAAACAGCAATGTGTTAACGGCATAAGAATCACAAGCCACTAATCCAACTTGCAGACAGCGCAACGCTCCTAGCAGGCCAACACAGAGTAAAGGCTGCCACTGATTTTTAAGCCAAGTTCCAAGAGTCAGCAATGAATGCTCTCCACAGGGCCACAGAAAGACAGTAGCACCCATATTATTCCCCAGGTGAATTCCTGCCCAGCGACACACTGCTGGAGCTGGTGGTAAAGGTGGGGGTGAGCCATCTCAGAGCAGCTCTGATCAGCATGCTCCTTTTCCTGGGCAGACCAGAATTTGTGTACGGTAAACAGAATGGTTCATGGGTGGTAAGCCAAGTCTTTCTGAAGCAGCACCACCTAAGCCTCCCAGACACAGCAGTGTTTTCAAAGTCACTTGGTAGTGGAAACAAGTCAACAGGGTATTGCATGGCTTATCTTGAGCACCCTCAAGCTTTGGAATCTTACCCTCCAGCTGGACCCTCCCGTGTCTTGCAAAGCCAGATGGAAATAATACCGCCCAGCAGACTACCACCCACAACAAATCACGGACCTTTCTATGGCATCAACGCTATGCTGATAGCTTGCTCCTCTTCTCATGAGCATTTGAGAACATGAGACAGTCTTGTGTTTCCATCTGTGTAATTTCACTAACTTCATGGAAGTTGATTAATACCATTGTAAGAGAAAATTGAGTTTTTGTTTCCATTAGTTTACATGCCAGACTTCAGCAGAGCTATTAAAAGTAACAAAAAAGTGACATTTTTTGTGTGCTTTGATCCATGTCTGAGAGCACATATAGAGATCATAAATGCAGACAGAGAACAGAAAATTTCGTTCCATTTTTTAAGTCTGCATGGAAACAAGACTACCTAAGCATAGTGATTGCTGCTTCCAGTTCATTACTCTGTATTCTGAACTTGTATTTTGATATTCATAAATGGTGCAAATTAAAATGTCTTTCGGAAAATGCTAGGTTGTGAAGATTACGACATTCACTATTAAAAAGCAGACACTCACAACATAACAAAAATCATATTGTGTTTTTAAGGTCAGATGTAACTTCATTTCCAAAAAATCCTGTAGCATTTTCCAGACTCTTGCAGATTGGAATTCCTAGCAGGCCCACAACACCTCTTTTAGAAAAAAGATCCAGCTCCGCGGACCACAATGCAGGTATCGGCGTGTAAAGCAAGCCATCTATCTGTGAAGCAAGTGTCCACGTTCTGACTGCAGTCCGCAGGGATTCAGTCAGTACAACAGAGCCCATAGAATGATTCAGCTCTCCCCCGAGCAGACACAGCTTGGTTAGTGTCATCACGGCAGAGCCACTGAACACAGGTGAGCTCTCCAACGACTGTCCCAGGACCTCCTCTCATCTAGGCACCTATGCTGGAAACACCTGCATCCACCTGCCTGAATCTGGAACTGAACCCTATCTGCAGCCCTGATCTAACGATCTTATGAAACAGAATCCTCAAATGCCCCACTAGGCTGCCTGATCACTGCCACAGTTAAAATCTGTACCTTACTGCCAGCAGAAACTAGCCCACAACTGCCCTCCAGACCCTGGTTTGCGCAATGTCTTTGTATGCCAGATTAAAAGAACGTTCTACCACCTTCTTTTGAAAAGAGAAGGAGACTGTTAAGAAACACCAAATTTAAATGTGTCTCGCAGGCGTAACCCCAGAGAGCTACACAGCCTTTTGGCAGCATCTAGGAAAAATGAGAGACATGTTGGAATCAGCTAAGCACAAAGTCTGTACTTCTTCCAAGCGCGTTTCAGGCTCCTTCTCCTGTGAACTAACAATGGCTAGCCAAAACTCAGCCACTTAAACATATTTTAGTATTTTAATGGGCGAAAATATTATCATTTGGTTGCCAAACCATTGCATCTCCAGTGGACTGAATCCCTAAACACAATTATTCAGCTTTCATTTTTTTCTGTATGCAGAAAACATCATTCCTCCTTACACTTTTGTCTCTGAACCACTGATCAGCTGTTCAGAACAAGAGCTCCCAGCTTAGACCACCATTTTCAGCAGCAGGTCCCGCCTCCTTGGTGTGCTATGCACAGGAGCACAAGGAAGCATCCAGCCTCACGTCCCACCCTGAATTAGCTTGCACAGCACGCAGGCACCTCAGGTCTGAGGGTTCCTGGCTGAGATGGCTCCAACACCTGTGACTCATATTGCTGCATTATGTGAGGGCAAGTCTTGACACACCACTTATTAACCTTGGAATTCACTCTTCAGAAAAGATTGCTGTAAACATGAAAGCTTGACTAAATCCTGATCCTGCTTTGGTGGCAGTGGTATGAACACAAGACAGATCAGACTTGGACACAGTAAGAGACGGAACCACAGGGGTAAAAATGAAAATAAATACACGTACACATGGTTTTCTCCTCATTTTTAGCTGATCTGCTCCCATAGCATATTTAGGATCTTTAATAACAGAATATTTATGCCAGTTTATATCTTTAGCATGGCTAACCTTCGAGAGGGAGCTGGAAAGGTCTCAGAAGAGTTACTGAAATTCTGATCCCCGGTGTTAGTGATGAGAAAATACCTCTCTCCCTTCCACACAGATAGCAGATTGGCTTCCAAATTGATTTGAATTTGTAAAGCTTGTAACACCTAAACCACAACCACATGGTGAGTGAAAATGACCTCCCAACTCAAAGCTGTTGAAAGTCTGACACAAGCCTGGGTTTGACTGTAAGCTTTTTTTTGGTTACTTAACAGGGGTGAGCCAAAGTTAGCATCCCAGAAACAAGAAAATGAAAGGCCAAGCACAGTGTACAACTTCATGGTAAATCCTATTTCTTGTCCCTCTTGCTTCTCAGTTTATTCAAATCTCGGGAAACTGGTTGGAAAGAAATGTCCTGAACCACTGAACAATGAGTGAGAAATGGCAATAGGTTCTGAAGGTGAAAAAGCCTTGTTTTGTTGGTCAGATAGGACAAGTATGGAGTGTCAAGCTTAGAGAATAGGAAGCACAGCACTGAAATAATAGCAAAAATGTAGGTAACTGAGCTGGTTCCACCACTTCAGGTAAAATGAAAGAACACTCAACTGCAGCACAGAAAACAAAAATGCTTACTATGAACACATGTAAGGAAATCCGGACTTCTTGTATATGGCGACCCATATTTCTGAATGCAAGCTGAAGAACAGAAAACAAATTTTTTATTATTATAATGATTATATGGCAGTTGTTCAAAGCATGTAAAATGATATCTAGCCTGCTGCTGTTTCATTAAGCAAGGCTTTGGAAAATTATAATCTCTCAGATGCCTTAGACTTCTTAAGTTCATCAAATTTTTTTAGCTCTGATGTACAGTAGAGTTATAAGCCATCCAAAGAGAATGATCATTTTACCAGATGCTACTATCATTCTAAAAGCATATTAGTAGCTACTCAAATTTGTACAAGTAAATCTCATTTGAATCTAAAAAGCATGTGGAGTTTTCTAAAATTGTGGGCATTTGTTGTTTTAAGTACTACATATTAAACATGAATAGAAAACAATATGGTGGCATGACTATGATACAGTCAACAGAAAAAGCCAATGGATCAACCAGTAAAGGTGCTTTTCTAAATAAGGAGACTAGTTAATAGCTAAGTAATTTAAAAGGGGAAGAAGGTAGAAGACTAAATTATTTACCAGTTCTGGAGGCTACAGATGATAAATGCAACATTTTAACATGCAGAAAACACCCAAAGAATCTCCATGCAAATATATATACATATATAATGTAAGTAAAAAACAGCTCTCAAAATCACATAAGGAATGTAGAGTCTATCTTAGGAGTCAGAAAGGCATGCTTATTGCAGTCCAATTTTCACCACTTTCCTTAGCAGAGGCTTCAGCTGTGACATACTCCAGTGCTAGGTACACATATCAACACTGCCACAATGCGAAAGTAAAAGCTGCGACTCACCCAAGTACTTCGGGTAAAAATATTCCTGTAGGAGGGAAAAAAAAAAAAAAAGCAAAGATTTATTGAACAATATTTGCTTCTATTGTCATTCTACTAATATTTAACAGCTGCTGCTAACTTGGTGGTCTTGCACAGCAGTTGTTAAACAAGATCCAAACACAAATATCCTCATTTCTTTTATTCAGATCCAGAAAAAACACACTGACATAGATGCGTTTTGTCTCATGAGGAAGGCGAGAAGCATTAGCTCCCGTCTCAGTGCGCGTTTGGACGGCTGACCTGCCACTGGCAGTGACGGAGCATGAAGCCACCTCCTCACTGTCTCAGGGTCATAAGTGCTCACCATAAGGCACAGGGAGGAAGAGGGATCTAGGGATGAAAACCAGCTGGTAGATACAGAATGCTTTAGTCACCCTGTGCCTCCTTGGAGTCCCTCTGCTGACGCAAAGCACCGGAAGCACCATGACACCGTAACTACTGAAGTAAAAGGGTACATCTTGCTTTCTTACTAGTGAGTACCCTACAACTCCAACAGCACCCATTGCCATGCTGTCCACTGCATCATGTCATGGAAGCTGGCATCAGAAGAAGGGAGCACGGAGAGGCTGCAAGTTGGAGAAGACCCGAGGGAATGGCATGGAGCTGCATCAGGGGAGGGTCAGGCTGGGTGTGAGGAGAAGGGTCTGCACCAGGGGGTGGTGGGCGTGGAACAGGCTCCCCAGGGCAGTGGGCACAGCCCCGAACTGACGGAGCTCAAGGAGCGTTTGGACACCGCTCTCAGACACAGGCTTTGGGTTTGGGTGGTGCTGTGTGGGGCCAGGGGCTGGACTCAATGATCCCTGTGGGTCCCTTCCAGCTCAGGATGTTCTACGATTCTGTGATCACACCTGCTTGTTTAGGAGAGGTCCAAATGTATCTTAGAAGTGTTTTATATAGGTAAAAATTGCCTGAGAAGGACCAAATTTTATTGATCAATAACTGGACTACAAAAGGCTCTCCCACTCTTCCAGCAATATGTGGCCACGCGTCACCGTCCCCCAGCTTGTGTCAACAAAGTGCTGCCCCACAGCAAGACCAGCACTTTGCTGATCTGACCTTGTGTGTTAGAAAATATTCTACCTGGTGAGACCTTGCAAGCCATGTGACTGCTTGCACCAACACAGTGCAAGAGCAGGAAAACGCAGCTGTGCTGCGTGGAAGGGTGAGAGATTGGCCTGAGCGGACCACTAAACTGCATTTTTACAGAATTTTTAAAAATTCACTACCCTGAAAAAGATTGCTTTCCAACTTCATTTCATACTGGATTTCATGATGTATATATAAGTCACTAGTTCAAGTGCTGGTAAAATTGTAATTGAGGCATGTAATTGAGGGAAAGCTCATGAATTGTATCAGTGTTAAATGATAAATTAAGCCATTTCTCAGCTAACCATGAAATTGTACACATTCTGTAATTCTTTTTCACACAACATGAGAAATTTCTATATTACACTGTATTTACTGTGAGATTGGGACAGTAAATATCATATATTCTACAAAATTAATTTGGGCCATACAATGAGCAAGATTAGAAACTATTTTTTTTTTCTCCTTTTATAACAGAAATGTGGACAGCATGCACATATACAGACATACAACAGCAACAGGCACACACTGTGATTCAGTTTGACCCGGATTGTCTGATGCAATCAATCAGTTGTCAAGGTCATATAAAGTAAAAGTTTTTCATTACTGTCATCCTCCAGAAAAATCAATCACTTCTGGTAAATACACTCTAGCTACTGAAATACTCTATGTAAATATCCAGCTTAAATCATGAAACTTCAGTAAAGAAGCAGAAGAAGTAATCCACGCTTAATACAATTTTCAGTTGCAATAGGAGGGTAAGCACCTTTTGAGGCTGAGCTTTGTAATATCTCTTTGGGCTAAGAAACTGAGGGAGGAGCTCAGAACCCACTATATGCCCACTCTTTTTTTTCTTTTTTTTTTCTTTTTTTTTTAAGGCTTAGCTTTGAAAAAGAAAGTAAAAAAAAAAATAAAGTCAAAAGAAAAGTAAATCTACACAGTCTAAGTATTCAGATGAGTCTCCAGCGGTGCTATAACCAGACTGAACTTCAGCCAGCACTCAAAAGATAGCTGCAAGTGATGAAATATACCAAATATATTTTTTTCATTATCTCACCTTCATTCAATATCCATCACAAAAATACCCAGATGTATTTAACCACTACCACCAGGGTAAACCAGGCACTGGCAAGAACAACTTCTTTTGCACTCACAGGACAAGAAGTAGGAGCCTTCATATGCATGGCTGCCAGCCTAACTGCTAGAAGTCAGTGACAGCAAAGGTGTAAAACTCCTTTTTCTCCTTTACCTGTGCCGCATGAGCTGAGTGCTAGAGAAGTTGTACATACTGTATTCCTCCTATATGAAAGCCTAAGGCAGCTACCTATTCTCATTGCACAAATAACCTTCCAAACACAAACTCACAGTACATTGTTTCAATACCAATTTGCTGTGCCAACTAGCAGAATACCCATAGAGCCTCTGCAGTTGCTCCTTGCTGAAACAGCAGCTGAGTGAAACCCCAAGCCAGCATGAGGTTCATTTCATGAGTCAGGGAGCAGAGGTAAGCAACTTAAATGGGAGCCTATTAGCAGAAATTTAGTGATTCTTTCCATATCTCCCTCATCTCCTTATGGAAAAGCTACCTGCAGGTCAGTAACACTTCTCCAGATCCACAGGATCTGCTGGTAATACTACTCGAAAATAAAGCAAAGTGATCACATTACTCATTCTTCTGTGATAACTTTTCACTTTCTGCCCTCATAAATTTTCACTACAACAGGCTTCTGGACATACAATGACAATGTATTTCTATTAAGCCAAAAAGATTAATCAAGAATGAAGGATGAATGATCATCCTCCTTGGGAAAAGGAACTTCCTCAAACTGAAAGTGGCAGCATCTCTAAAAACACAACAAAGCAACAAAAACACACACACACACAAAAACCAACCAAACAAACAAAAGAAAAACAAAGCAAAACAAAACTGATCAGAAGTTTTCCCAGTTAAAACTTTATCTTGTGCTTAATCTGCACAGACAGACAGACAGACATGCATTATTTCCAGTGTGAGCACTTGACCCTGCAATGCCTTTTCAGACTTCTGTGCTGGACTGTTTCAATGACCCATGAATCTTGAGGAAGATGAAATCCCTCAGCCCTGTACAGGTTATGTCCCTCACAGAAGTCTCTGACTCATCTTCCCTCCACCAGAAGTTTTCAATTGTCTTTTCAGGATCCAAGAAGATTGCCAGGGGAAATGCTCTGAGGCTTGCTAACAAGGATTCCCTGTTGCTATTTTGCTGATTTCTCAGCTAGTCACCTTAAATTTCAGGCTCACCAGGAATCCTGCTATCCAGAAAGCCACTCAGGATTCGCTGACCTCACCAAGCTCTCCAACTGTGCTGTCCAGCAGTAACATCGCATGCGTACAAGAGGAAGACAGAGGTGTTCCAGCCAAGATCTCACAGGAGCACCAACCTCCAAAGTGGAGCAACGCTCCCTGGCAGTGGTTTTGACAACTCCAGCCTCCGTGTCTGCCCCCTAGCAAATTCACCTCAATGTATTTCAGCCCCTGCCTCTTGTGACCCAGCACATGCTCTCTCTGTGTGATTGGGATCTCGGAAGCTTCAGTTTTCAGGGACCTGGCACCAGGAGACCTGCAGCACACAGGCCCTGCATGCAGCCTGTGCTACACACCATGTGCTGTCTGCCCCCAGCAGCACAACCCAGCACAGGTCTAAGGCAGAGAGGGAGAAATGGGGAAGAGATGAGGAGGTGTTCCATGCCTGCAAGCCCCTACCCTCCCAGTCACGTGGAAAACATGGCAGGAGGCCTGTCCTCCAGACAGGTCCTTGCCTGCTGATGGCAGCCCAGCTCGAGAGACCTTTGCTGTCCAGGAAACAGAGCTGGGCTTTAACAGGGATTTAAGCACTGTAGCGACCACTCTTGCCTCACAAAAACATGCATGCTATAGAAGCAAAGACACATCTTTTGATACGCTGAACACAATGATTGGTTTCCAGCATTCAATAGTAGTGCAAGACCAGACCTAGGCATGCACACTTTTATTGCAGAGTGAAGTGACACCAAACATTTTTTCAGGGGGCTATCAAGTTCCTTTCCCACCCACATCCACAGCTAGCAACACCCAGTGGGGATATCTGAAATGAGAAGAGAGCATGATTTAGAAGTGCCCTGAAAGAAAACAAAACAACACAACAGTGACAACAACAAAACACAGAACTCCAGGTTGTTCAGCTTTAATTTAATCGTTAACGGTTTCAGTGAAATAATAAGAATGGCTTCTGTGGAGCCACTCCCACAACACCCTGCAGTGAGGCAGCTGAGGATGGCGGTGTCCTGAAGGCACAAATTTACCTCAGGGCTGTGGGGTCAACAGCTTAGAAGTACCAAAGTCAGCTTCCCTGCCAAAGGAAACCTACAGCATTCCTACGCTTACTACCTCTTTTCAGCTCCACAGCCAAGCTCTCTCTTAGTGCTCAAATCCAGAATTTAGTGAAATTATACAGGGTATGCGTTCGTCCTGCTGCATTTTCAGAGACCAAATCAGAACAGCCTTTCCGTGAGTCACTGTGTATAAATAGCCCTTCTGCAAACATAACAATGACCCTGTCTACACACCAGGAAAACGTTCTCACTATTGCCTAAAGTAATTGGCAGCGCTGGGAACCTCAGCCAGAAGGGCCTGCCAGCTGCTTCTGTTTGTTTCGTTTGAGTACCAGGTCAGGTAATCCTGCTCAGCTCTGCTCCTAACCAAACCCATGGCTGAGCTGCAGCAGCAGCAAAGATTGTACAGAAGGACTGCAACACTGACCTCACTGACTTGCATTAGCAGTGGTTATTTCTGAAAAGCATTTTCTTAGTGCAGGCAGGCTGCTCAGTCTCTGGCAACTTCCGATTTGCTAATATTACAAAAAGCAAAGCAAATAAAAGCTACATGAAATTCAGGCCTTCTTCAGATATTGTAGAGAAGCACAAAAAGAGCACAAGCCCAACTACTTTTGCCTTCACCACTCTGCTTTTGAAATAAAATTTGCCTCCAGAAATAAAATACAGAAGAACAAAGCCTGTGTCAGAACACATGGCTTTTTGCCTGCCAGCAAAAAATTTGTCTTCAGCACAACTGCTGCTTCTGCGGAGCCATGGCGTTTGCTGAGTAACTCACAACTGACATGCGTGTCATCTGTTACCTCAGCGCAGTGACAACTCCCACACCGTGCCCTTTTCTCATTTCCATGTAATGACTCTCGCTTTTTCTCCTTTCAGGACTGGATGTTTGCCTTGGGCACAGCCTGACCTCCTTGTCTATAAATAACTTCATGTTTCCGCTCTGCAGGCCTGCAAAGAAATGGCTGCTACCAACCATAATTGGCCCATAACTGTTGGACTTGGGTGTGTATTTACACCAGCTGTTGTTTAACTGTTATAACTTGGAAATGCAAATCTCATTAATGCTCAAGAGTGCTCTGCATTGCTTTTTAAACCAAGCCCTAGGCTTTTGCTGCATAGCAAATCTCCTGCTGAATGATTAGGCCTTCCTCCCACACAATGTAATTAACAGTCCTACAAGTGAGAATTTTAACTCTATTGAACCCGTAGAAGTTAAGCTCCAATCAATGCCATGCAGCTTGTGCAGTCTTTCCTTCTCTGTGAGAGGAGCTCTGCCCTCAGCCAGGTCAGTTCTCTTCCTGTTTTGCTTTGGAGCAGTGTGCATTCTCCATGCAAAGACCAGAGAGAACTCCACACAGTCTGACAAGAGAGGCCTTAGAGATCCAAGCAGGTCATGTCATGATTCAACAGCAGCCTCACAGGCTCATCACCTCCCCAGCTGCTCAGGGCAGCTTGGAGATTGTGTGTCCATTGGCAGAGCATCCATTTCACGCTGCCCAGCTATTGTGCTGCGTGAAGACTGACTGCCGCTTCCACCAAGCTGTTGATCTTTCCAAACAAGACGTATTTAAGACCACCCTCTAGCGCCAGCAGTTGTACTCCCGTTCCACAGAGACGAGGCATCTCTATAGAATCTTAAAAACAAAAAAGATCTATCACAGCTTCCCTCACCCTCTTAGAGGTAGGACTACTCCCCAACAGCATACTGAGGTGCCACCTCAGCAAAAGATGTCAGACTGTGATGAAGAAAAACCCACCAACGATTAGAATGCACAATCACAGGGAAAAAAAGTAATGAAAGGAAAGAAAAGAAGAGGAAAAAATGTTCCTTTATGTCCAGCCAAGCAAAATACAGACACTTGGCATTTGTGAAGATGTAAGGTGCACAAAGAGGTGATTTCTAGACACAGCCTGAGGCAGGGCTTGATTGGACAATGATGATGTGAAATGGATGTAACTGGTGCTGAGGGCCAAATACTCTAAGAACAATCATTTGCAGAGTGATTCCATGAGCTGGCTTCATCCTTTGAAGTTATTGTTAATGCACTCCAATCACAGACGCCTTGAGGTTCCCCCCATTATGAAGTAATAGGGGATTTAAAGGCCGCTTTCCCTCCTGCTCTATTAATGGGCAATTTGAAAAGAGGATCCCAATTTGATAACATCTTCACTCAGAATTGCTTGTTTGAATCCTTGTCACAATAGTTACAACACTTGCAAGTGTGGTTCAGCTACCTCTTACAGACTTTGGGCAAATGAAGAGAAACTGGATCCAACAAAACACCTACCATAAGTAAAAAACCATCTCCACTTAACATCCTGTATTGTGTCATCGCTCTGCAATTATTTAAGTTATATTTAAAATAAAACAGCGTATACATTCCATCCAATGTGATTTAAATGTTTGTGATTTTGTTATAGGTTCCATAACATTTTATCCTCTGAACTGAGACAATACTGTATTTTTCTCCCTTCTGGTAACCTAATGATATAGTAAATTTTTTTCTTAGAATTCTGCTAAAGTGCAGCCGTTGCAGCTCACAGCAGCAACATTCAGCCGCTTCTAAGGCGTCACTGGATTTTGCCTTAGTGTGGATAGGCAAGCAGGAATGGGGAAGTGACATCTGAGACAACACCAGGCCCTTGTGACAGAATCCCATCTTACACTTCCCTGTTCATTACTTTAATAACAAAGTAACTTTTGCTTTTTTGTTCCTGCCTCACACATTTTCTGGAACTCGAACCAGGACTCGCTGTTCCAGGAGTCAGCCAAATGTGGCAGCTCTGCGGATGCACGTGATTTTGTACAGTGCAACCACGGCACATTCTGCTTTTATCCCTTTATTTATGAACCCCACCGGCCAGTAGTTCCACTGCAGAGCGAAGACAACTGCAAACCTTCCTCTGCGTCCTCTGCTGAGGCTCAAAAGAATACCCCAAATAATAAATAAGGAAACTTCCCAACAGACATAATGCATGTGTAAAGAGCCTCTAGAACAGCAAGTCAGAAACAAATAGTGATGAAGGTATGGATATGGAAGGCAGACCTGCTGACACACTTCAATCACATTCTCCATAGCTTGGTAATTCATTCACTTCTTCAACAGCATGAGCTGCGATGACCTTTTTTCCTTCTCCCCTGGCACCTGACCTTCCCTCTAAACACGTGCTGTCCTTTCCACCACGTTGGTACAACCCTTTGTGGGGTGAACCAGACCGTGGAACTGGCCCAGCTGCAAAATGATCCTTTTCCCTCTAGAATATTCCCTTCAGATCAGTTCCTCAAAACAGTCCACACAGTTGCACAAGTTGCTGTGCAGGGAGGGTGAAGAGAATAGGCAAGGGGTTTGCTTACAACCAGCTATATCAGCTGAGCTCCTAAATGTGAATCCAAAGTTACTGAAAAGTAATGTGAGGGGAGAAGTGAGCTGGAAGAATCCCTTCCCACTCTTGCCACTGGTTCTGTTTTCAAATTGCCACAGTTTGGGTCATTTAGCAGTTGCTGAATTACTTCACCATGGACTGCACTATGAGACAACGAACATCTGTGCTGCTGCCTTTGTAGCTGTCCTGCCCCAACACTTTCACCTCTTCCCATCCCAGCTCTGTGTCCCAGAGCCTCCAGGGCACTCGTGCTGCCCGCACCTCCATTGCTATGTCCCTTCTTAGTTTCTTCTGAACCTCTGATGTCAGCTCCGTCCTTGTTCTTCATACCTACTGGAAAGTAGTTGCTGGTAATTCATTAAGTTCGTCTACAGTTTGGAGTGCACATGAACTACAACTGCCAATTTACACAGATTCAATGTTTCCCTTACCTGATTCTCAAGCAGCTGTACTAACATAGTCTGTATTAATTCCCAGTAGGCTGTTCCTCATTTTTTAATTTACAAAGAAAGCAAAATGAGCCCACAACCATAAAACTGCTTTCTTCATTTATTTAATTGGCTTTCTTCCCTCACACTTGTTTATTAAAACCTATTGTATTCTGCTGAAAACCTCTGACTTACCCTAACCTTATCTGCTTTTTCCACTATCCTCCCCCTTGCCCCAAACCTGTACAATCCCCTGCTTCAATTTACCATTCTTTGCATCTTTTTCCATCCAAGCTTTGAGCAGCCCCTCAGTGTAATACCAGCCACTTTTGTTTTTTCTTGCTCCTCCCCTCCTGTTCCACACAAGTGTAGTGTGGAGCGCTTCCATGACGGGCTGTTTCAGTATTTCCAGTTCTATTCTGAACACCTGGGCTCAATTCATACGAGTTGAAACAGATAAGGATCAAGTGGGCCTGAGTCCAGCAGAGCTGATGGAACTTCATCTGCTTCCACCAGCAGGAAACTTCGCTCACCCTTCTCAATAACCTCTGATAACGCAGCATTCAGCTAACAAATGTATGAGCCGCCTTCTAAGACAGGCGTGAGCACTTTTGTCATCCTGCTACTGAACTCCATTACCTATGACAAATTCTGTGTCCATACCGCCAAGTACATGGCTACCTCCTGCTCCACTGTCCCAAACTCTCTTCCAAATCAGTTAGACCTTCTGGACTTTGGTACGACTCTCTCCCATCCTGTGTTTCTTTGTAAGAAACCGCAGGGAGAAGGAAGAAAGGGAACGGAGAATCTGGTGGATACTCAAATCTCATCCCTACAGCGCTGAACAGTCAAACTTTTCAACTTCCCTCTCTCCTTCAAGCCATTCCAGAACAAGAGTCTAAATCTCCACATATTTTCCTTCTGAAAATCTATTAAACAGGTAGCACTGTGCCTGGGAACCCATTCTTCCATCTACTGAGTCCAAGCAGGTTAAATCATCAGCACCGAGTTCTCTGGTAACTCTTTCCCTCTCTCAGATGAATTCTGCACCAATAAGAATTTGGCTGGCAACCCTGTCCACGGCAGGGGGGTTGGAACTAGATGATCTTTGAGGTCCCTTCCAACCCAAGCCGTTCTATGCTTCTATGACGAAGAAAGACAATAAATTATACTGGTTATAGATCTAGCTCTTCCTCCACACTCTGCCAAATGCCACAGCAAACCAATACATTGAGAAGAATTTTCACTGCAAATAAAACCAGATTTTTGCCTGGGTCTAGAAAGGAATATTCTATACAGAGAAGATGACACACCTATTTAAAGATGATATCAGTATTATTCATGTCTAGACTACACAACATTCACTGAATTACTCAAAGAAATTGTACACTGCCTAACTTTCCCACTTAACTCTAGTCCTACATGCCTTCATACTTTTGCTATTAGCATTTACAAATGGGCGTCTATCTTGATATTCTTAGAAATAAGTCATAAATATTATGTCACGCACCCTTCCTAGAGGATCAGAGTGAAGTTTAGATGACACCAGCTCATGCAATGCAGCAGATCAGTGTTATCGTGACCATGTCATGTAACGGAGCAAATAAAGAAATAAAAACAATGACCCAGCAACATTATGAAAAGCAACCAAACTGGCCGCTATCATACCCTACACATTGCTTCATCTGCATTTCAGATTCTTGATAAACCCAGCCCAGAAGAAAGAATGCTGGCATTGCTGGATGCTTTGTTAGGATCAGCAGTTCTCAAGCCACGACTGCAAAACACCCCAAGTAGCCTGGTCACTGCTGACCTTGCTGGGAGTGGGGGACTGGTCAAGATGCTGTACTGACAAACGGTGGTCTCACAGGACGACGCTGCACTCGAACACCTCCACTGTGCTGAGCCTTTCAAAACAGCGAATTGCCTTGTTCAGGGACCCTGCTTTGCTGTATTTACTTCCCAGTGTTTCCAAGAACACCAGCAGCCACGTTCCCTTCTGTCCTTTGTTTAACATGCTTGGATAGCCACATTTTTAAGCAGGTCAACCAAATTCCAGAGCAGTTTATCAGCCGGTTAACAAGCTGTAATACCTTGACTGCATACCAAGGTCAAATATTTCTGCAGCACTGCTTTTTATAAGGCCTCATCAACATCTGAAATAAGATAACATTCCTATCTCCACATCCAAGATATTTTGTAACTTCACCCATCCATCATGCCTAGCATATCTTCTTAATAGACTGCATTTAGAAACATCACACATTGCATTTAGGTTCACACCTCCCATGAAGATGTTTTCCACCCTTATTTTTTCCTACCATATTATCTTTTCATTTTCCTGCTTGGTATCCCCAGCCTAAATGAAATTATAATACAAGAACCTTCCCAGAATTCTGCAGCAGTATCTAAGGATGTTATAATCAGCTCCACGAAACAAGGCTGCAAGTCTCATTAACCTAGGCTCACGCTTGTTTTTACCATGTATAGTCAAACAAACAGCACAGACTGGGTTTTGTTCTCCCTCCTAAAAAAACTCTCAGTCTAAAAATGTTTCAATTGATCTTCCTTCCTCCAGTCTGGGTGAGCTGATATTTATATTTTCCATGACATAAAAGACAAAAGCTGTGCTGGCCTGCAGATGAATGGCTGTTTGGCCCCACCTAGTACGCTATTATTAGCGGTTGATGTAAGTAATCGCACATGTGGCAACACCCGCACGCAGGTTTCAGGGAATGCCTGTCTTCTGCTGCCTGCTTGCAGACATCTCTTTGAAAAGCTGATCGCCAAAACAAGGGAGGCCTGACACAAACAGGAGTGCTCTGTTACAGGCACATGTCATTTCCTTCCTACCTACTGGCCAGTCCAATAAATGGGTACCTTCCCATAACATTATTCTTGGCTAGATGCTTCCACTGGCTGTATCAAGGCATGGCTTTCCTTGGAAGCATCATGCAAGCTACACGACAGCCTTCCTTCATCTTGCCTAAACCTCTGGAGCTGCCTGACTGAACCAGTTGATGTAATTTCACATCACAGCATTAAGTCATAGGTCTCTGTGGTGGGATGACCCTGGCAGGCAGCCAAGCACCATGCAGCCGCTCACACAGTTACCTGCCTGCAACGGGACAGGAGGAGAGGAAAGGAAGAGCAAAAGTAAAAAAAATCTGTGGGTCAGGATAAAAATTGCTCAATAAGCAAAAGAGAAGTGGAAGACACAAGAGAGAAAAAAAAAAAAAAAAAAAAAAAAAAAAAAAAAAAGTGATGCAAAGGCAGGCACTCACCACCTCCAAGGCGACTGATGCCCGGCCAGATGTCAAGACAAAGATGGCCAGCTAGCCCCCATTCCTCCCCCTTTTTGCTGCTCTGAGCACAGAATGGCTCTTTGGTTGGTTTGGGTCACTGACCCGGCTTCCAACAATCCCCAGCGTGTTCACCAGGATAGGGCAGGGCGAGATGCAGAGCAGGCCCTGGCTAATCTCAGACTAACCTTCAATCACCATGGCTGCTAGACCACTGCCCACAGAACAGCGAGCGCCCACGGGGCTACATTCACACTCACATGGAGTTTTACAACCTAAAACTGGGGAGACGTGGACAGACCCAACAGTGCAGATGAGCAACATCTGTGTTCCCCACAGGGCTCAGGTCAAGGCAAGAAGTGCTGCAGCTTTTTTTTCTGACGTGACCTAAGCAGTTAGCCTCTGTGACCGCATTCAGCCAGCGGAGACAAAAACTTTCAGCTTTCCTACATGCAAGAAATCATCAGCTGTCAAGAGTAATCTGTACATTTCCCCAGTCAATAAAAAGTCCTCACTCTACCAACATGGTTGATGGGCTGAAGTGTGACTGCAGCTATTGGAATTCACCAGCTGCAAGGTATTTTTTCAACAGTTTTCATCTTTCCCCAGCCAACTCTCTCTCAGCTAGCTTCCTTCTCCTGCCAGCCTACAGGACTGGGTATAAACACAGCATCAGGGAGACGGCAGCACAATAACTCGCCTCCATTACCTCTAGTGCATGGCAAGGAGATGTGAAAAGATCACGTCAGGTGTAAAGTCAGGTGAGGAAAATACTGTGTCCATCAAATTCACAGACACTGCCAGCAGTCACCTATGCCTTACAAAGCACAGAAGGCCTCCAATGTTCACAGCAATAACAGCCCATACATACAACCTCTGCCACCATGCATTAGAAAACTGCTGCTGAACAGTGACTGCTGCCTCCTGTCACATGCTGGTCTGAAAATGGTGAGAAGGGCCATAAATCCACCCGATGGGAGATGCCACGGCTGCTCCCCAGGCAAACTCAAGCAAAGTGACAGCGAGGAGTGGGTCACACTGCCATAAGCAAGCACTTGGGAGCTCTATGTCAGGCAGGCGGGAGGCATACCATGATAAAATACAGCACTTTGCTGTAGAAGTGAGTGTGAAATCAGCAAGGGGGCACAGACTCTAGAAGCTCACGTAGCCTTAGTGGCATTTCTTCAGAGGTTTCCAGCACTAGACTTAGCAGCAGTAATGAAGGGAACGAAAAAAAAAAAAAAAATCATTTGCAATGCCAGAATTGTTTCTTGTTTGTCCTATAGAACAACAATGGTGTGACTGGATCCTATATTGCACAATGAAACCCAAATGATTTCACTCTTTTCATTACAGTAAGAGAACCAACCCTCTGTGTTCTCCACCACACAAAGTAAGTACCAAACATTGTTAAATACTCCTGGCACATTTACGCAGTCCACCACCCTCTAAGCTGACCTGCCAGTGCATCCTGCACACCCGCCTCTGGCGGCTCCCTTGGCCAGAAGCCATCAGCAGAACGGCTGACCTCGGGTTACCTTTTCTCCAGAATGCTACAAAATCACCTTTGGGAGATTTTTCCTGTACTCGCTGCTGCGTGGTGAATATTTATCCTGAGCTCAGAGATCTGTGAATACGGGAGGAGCAGCGCCAGCCACTCTCCCCGCGATACCTCTATCCACACTGCGCATTAGCTCAGTTCTACAGGGCACACGCTGCCGCAACCAGAAGCGGCTGACGCACACGCAGCCGGTGTGCCACCAGAGAGTGCCTGGGCAGCAGCTCTGCCAGCGTGAACGGCTGGCAGAGAGCAGAGCCCAGCCTCTCCGCCGTCCTTACCGCTGCTTTGTAACGACGACTGCTGCACTGCCCGCCCAGCCCAACGAAGCACACATGTCAAGGCTTGTCCGAATGAAACACGAACCGTCTCCTCCGCCCCTCCCTCCCCCCGGGTGCGTGCGCTCTGTGTACAAACACACGCACGCTCCCTGCCTCCCCGGAGCACCGTGCCATTAACAGGAACGCACCGTGCAATGCCAGGCTTCGGTGTGAACGCTGAGGAAAAACACTTCCCGCTGCTAACGCGGTGCGGGATCATCTCTGCAGCGAGAGCAGCCGGTTCCAAGCAGCACAGAGAGGAGGTGTAAGGAATTGGGCGAGCGGGCCAAGCTTCGTAAAGCAGCAGAATGCATGTACGCACTGTCCGCAGTGAGCGGAAGGCAGATGTGACAACCAGCCTGGAGGAGACCAAGAAGGTCAGCCCTCCGCATTGGGTGCATGCAACTGCCTGCATCTGCACCTAGCTTTAGGAGCGTGGCTGTGCTGTGTGCCTATAGGCGTGCCCTCCTGCTTTATTAGTGACAGGTCCTGAATGTGCTGACTGCAAAATGCTAACCCAGCTGAAGCTGACCTGAGAGCTGTGCTCACGACATGCTGCCTCTGAGAAACCTCTGTTCTGACACGCTGCTCTGTGAAGCATTATGGGGTTCCTAGCACACCTGGGACTGAGAGATGGAGGAAGGACACTGAGGTGTCCAGAGAGAGAAGGCACAGCGTCACCTTGCAGTGGTCTCACCTGGTGGGCTTACGCCAGGGGTAAGCAGGGCCCTTTCCAGCATGCCTCAGGTGGGGCCATTTACCCGCAGAATCCTCACTGGGGCGTTTTACACCAGCCAGCGCTGACACTTAGCGCTGGGTGTGCCGCGGGTTCCCAGCTATTTCCCCATGGTTCCTCCTCCTCCTTCCACAGCATCCCCGGCCGGTGGCGGATGCAGCCCAGCAACGAGCCGAGCCCCGCACAGCCCTTACCGTCTCGGGGTCGTTCTCGAAGACCTCTCGGGCCTCCTCCTTGCTGCAGTGCTCCTCCACGCACTCCCTCTCCAGGTGCCCTTGCTTGGTCTCCTCGAAGATCTGGTAGGCTCGCCGCTGCCTCGGCCGCAGGAACTGGGCAGCCTCCGGGGCGCGCAGCAGCACGGCTGGGCCAGGAGGAGGAAGAAAGGCAGGCAGCGGTGAGCGGCCGAGCCCCGGCAGCGGCGCGGCCCCGCACGGCTCCG